>JBAMNC010001495.1:600000-1042042 GCA_037902135.1 Cetoscarus ocellatus
ATGGTGGAGTGGTGACAAAAAATGACTTGACAAAGCCCAAAACAAAAGCATAAATTAAGTTAAATATACCACTGAAGGTCTTAAATGTAAGCATATAAACAGTTAAAATCATAATTAAAAGCTAAAAATTACACAAAAATATAAACACAAACATGTTAAAAACAACATTAAAAAGGCTAAAACGTAAGTACAAGACAGGCCAACTCATCAAAAGATGTAAAAAAATCATTTTTAAAGGCAAAACAGCCAGAGTTAAATACATTAAAAGAACCCATCTAATATTTTTGTTGCAGCGGCCCATATGAATAACAGAGCTATGATTGAATGTCCAGGTTGATTCAGAGCAGTGAAGGAGCAACAGCTCCAAAACACAACAGCTACAGCTAGGAAGAAAGAAAGAGGACAGAAAAAGAAAGAAAGATAAAGGGGTGCCATTAAGAACAAGAACAAGGACAGAAACAAAGAAAGTAAAGAAACAAAGAAATAAAGATAAGACATCAAGAAGCTAAGAAAAACTGCAAATAAAACTAAGTCAAGAAAAAAAGGCTCAAGACCGGCCTGAAGACCAAACAGAGACAAAACATGGAACAAAGAGTCTTGAAGCCAAAGGAAGGAAAGCTAAGAAACATGTGACACAGGCTCACTGCATGCTGAAGATAGACTGTGGACTGATGAAGATGATAGAGTGATGAAGATACTTTAATTTAACTCATTCTCACCTTCTTTGACTTTCCAGCGTTGACCTGAAACAAAGTAAAAGCAGTAATTATTCATCAAATAAACATGAAACTACAGGCTGACAGATAGATGCCAAATGATGTTGATGGTGTGTCAGTGGTTGAGTGTTGAAGGGAAGCTGATGATGAAGATGATGGAGTGATGATGAAGATCCTGATTCTAGAGCAGAGATGGGCAACATTTGAGAGGAACATGTGTACGATTGTCTTTGCCAGAGAGACAAATTCAACAAGACATCTGAATCATTCCCAAAATAACAAAATGAGGGAATATGGTACAACCCTGAGTTTGTAATGTTGGACCCAAAAGCTTCAAGGAGGAGGCAGGTAAAAATTTGACAATGATTTATTTCAGGGACAATCCAGGGTTGGGGGGGCAAACAACAATGAACAGGTGGTATTTTACACGGTGACTGCGGTGGTGAGGGCTCATGGAGATCACTGCACAAAAGGGAGCAGTGGAAGAAGGTTAGTATCAAGGATGACTGAAGAAGCATCCAGTTATAAGCACAAAAATACAAGACAGGCTCCAACAAGGAGATGGCAAGGCTAAAGGCCAGCTCTAAGTCGAGTTAGCACTGAGAGTCAAGAGAAAAGCGGCCGGAACAAACCACATAGAGAGTGGAATCAACCGGCGACTGAGAAGAGTCACAGAGCCGGTTAAATAGGATGCAGTGATTAACAGGAGTGGCTGCAGGTGTGAGAGATGGCGGCGGAAAAGGAAAACCACACCTTCACCCAGAGCAGCCAAGAGCAGAAAGACAGTAAGGGAGAGGGGAGAGTGAGGACAGAGGAGGAGGAATCCTCACAATATGAAGCTTTTTAATACACAAAATATCAATATCTATGGGAGTTTGTCTGTCAGAGCAGTGAAGGAGCAACAGCTCCAAAACACAACAGCTACAACTAGGAAGAAAGAAAGAGGACAGAAAAAGAAAGAAAGATAAAGGGGTGCCATTAAGAACAAGAACAAGTACAGAAACAAAGAAAGTAAAGAAACAAAGAAATAAAGCTAAGAAATCAAGAAGGTAAGAAAAGCTGCAAATAAAGGTAAGTCAAGAAAAAAAGGCTCAAGACCGGCCTGAAGACCAAACAGAGTCAAAACACTGAACAAAGAGTCTTGAAGCCAAAGGAAGGAAAGCTAAGAAACATGTGACACAGGCTCACTGCATGCTGAAGACAGACTGTGGACTGATGAAGATGATGGACTGATCAAGATACTTTAATTTAACTCCTTCTTACCTGATTGGCTCCATGGACATTATTAACCTGAAACAAAGAAACAGCAGTAATTATTCATCAAATAAACATGAAGCTACAGGCTGACAGATAGATGCCATATGATGTTGATGGTGTGTCAGTGGTTGAGTGTTGAAGGGAAGCTGATGATGAAGATGATGGAGTGATGATGAAGATCCTGATTCTAGAGCAGAGACCTTTGAGAGGAACACGTGTACGATTGTCTTTGCCAGAGAGACTAATTCAACAAGCCATCTTAATCATTCCCAAAATAACAAAGTGAGGGAATATGAAGCTCTTTAAGACACAAAATATCAATATCTATTGGAGTTTGTCAGTCTAAAAGGCAACAAGCTTGATGATAAAATATATTACAACCTATTTTTAGTGCAATTAACCTGTTACTTTCCATGCCACAGAGGAGGATTAGGATTAAGACTGACAAAAAAACCTTAACGGGTTGAATTTTCTTTTTTCAAATCTACCAAAAAAGTCAGAATTCTGTAAAAAAAATTTAGGATTCTGAGATTAATGTCAAAATTCTGTGAAGAAAGTCATAATTGATTAAAGACAGACTACAAATTAAAACAGAATTCAAACTTTAATCTTAAATTTTTTATTTTAGTTCCAGAAAATTGACTTTTAACTAGGAATTCCTATTTTACTAAACTTGTTGAAAAAAGGGGGATGAAGTTAGGAACAAGAACAAGTACAGAAACAAGTAAAGAAGTAAAGAAGAAATCAAGAAAGTAAGAAAAGCTGCAAATAAAGTTAAGTCAAGAAAAAAAGGCTCAAGACCAAACAGAGTCAAAACACTGAACAAAGAGTGTTGAAGCCAAAGGAAGGAAAGCTAAGAAACATGTGACACAGGCTCACTGCATGCTGAAGACAGACTGTGGACTGATGAAGATGATGGACTGATGAAGATGATGGAGTGATGAAGATGATGGAGTGATCAAGATACTTTCATTTAACTCAGTCTCACCTTCTCAAATCTTCCTCCATTTCCCTGAAACAAAGAAACAGCAGTAATTATTCATCAAATAAACATGAAACTACAGGCTGACAGATAGATGCCAAATGATGTTGATGGTGTGTCAGCGGTTGAGTGTTGAAGGGAAGCTGATGATGAAGATGATGGAGTGATGATGAAGATCCTGATTCTCGAGCAGAGATGGGCAACATTTGTGAGGGACATGTGTACGATTGTCTTTGCCGGAGAGACTTATTCTGAAAAATTGTTGGAAAAATTCAACAAACCATCATAATAATTTCCAAAATAACAAAACAAGGGAATATGAAGCTCTTTAAGACACAAAATATCAGTATCTATGGGAGGTTTTTAGTCTTAAAGGCAACGAGCTTGACGATAAAATTTATTTCAACTTCTGTTTTAGTACAATGAACATGTTACTTTCCAGGTCACAGAGGAGGATTTGGATCAAGACTGACAAAAACATTTTACAGGTTGAATTTTCATTTTTCAAGTCTGTGAAAAAATCCTGTGAGAGGAAAGAGTCCTGTGATTTAATTCAGGATTCTGAGATTAATGTCAAAATTCTTTGAGGAAAGTCACAATTCATAAAAGGCAGAACAGCATTAATAAATAAACAGAATTCTAACTTTATTCTAAAAATGTTGAATTTAATTTCAGTAATGTGACTTTCATTTGATCTTGACTGTAAACTCAGAATTCTGGCTTTCCATATCTCTGATATTATTCTAGGAATTATTACTTTGAATGACTCGTCTGAGTGGCCATGATGGTGGAGTGGTGACAAAACATGACTTGACAAAGGCCAAAACAAAAGCATAAATTAAGTTAAATATACCATTGAAGGTCTTAAATGTAAGCATATAAACAGTTAAAATCATAATTAAAAGCTAAAAATTACACAAAAATATAAACACAAACATGTTAAAAACAACATTAAAATGGCTAAAATATAAGTACAAGAAAGGCCAACTCATCAAAAGATTTTAAAATCATTTTATAAAGTAAAAACAGCCAAAGTTAAATATATTAAAAGAACCCATCTAATATTTTTGTTGCAGCGGCCCATATGAATAACAGAGCTATGATTGAATGTCCAGGTTGATTCAGAGCAGTGAAGGAGCAACAGCTCCAAAACACAACAGCTACAGCCAGGAAGAAAGAAAGAGGACAGAAAAAGAAAGAAAGATAAAGGGGTGCCATTAAGAACAAGAACAAGTACAGAAACAAAGAAAGTAAAGAAACAAAGAAATAAAGATAGGAAATCAAGAAGCTAAGAAAAACTGCAAATAAAGATAAGTCAAGAAAAAAAGGCTCAAGACCAAACAGAATCAAAACACTGAACAAAGAGTCTTGAAGCCAAAGGAAGGAAAGCTAAGAAACATGTGACACAGGCTCACTGCATGCTGAAGATAGACTGTGGACTGATGAAGATGATGGAGTGATGAAGATACTTTCATCAAACTCATTCTTACCGTCTTTGTCTTTCCTCCATTTCCCTGAAACAAAGAAACAGCAGTAATTATTCATCAAATAAACATGAAACTACAGGCTGACAGATAGATGCCAAATGATGTTGATGGTGTGTCAGCGGTTGAGTGTTGAAGGGAAGCTGATGAAGAAGATGATGGAGTGATG
This sequence comes from Cetoscarus ocellatus, assembly GCA_037902135.1. Lineage (NCBI taxonomy): Eukaryota > Metazoa > Chordata > Actinopteri > Labriformes > Labridae > Cetoscarus > Cetoscarus ocellatus. The sequence goes on from JBAMNC010001495.1 coordinate 604,609, forward strand.
ATGAAGATCCTGATTCTCGAGCAGAGATGGGCAACATTTGAGAGGGACATGTGTACGATTGTCTTTGCCAGAGAGACAAATTCAACAAGCCACCTTAATCATTCCCAAAATAACAAAGTGAGGGAATATGAAGCTCTTTAAGACACAAAATATCAATATGTATGGGAGTTCGTCAGTCTGTAAGGCAACAAGCTTGATAATAAAATCTATGGTGCACGCTCTGCTGCGACAGCACACACTGTACTTTCTTTGTTAAGTCTAATTGTCTGATTTATGTGTCTTTGACCTTTTGAGTGTCTTGTGTTAAGTGTTTCATTCGGCTGACCTAACATGATCAGGAGTTTCAAAGTGATCATCATCTTACTCATCATTTTACGGCTGACCTGCGACAACCTTGCTCTACTGCCAAACGCCAGCAACATGTTGCTCACCTACAGCCATGATGAACTCCTGCTCCACCGAGCCTCCCTTCTGTGTACCATCAAGCCTGTAGTGGATCTACCACCAGAGCTTCGGCCAAGAAAAAGAGAAAAGCGTGGAGGCATCTGTAGCAGAGTAAGGAGGCATCCATTTAAACCACCGTTTCCCTCCATTATCCTGTCCAGTGTCTGACCAAAGTACCCAACCATTACTGCCCCGTTGCCCTCACTTCCAAAATAATGAAGTGCCTGGAGAAACTCTTGCTAACAATCATTCTCCCAGTTGTCACCCCACAACTGGCCCCCTGCAATTTGCCTACAAGGCTTGGAGGGGCAGAGGACGCTGTGGCCTGCCTGCTGCACCTTCACCAGAATCCTCTTCGTGGACTTCAGCAGTGCTTTTAATACCATCCAGAGGCACCTGATGACCCAGAAACTACAACACCACAACATCCCCACGTCTGATCCATCTACTCCACAACTTTCTCAGCAACACACTGCAAGCTGTGCGGGTGGGCAACATCATATCACCTACGCCATCATCAACACCGGAGCACCTCAGGGCTGTGTGCTGAGCCCATTTCTATTCATGCTCTATACAAATGACTGCACCAGCCCTTCACCCTTCACCACCTTCCTCAAGTATTCAGATGACAGCCATTCTTGCCCTGCTCACAGACAACAACTCCATCCTGGACTACCACAGCACCATCACACCTTTCACCAAGTGGGGTGAAGACAACCACCTCCACCTCAATGTCTCCAAATCAAAAGAACTCATCATCGCCCCCCCACACCCACACCCCAGCATCCCATCACCATCAAGAACCAAAAAGTTGAAATAGTGGACAGCTTTAAATACCTGGGCGTAACACTGGACAGTCAACTCAGTTTCAACCAACACACCACCGACATCTTCAAAAGGAGCCAACACAGACTATCCGTCATTCGCAAGCTTAAGGGACTTTATGTTTCACCCCATCTCTTCCTACTACTCTACCAAAGCATCATCCAGCCCATCCTCATGTACTGCTCCTCCAGCTTCTCCAACCTGCTAACTGTCACCAACCAGGCCAAACTCACCTGTATCACCACCACCACTGGCAGAATAATCGGTCTCTTCACACCCAATCTGTCTAGACTAAACACCAGGGCTATCTCACGCATCACAACCACAACAGGACAGGACATTACACACCCACTCAACCAGTACCTCGCCCCACTGCCTTCAGGACGTAGGTACAGGACACTTTAGCGGAAAAGGGCTCGCCTTGGAAAAAGCCTGATCCCTGCAGCCATAGCTGCTTTAAATAACAGGCTGCGCTGAGTGTGAATGTTGTTTACCTGTGATTTGTGGAGTGATTTGTTGCTGTCTGTGTTGTTGTCTGAATATGTGCAGTGCTGTGAAAATGAATTTCCCCCTGGGGACAATAAATCTAATCTAATCTACTTTCCAGGCCACAGAGGAGGGTTAAGATTAAAGGTGCCTGCACACTGAATGTGACGTTAGTGTCCTCCGTGCCCACTCTCCATGCAAAGTCAATGTACAGCTGCGATTGGGCAGGGTTAACTCTCCAGCTACGTCACTGCTGCGTTCAAGGCGACCACGTTGCTTGCCGCCAAAGTTGATCTTTTCAGGCGATGTCGTGTGTGGCTGTGCGGCAACAGCCAATCAGCGGTGTGTGCATGTGTGACGGTCGAGTGACAGACAGTTTTTATTCCGGCCTACAGAGTAACAATCCATGTCAGCGTGGGAAACATTAGTCAGTGAGTACATTAGTTCCGCCTAGACGGGCTGCAGAGAACTCACATACGATGCTGCAGGGCCATCAGCTGCAGTGTTTTGTGGTTGGTAGATGAGTGAAAAGGATACAGTTGGAATAATGTCAGCTAATACGTCCTATTACATGATGTATGATATGATCGCTGGGTGGAACTCGAGCAGGCGTGACATCACTGAGCAGCGGCGACGGTGACAAAATGAGCTATGGACAGGCGACAGGACTTGGGTTTGCGACGCGATCTTGGTCGCAAAGTCGCGTTTGGTGTGAATGCACCTTTAGACTGACAAAAACACTTCACTGGTTGAATTTTCCTTTTTCAAGTCTGCGGGAAAAAGTAAGAATTCTGTAAATAAATTCAGGATTCTGACATTAATGTCAAAATTCTGTGAGGAAAGTCCCAATTCATAAAAGACAGAACAGCATAAATAAATCAACAGAATTCTAACTTTTTTTTTTTAATGATGTTTTTATTAGTTTAACAGACAAAAACAGGAATCATACAGTAAATAATAAAATGGACTAAATGGTAAATGGACTTGAGCTTATATAGCGCTTTTCTAGTCTTTGACTACTCAAAGCTGCTTTACACCGCAGGTCACACTTACCCATTCACACCCATTCTCTCTCACATTCACCCACTGACGGTTCAGAGTTTCTATGTTAGTTATCCATCAGTATCAGCTAACACTTTCACGCCCTTTCATGCCCATTTACATGCCACTGACGCAGCAGTGGGAGCAACTTGGGGTTAAGTGTCTTGCCCAAGGACACATCGCCATGTGTTGCCCGGAGCTGGGCTTGAACCTGCAACCTCCTGATCACTGACCAAGCGCACTATCCAGCTGCGCCACCGACGCCCCTAAATAAACAAACAAAATAAAAAAAAAAATTTGTTTTGAAAAGCACAAACATGAATACAAAAATGGAAACTAACAACAATAAAAATAAGACATTAGTACATAAATAAATAATAGCAAAATGTATTTAAACAAAATAATACTAAATGAGTTCAAAATAATTATAACAATAATAGTTTTAAAAAAAGGGGGGGGGGGGGGGGGGTTGTCACACTCTAAAGTTCAATTGTGTCATTATTGCTGTCCAAGAAAGCTCATTAGGGGTGTCCATACCTCCTCAAATTCTTGAGCTTTACCTCTCATAACATACGTTAGTTTTTCCATTGTAACACACAGCATCATTTCTCTTATCCAGGACTGTATAGAAGAAACTTCAGTCTCTTTCCAAGACAAAGCCACCATCCTCCTGACCTGAAGGAGACCAAAGTTGATCAGAGTCTTATATTTAGAGCTAGCCACAAAGTAGGCTGTAAAAAAACCCAGGATGCAAAGTTTTGCTTGGTAAGGTACTTGGGTACCAGTGATTTTACTTAATTTGCAAAGAACCATTTTCCAAAAAGCCACCAGTTTAGGACATTCCCATACACAATGAATTAAAGTGCCTTTCTCGGTCAAACATTTGACACAGGTGTCTGGAATGCCAGGGGTTATGCACATTCTCATTAACCATTTATGTTGTAATCATTTTAATCTAGTGTTAATAGTTTGTGTTTGTGCTTTTAAGCAGGCATCCGCCCATTCATCCTCATCTATATCTTCCTTAATATCTGAAATCCATGCTTTCATTCTGTCAATGCAGGATTCCTTGTCATGAGAAATAAATGTGGTATATATTATTGAAATTTGCCGTCTACCATTCATATGTTTTAGCACTATACCCTCTAGGCAAGACAGCGGTGGTTCATGCACAATGTTATAGTGTTTTGATGAAATAAAATGTTTTAACTGTAGATATTTTAAAAAGTGCTTCTTTGGGATAGAGTATTTATAACAGAGATCATTAAATGTTAGTAGAAAACCATGAGCATATAAATCTCCTAGTTTCTGCAACCCCCTGGTCAGCCCATTTCCTTGGGGTAAATTGTGTGTTACCCCAAATAGGAGAAAACTGGGAGATGGAGGGTGTGTCTCCAATATGTTTATGAGCCTTAAACCAGATACCAATGGTGTTTTTAAGAAAGGATTTGTTGTTTTTTTCATTAGTGTTTTAATGTCTGCTGAATGTAAGTAAAGGCTCAATGGGATCTTGGATGATGATTGCTCAATAGATACCCATGCTGGACAGACCAATAATACCACTGAATGTTAGGCATCTGTAACCCACCCCTATCATAAGGTAGGTACAGAACAGAATTCTAACTTTATTCTAAAAATGTTGAATTTAATTTCAGAAATGTGACTTTCATTTGATCTTGACTTTAAACTCAGAATTCTGGCTTTCCATATCTCTGATATTATTCAAGGAATTATTACTTTGTATGACTCGTCTGAGTGGCCATGATGGTGGAGCGGTGAAAAAAATGACTTGACAAAGGCCAAAACAAAAGCATAAATTAAGTTAAATACAGCATTAAAAGGTCTTGAATGTAAGCATATAAACAGTTAAAATCATTATGTTAAAAGCCAAAAATTACACAAAAATATAAACACAAACATGTTAAAAACAACATTAAAATGGCTAAAATATAAGTACAAGAAAGGCCAACTCATCAAAAGATTTAAAAATCATTTTATAAAGTAAAAACAGCCAAAGTTAAATATATTAAAAGAACCCATCTAATATTTTTGTTGGAGGTCCAGCCCATATGAATAACAGAGCTATGATTGAATGTCCAGGTTGATTCAGAGCAGTGAAGGAGCAACAGCTCCAAAACACAACAGCTACAGCTAGGAAGAAAGAAAGAGGACAGAAAAAGAAAGAAAGATAAAGGGGTGCCATTAAGAACAAGAACAAGGACAGAAACAAAGAAATAAAAATAAGAAATCAAGAAGCTAAGAAAAGCTGCAAATAAAGCTAAGTTAAGAAAAAAAGGTTCAAGACCAAACAGAGTCAAAACACTGAACAAAGAGTCTTGAAGCCAAAGGAAGGGAAGCTAAGAAACATGTGACACAGGCTCACTGCATGCTGAAGATAGACTGTGGACTGATGAAGATGATGGAGTGATGAAGATACTTTAATTTAACTCATTCTCACCTTCTTTGACTTTCCAACGTTGACCTGAAACAAAGTAAAAGCAGTAATTATTCATCAAATAAACATGAAGCTACAGGCTGACAGATAGATGCCAAATGATGTTGATGGTGTGTCAGTGGTTGAGTGTTGAAGGGAAGCTGATGATGAAGATGATGGCGTGATGATGAAGATCCTGATTCTAGAGCAGAGATGGGCAACATTTGTGAGGGACATGTGTACGATTGTCTTTGCCAGAGAGACAAATTCAACAAGACATCTGAATCATTCCCAAAATAACAAAATGAGGGAATAAGAAGCTTTTAAAAACCCCATTTATTGTATCTGTAGTCAAAAAGTCACAATTCATCAAAGACAGAGAATAAAACAGAGTTCTAAATTTTATCTTTAATATTTGACTTTAGTTTCAGAAATCTGTCTTTCATTTATCGTGATTTTAAACTCAGAATTCCATTTTTCAGAACTCTGACATTATTCTAATATTCATGTCTTTTTCTGTGAGTGGTGATGATGGTGGGTGAATGATGATGATGATGACGTTAAGTCGGTACAGTGATGAAGGTGCTGTGGACTTTAACTTACCCGCCAGACCCCATCTTCGTCAGTGGAGGAGCGCCCTCTGCTGGACTTGAGCTGTTACAGAGAAATCAGAGAGATGAGTAAACACGACACACTTTACCTGCTTTACAGCAGAAAATAACCATAAACATGTTTTAATCAGGTATCCACAGTTCATCTAAAGTCTTTATCCAAACTGTCGAGCTCATCCTGCAGCATCAGCATTAGTCTCAGTGGATCAATAAAGTTTTATTTAACAAAGAGGAGCTTCACTGAGGAGACAAACAGCTGAAAGATCACATCATATTAAATTTAACATTTTGGGGGATTCTTCTGTAACTCTGCAGGATGAGATTATTAACATATCTTTAACTTTGCTTTTCGTTTGTCTTGATTTCCTGATTGTAACTCATTGATGTTCAGACTTTAATGTTCAATAAAGATAAAATCGGGTCAAATTAAACAAACGCAGCACAGAAAATGGGGACCATAACTCAGTATGATGTCGCTGACGTTTCTACCTGTGGTTCATAACAAACTTACCCAGACACAGAGACACGTCCTGTCTTCAGTATCATATTCACAGAACTATAAGTACAAATATAAATATTAATATAGGCAAAATATAAATAACTGTGAGGATAGAACGGGCCTAAGCTAATAACAAAACGGGGGCTCCGGCCCAAGCCTTCTGCTTTAGTCCTAGTCAAATCAAATAAAAAATATATAAAAAATAACTTTCCCCACTAATTACAAAGTTAAAAACGCGGTTTCACATCAGCCCAGAATCTCTCCCTCTGCTCCTAACCGTCTGAAAATATGTATAAATGTCACTTACCGTGCCTCAGAACGGGAAAAAAACTGCGTCAGAAAGCAGCGCAGAAAGTGAAACTAAACTTCAGCAGGAGTCTCAGCAGCCTGCAGACAGAGCCAGGACTCCACCAGAGAGGGAACGCCCATCATCTCCAACCGGATTGGTCAAATATCCTCTCAGGGCGGAACTGAACATCAGTTTCCAGCCAATCACATGGCGTTTGTGTCTGATTTGAACGTGTAGATTTGAAGGGGGCGGGGCTAAACAGTCCGTGTTGAGTTCCGCCTCTTTGCTCAGGCTGCAGAAATCTGAGAGGAAGTGCGTTTATCACGAGGCTGCGGTGACGTTCATGGGATAGGTTTCTATTTTATTTTTTTACATGATGAGACAATCACAGGAAAAGCAGAGGGAAGACGTTTGGAGTTTTCTAAAATGAAGACATTAAACTGCCCCTGATGTGAGGAGCTGATCCTCCTGAACAGTTTTAACCCTCTGATATCACTTCTGCTTCTCTGGTTGATTTCTGATGATGTTTGGCTGCCAGTCCTCAGTTTTCTGTTCAGAGCTCATTTTTAAAAAGCCTGCATGAACAGACCGGAGAGAAGTAAAACAGAACTTTGTCTAAAGGGTTATTAAAGTTCAGGCTGTTTCTAAATATGAACAATATTAATGTGAAACTTCACAGACATTTGTCTTGCTCTATAACCTGTCCTCCTAAGACCAGGATTATTTAATATGCTGTTTGGTAAAAAGAAAAGCATAAACAGAGATAATAATCCTGTGATAAATATTCTAAAGGGCCTCATCTTAAATCTGAAATTTACTTTATGGGAGTTAATCGGTGCAAAAAGTCAAAGCAGACTATGAGTGTTTTAAAGACAAACTCACTTTTGATTGAGCTTTACTTTACTTTAGGTGATTTTATTTACTTATCCATTTTAGTCTTTCAGGCTGCAGAACCATGTCCAAATGATCAGGTGGTGAACTCCCAAACCGTTGTCTCCAGTTCCATAAAAATATATATATATTTTTTTTCATATTGAGATTTTACATGATAAATCCAACATGGATGATGAATACTGAAATGCAGCCGCCCTTCAGGAATAAGAGTTAAATCCCCCTATTCTCAATTTTTTTTTTTAATTCATTGTTATGCACTCAAGGGTATGTTCTGCATGCCTGAACTCAGATTTCAACAAATTTTCTTTTTTTTTGTTAAAATTTTGGAATAATTAACAAGTAAATAGTTTGATTAAACATCATTATTAAATAAATAGCATTTTATTTCAATGCTAACACTTTATTTATTGGCTCATATAAAGCAGAGGCCCATGTGAGGACAGGAGAGCCTCTGAGTGTGCAGGAGGACGGTGCAGGTTTGTTTTAAGCTTTGTCTAAAGTTTATTACAGTATAATTAGACTAACTGTAATTTTTAACTAGTTTGAAAGAAAAAGAACAAACATTAAAAGGTTCTTTTGTGATCAATACATGAAAAAGGTCAACAGTGTTTTATTATTTATCTTTTTTTGGTGAAACTTAAATTTTAAATATAGAATTTCTTCCACTTTTGTTTATAATTTGTTTACTGAGTTAAACATGTTGTTTATAGTTTATATCATCCTCGAATCTTTCTGTAATTCCTTATTTATGTATTTAATGGCACTATTCTTATTTTAGTCTGACTCTTATTTTCTTATAAAAACATAACATCCTCGGCAGCAGTAACAATAAAACACTCTGTTTCTACAACTAACCTTTCAGAATTGAATAATTTTCCATAAAAACAGATGACGCTGTCTGCACACAGAAAACAAGAATTGTTATTGAATTGTTTTCAAAGATACCCAGCTTTAATCAGTTACAAAAATAATAAAGTTAGAAAAATAAATGTGCCAGAGGAAGAAAAGGCTGATTACCACTGTGATTTGTTTCTGTATTAATCATATTCACTTTAACTCTGTCAAATAAATCTTGTCTTTCATCTTTTGTTGCGGACTGAAGCTTGGAGAAGATGGGTCCGTCCAAGTTGGCATGTTAATCACGCAGGTCAAGCTGGTCAGGCCTCTAGACAAAAAATACCAACATATCAGCAAATCAGATATCGGCAAAATCAAATACTGTGCATCCCTAACTCTTGTGAAAAGGTCTCCACAGACAGAATGTCCTTCATGTGTTTTCATAGCTCATTGTGTGTGTTGTACAGAAAATAATCGGCGGCCCTCTGCCCTCCTTGGACGTCTTCTCTGGGTCCTGTTGCCTAGGCAGGGCCAACCTCATGACCTCTGACCCCTCTGTCTGATCTGATTCCCTGTGGGAGGGGATACAGGAATACTGTCCACTTCTCTTAACTGTTCTATTCTATATTTAACTATCCTTTTCTATTCTATCATACATGGAAACTAAATGTAAATAACCTCAAATGCAAATTGTTGGGCTATAAAAAAGTACATTGAAAGTGAAGCGATGATACAATCATTCCCAAAAAAACAAAATTCATTTCAGTTCAACCACTTTTTTTTATCCCCAAGGGGTCACTTTAAAGGTCACAGGAGAAGCACACACCATAAACATAAAGACAAAAACAAAGCAGAGCATCAACACACAGGAAAACAAACAGAACAGCAAACTGCATGTTACTGCCTCATGAAGTACACAGATCTGATAAAGTGCTATTCAGTTAAAGTGACCATAAAAAGTTGCAGATAAAGTGCAAAGTGCATTAAGATTGATTAACATGGCCAGGATTGGTGTTGGGGGTTAGAGGTTAGGGGGTTAGGGGTTGGGATGGGCCAGGGAGGGGTCAGAGTTCAACAGCCAGACAGCTGAGGGGACGAAGGTAGTGCAGTCTACGTCCTGATGGGAGCTACTCAAAAACAGGATGCAGAGCATGATAATGATCCCTGCAGAATCCTGTGAGCTGTTTCAGTGGTTTGTAGATCACAAAGGGTTGATAGAGATCTAACAGGAAGCCCGATGATTTTGGAGCAAGTTTTAGTGACGCTGATCAGACGGTCTGATTCTACAGGCTTTAAGAATAAAACCAGCAGGTAAACAAGAATGTGAGAATGCTCTCAATAAAAGAGTGTTAATAAGTCATAAGAATAACTTAGTTCACATTAAAAGGTCGCAGTTTGTGTAGAAGGTACAAATGCTGGAGACACTTCCTCAGGATCTCTTCAGTGTTGGCAGAAAACCTCAGGAGGCTGTAAAATGTTGTACTCAGATAAAGGAGGGAATATGGAGCTTTTAAGATACAAAATATCAATATCTGTGGGAGATTTTCAGTCTTAAAGGCAACGAGCTTGATGTTAAAAATCTATTTAAACATATTTTTAGTGCAATGAACACATTACTTTTCAGGTCACAGAAGAGAATTTAGATTAAGATTGACAAAAACATTTTAGAGGTCGAATTGTCCTTTTTCAGGTCTGTGAAAAAAACTCAGACTTGTGTGTTTAAATTCAGGGTTCTGAGATTAAAGTAAAAATCCTGTGAAGAAAGTCACAATTCATAAAAGACAGGACAGCATGAAGAAATACACAGAATTCTAAATTGAATCTAAAATTTTTGAATTCAATTTCAGAAATTCAACTTTAATTTGATCATGACCTTTAACTCAGAAATCCTGTTTTCCATATAAAAGCACATAAAAGCAATAAGAACAAAAACAATACAGTATACATATGTTTAATAACCAGTAAAACCAATAAAAGCCCAATAAAAGTGGCTATATTCTACCAAAGACCAAAGTGAACAAGTGCGTCTTTAGCTGTGTTTTCAAAGTAGTGAGGCTATTTGCAGTCCGCACATTTAAAGGTAGTGCATTCCACAGAGTGGGAGCCGCAACTGAGAAGGCTCACTCTCCTCTAGTTCTTAAACAGGATCGAGGAACGTCCAGGACCATCTGACTTCCTGACTGAAGTGCTCTGGAGGGCTGATGAACTGATGATGATTGATAAGGTCAGACAGGTAGTCAGGGGCGAGCCCATTTAGAGACTTAAAAACAAATAAAAGAATCTTAAAATCAATCCTGTACTTTACTGGAAGCCAGTGAAGGGAAGAGAGCACCGGAGTTATGTGCTCCCGTGTCTTTGTCCCAGTCAGGAGACGAGCAGCAGCATTCTGAACCAGCTGCAGGCGGTTAAGCTCTGACTGTTCGATGCCGACATACAGGGAGTTACAGTAGTCCAAACGAGCTGTGATCAAAGCATGGATAACTTTCTCAAGGTCTTTCCGGTCCAGATAAGGTTTAACCTTGGTTAAAAGCTTCAGCTGAAAAAAGCTGGACTTAACAACAGAACTGATCTGCTTGTCCAATTTAAAAGCACCATCAATGATGACCCCAAGGTTCCTGGCGTGGGATCCAATATAAGGCGCTAGTGGGCCAAGGGGAGCTGGACCAGATCAGGGCAACCAAACAGGACAACTTCAGTTTTGTTTCTGTATAATTTCAAGAAGTTCAAGTCCATCCATTGCTTCATGTCACTCATGCAGTTGAGCACGCACTGAAGAGCATCTTTGGTTGGGACCTTTAACGGCAAATACACTTGCACATCATCGGCAAAGCAATGAAAGAGGATTCCATATTTCCTAAAAATCGACCCAAGAGGTTGCATGTAAAAGGGGAACAGTAGAGGGCCCAGGACTGATCCCTGAGGGACCCCATATGTCAGAGGGGCCACGGAGGAGGAATATTGGCCCATGTGCACGGAGAAAGACCTCTCAGAGAGGTACGATCTGAACCAACTTAAAGCAGTGCCCTTGATGCCTATACAGTTCTCGAGGCGTGATAGGAGAATAATGTGATTTACTGTATCAAACACCGCTGTCAGGTCAAGAAGGATTAAAAAGGCACAGTTACCAGAATCAAGGTTTAACAACAGATCATTAAAAACCTTTAAAAGAGCAGTTTCAGTGCTGTGAAGAGACTTAAAACCAGACTGAAACACTTCACAAACATTTCCCCTTTGCAAATATTCCTGGAGTTGGTTAAGAAAAACTTTCTCTAAAACCTCAGAAATAAAAGGGAGTTTGAAATCGGCCTAAAATTAGATAAAACCAACAGGTACAAATTTTTCTTTTTTATAAGAGGACGGAACACATTCAGAGCTGAGACATCGATTAATAAGAAACAGAACAAAAGACTGAACTGAACTAAAAACCTCCTTAAACAAACGAGATGAAATGCTATCAGATGGGCAGTTAGAAGGACGTAAGTGCTCCACTATCTCAGTAAGTGTAGGAAGAGAAACAGGCTCAAACTGATGGAAGACAGCTGAGCTTGCAGTGGAAACTGAAGGGTCCTGAGCTGACTGAGGGATCGAGGACCTGAGAGCAGAAATGTTACGAACAAAAAACTGCAGAAAATCCTCACACAGAGAAGAAGAAGGCTCAACACAAACAGCATCACCAGGATTTACAATCAAATACATTAAAAAGAAAATGCGGTTTGTGCGCGTTTGCGGAGACAAATGAGGAGAAACAATCAGTTTTTGCAGCCTTTACAGCCTGCTGATAAGTAAGCAGACAGTCACAAAGGAGATCCCAAGAAATCTGAAGTTTGTCATTTTTTTTCCACCTTCTTTCCTCCTGTCTGCGTGCGTGTCTGAGCGCACGAGTGGACTCATTCAGCCATGGCTCAGTCTGTGGCTTTAACACGCTTAACAGTCATATGAGCAATGGAGTCCAAGATCTCAGTACACAGTAAATCAAAAATATCCAAACAGACATCCACATTGAGGTCCCCAAAATCATCCATAGAATACAAGAAAGAGTCTTTAAAAGCAGCGGAGTTGACGAATTAAAAGCACGGAGACAGTGAACGGGGGCGGAGACGGTTTTCTGTGGTAAGGCCCTTGGACCACTTAGGATTTATTTATTTATTCATGTGTGTTCGTCCTAGTCCAACATTAAATCAACATAGTTCTTGTGGATGCTGATCTTAACTACAAACTAACCTGAGTAGTCTGTCGAGTTAGTCTGTTTTAGGGCTATATTATGTATCATGTGTATAACATACAAACATGAGTGCCCTTGAAAACACATGAAACCTAGTGCCCTCTTCAGTGGTGAGAACGTGCTGTATGTGCCCTTTTTTTCCTTTTTGCCCTTGCCCTTGAAAAAGTCTGTGCACGCCACTGCTGTGGACAGATGCAGGAACTCGCTCTAAAGGTAACATAATGATAAAAAAAAATACTTTGGCTTGATTTTTAACTTTTTTGACCCCCCCCCCCCCCCCCCCCCCAAAAAAACAAACAAACAAACAAACAAACAAACAAAACAAAAACATAGGCCTATATCAAAAAAGATTCATTTGTGATTCATGCAGCGGAAGATCAACAGTCTAATATTATTGAGCTTAATTTATTTATTTTGTGAATTTTTTCATTTTTAATTGTTAAATTTCTTTGTGTTTTATCATGTCTTTATTTGTTTACTGATTTTTACATGTAGTTTATAATTTATATTGTCTGCCATTCTTTTACTTCCTTGTTACTTGTAATTCTTTATTTATGAATTTGACTTTACTATTTTGATTTTACCATTACTCTTATTTTATCTCTACTTTTAGTATTTTTAAGACCATCTTCAGTGTTCTCTAGTTATAAACTCGTGATGGTGTTTCTTCAAATTGTTTAATGTAAGGATGTATTGATAAAGAATTGTATTAAAAGGCAGAATTTATAATGCCAGTGGCATCAATAAAATTCTACCAATTTCTGTCCTTAATCATCTTAATCATGGGTGTAGCTGAGAAATCTAGAAGTAAAGGAGCTTTCATGGCAAATGGGACCCGAGCCAGCAAGGTGTACCTAATAAAGTGGCCAGATAGTATGTTTTTTTAACAGGTATGCATCCTCAATGAGAAATGATGATTGTTTTACAGAACAAAACTAAAATAAAACAGTCACTGTCATGTGTGTTTGGGGTTGAACTTCACCTCCACTGTTCTGTCCTTCAGCAGGTTGTCCAGCAGGGGGCAGTCACAGCTCACTGCCTGCAGCTCCTCCTGCTTCCTGTTCAGGAAGCTGCTGCAGAAAAAATAATAAACAGGAAATTCTTGTGATTACAGAAATAGGAGTGTTTCCTCTCCTGTCTGTCACTAGTCTCTGCTTTCAAAAGAATCCGTCAGAGTAAAATCTCTGCAGGGAAACTCAACATAATAATTCCTGATGACTGTAACTATGATCTGAGAAGCTTTAGGGGAGAAATTCTGTATCTTCTTTATTGACCGTCACTTTAAACACAGAAGATCAGAGGACCATGATTATAAAGACAGAAAATTATGTCTGCAGGGGGAAGTTCTGTACAACATGTGAATTGGTTTGATTTCAGAGGGAGGCTGCAAAATTCAACAGCAAAAAGGTGAAATACACAAAAAGTAAGCAGCAGAAGTCAAAACTCATCTATAAACCATCGTAAGTGCCCGAAAATCTATATATTGATAATTTTTTGCTCTTTAAAGGAGCCAGTCTTATAAAACTACTTAAGCCAGTTTACTAAAATCAGCTGTAAAATTATAATATACTAATATTTTTAGACTTTAGAGGAAATAACCTTTAAATACAACTTTGGCCTGAAATATACATATAAAATATGAATTAGATTTATGGGATTTTAACCCTTTAAGGCCAAAATGTTTGCACAACTCCACTGTTTCCCCCTCTACATAAAAAATAAATAAAAATAATTGCCATAATAATGACCATAAAAGACATTTTAAGGAGTATTTTATTATCATTGTTATTATTATTATTATGTCATGAGATAGGTCAATACATAGCAGCAACATTGATGTTGTTGCATTGTTTATTATTTATTTATTGTTTCAGAGACAGAGCGCGGTCTGAACACTTCAGCCCTTTTTTCCAGGATGTTTTTTATTTGAAGTCCCTTTTCTTGCTGAGCTTCTGTCTTGCGAATAATAGAAATCATTCCATTATTCAGGACAGTAGCATCATCACATCACCATTATCGTCCTTCAGCTCTTTAGTCAGTTTCAGGGGACTGACAGAAGAACCCGGAGCCACTCTTGACTTTTATCAGGACTTTTGAGTCTCACCTCTTTGTCAAACTCAGCCTTCTTATTTTGGCCTGCACATTATCAACATCACTATCCTGTGAAGTATCCACATTCCTACTCACAGTCTTCCACGTCTCCCCTTCCCACCCCATAGCTAACGTCCTGAGTGGACATAACTTCCCTTACCAAAAAGAAGTAAACTTCAAGTTTACCTTTCCAAGTATACTTAAACAGAGTTTGAGTATACTTCATTAAGTATAGTTTACTGTCCCAAGTATACTTATATTCATGTACTAGTAGTGTACTTACATGTGTACTAGTTAGTATACTTACAAAGTATACTTATATACTAAAAGTATCCTGATTTGGCCCACTTTTGAGTATACTCAAGTAAACTTTGAGGTTACTTCAAGTATAAATGAAGTATATATGAGTATACTTAAATTATATTGTTACCTGTACTTGAATGGTACTATTCCTTTACTTAAAGGAAACCATTCATATACTCATCAGTGTACTTGAAGTACACTGTTGCGTTACTTAGATTGCACTTTTGTAAACTTAAAAGTGCACTACTGTTTTACCTGCAATGCACTTGAAACATACTTTTCTTATACTTGATGTATACTACGACCATACTTGAATTAAACTGTTTTTTATATACTATGATTTTATATACTATAGTATACAGTATATATTTATACTATATATATACTATATACTCATATACTGCAAATTAACATCTTAATACTAGTCCACAAGTCTGATGGTTTACCTTTTAAGATATCCAAATGCAGAGGTCAAACCTTCATACATAATTACCATTAATTTGTATATATTATATATATGTATTATTAAATAATACCGTATCTCTATCGTAACACATCTATACAAGGATAATTATATATCATATTCACATCTCTATAATCTTATATTCTGTTCTATTATATATTATATTATACTCTAGCACTCTATTATATAATAACATACTATTGTATCACATATACCAAATCAATCATATATTACTAAGTCTATATTATGTTTCTATCATAACATTCAAAAAGAAAAAAAATAATATACAACCGTCATTATGGGTGTGGGGCCCCTTCAAGCCTGGGTCAAGAGGTCCAACAGAGAACCAGACTAGATAAATATGAATGACCAGGCAGGAAAACACTGAGACCTTGGACCATCTAAACTGATTATCTTTTCAAGTCAAGTTTAACTGTACAGATAAAAATAACTGCCAAAGCACGTATAAATGCGGGAACACACACACTCCCGCCATCATAATGACAGGTCTTACAACGTACCAGCCAGTCCTACATCCACACTGATGCTCATCTCTGGGGTAGAGAGTAATTCATTAATGTTGTTGAGAAGACTGGTAATGTTTGTGCGATCTGGCCAAATGGTCCAGAAGAAATGTGTTTTGGTTGAAGTTGATCATTTTTATGTTGCTGAATGTACATGAACGTGACTAGATTGTGATGATTTATATGCATTGTGCATTTTCATGTTTTTAAATTGTAAAGCACTTTGGCACAATATTGTTGTTTTTAAATGTGTTTTATAAAGAAAGAAGTATGGTACTTTAAGTATGAGTTGAAGTGTGATTTGAGCATTGTGTACTTCCAAACCTTGTGTGTGGCAACCTTGAACCTATAAACAGAACGTGCATAAATATAGTAGTATTTAAGTGTGAATGTAGTAAAGTATAAGCAGTACACTACAGGTTCACTCACAGTGTAAGTTTTATGGCAACTACCTTAAAGCAGCCAATGTGAGAAATAGCTATACAACAAGCCAGCTATAATACAGTAAAATAACACTCCATGTTGAATGCAAGCAGGTACAACATTTTATATACTTGTATTAGGTTTTAACTACTATTGGATATAGGCTAACATACTTAAACTTAAAGTATATCAAGTATATAATACTTTTAGTTTACTTAAACTTTGTCTGTGTACTCGTCAGTATAAACTAAGTATACTTTTGTTAAGTATATTCCTGATAGTACATTCACATTAATCTGAAAAGTATACTTACCCAAGTATTAGTTCACAGAAAGTATACTTAGTTCATAAAAGGTATACTTATAAGTATACTTGAGTATACTACTTTTTGGTAAGAGTTTCCCTGCTTTGGGAATGCAGCTTCAGCTTCTCTCTTGTATCTGGGACCTGCAGATCAGACAAAAGCTGAGCAAGAATACCGTTATAAAGGGGCCAAAAGGCCGTCGGCCTATATCCCACACACACACACAATTCCCTACTTAATCCACTAGAACACCAATACATCTCCAAATTTCTTCTTCAGGTAAAACTCCAGCAGCGGATGCCATTTTGTCACCCCCTGTATGAACGGCTCACAGTTGCCAGGTCCGCTTATTATAAGCGACTTTCGGCTTCTGTTTTTGGAAAGTTGCTTGTAAATATTGGCAGCTGTGGGTTGTTTTTTTTTGGGCTTATTATAAAAGTGCAGTTGCTCATTTGGGCCTGTTGTGCCCCCAAACCCTGATACACAAACTCAATTGAGAAGTTACACAAACTACTTTGTCCGACTCCAAACACAAATGTAAATTTTACTGTAAAAAGAAAAGGCAAAAAGGATGTCTTCACCAAAAAGAAATCCTTATAGCCAGAATTAAATGAATTTCTAATGTAGCTGTTACTGTTTTCACCACAATAAAGCTGCAGTGGATCAACATAAAACTTAGATAAAAGCCTGAGTATGTCTGTTTGGTTACAAAAATCAAGGTTAGACAGACTGTTTGGTGATAACAGAGTTATAAATAACAGTAGTCCCTCCCTTCTCTTCTGTATAGAGAAAGGATGTTCCACCTCCAAACGACAGGATGTTGAATAAGTTTATTAAGAGCAAATTAAGAGACAAATAAGAAAAAATGTCACTGTGACACTGAAATGATATTCATGTTTTATTATATTTATAAAAACTGAAGATGGGTTTCAGACTCCCTGACCAGAGCTCATTGTAGAAGGTTTTATATTTGTACAGAAGAGACTCCAGAGACTTCGAATTGATTATCACATCCTCTTTACTCAGGCTTCATGCATATACCTTTCTTCTTCTATGGTCATTTCTCCTCTAACCTAACTCCAAGATGCCACCTAGTGGGCACATGTACTATAACACTGAACATCTGTACATCTCCCTCTTTTAGCTTGTAAATAGCTTTCTTTGATTTTAACATTAAACTCTAACAAACTGAAATAATTCAGAAATGATAATCACACCTATCTTAATAAGGTATTAACAACTGGGCACATTCACCTCAGACTGCATAACATTGTCACAAAACATATCGCTCTCTTTTTAGGAACAACAAACTGTTATGCCCATAATTTTTTTCCAAAGGCCAAGGGGAAATTCCCTGGACAACTAAAATGTTTTTCACAAGTCCAGTCTGTCAGGAGGATGGGAAACTCTTCCTGACCTGGTCACTGTTCCACCTGAGTCTTTCTGCCTTGGATCATTCACTGTCTCATCAGAGCAGGTTAGATCTCTCTCTGGAAGCACTATTAGATGAGCCCTATTTCTTCTTAAGCTCCCTTGGTCAGTTTCCACATTGTAAGACCTTGGTGTTGTAGCAGGTCCTTGGACTGTAGCTGTGGTCTGCACTATCCTAATCCACACTCTCTGTCCTGGAACCAGAACTGGTAAATCCTTTGTCTTATGTCTCGACTTGAATGTCTTTCTCTGTTTTTCTTTCATTTACTTGTCTTTTTTCCTGAATGCTCTGAGGTTCGGCCATGCTGGTTTCAATGCTTGAGGGGTTGTTGGAACTGTTGATCTTATTCTTCTCCCTATTAGCAGTTGCGCTGGACTCACCCCATGAGCCAGTGGGGTAGCTCTGTAAGCTAGGACAGCTTTCTGGGGGTCTGGGCTTTTGCTGAGCAGCTGTTTAACTGTGCGGACAGACCTCTCTGCTTCCCCGTTGCTCTGGGGGTAGTGAGGGCTGCTGGTTGTGTGACTGAAACCATAGTCCTGGGCAAAACTGGCAAAGTCTGTGGAAGCAAACTTCGGGCCGTTGTCAGTTACCAAGATTTCAGGCACTCTAAATCTTGCAAAGATTACTTTCAGTCACTCTACAGTTGTAGACGTTGACAGGGTTGGGAGGTTTGCTATCTCTATATATCGGGAGTAGTAGTCTACCACCACAATATAATGACCATTCTTCCACTGAAAGATGTCAGCTGCAAGTTTTTCCCACGGTCGTGCAGGCAGGGGCGTGGTCATTAAAGGCTCCGTCTTGGTCTGTGAATACTGGCAGCAGATTTCACATCTTTCCACCAGCTCTTTAATCTGTCTCGTTATCCCCGGCCACCATAGGGATTCTTGTGCCCTTGCTACACACTTAGTTACCTTGATGGCCTTCATGTAGCCTTTCCAGCATTTCCCGCTGCATACACTTAGGGATCAGAATCCTCACTCCTTTGAGAAGCAGTCCCTCTGCCATATGAATGTCATTCCTCTCTGACCAGAATGGTAGAAGGTGCTCAGAGACACTTCTCCTGTGAGTGGGCCATCCTTTTGATGTGAATGTTTTCAGCTGCCTACAAATGCTGTCTGAGCTCTGAGCATCCCTGATGTGAGTCAGTTTACTTTCAGTGGCAGGTAGATGCTGTATGATATGGTCAATGTAGGCACAGCATTCATTTTGCAAGCTGGCATTGTCCTTTCTGTCCTCCAGTCCTTGTGGTGCTCTTGACAGAGTGTCAGCAGTGACAAGTTGTTTGCCTGGGACATGTATGATGCTGTAATTGAACCTCAACGGTCTTAGTCTGAACCTGAGAATTCTTGGAGGTAAGTCATCCAAGGACCGAGAGCCTAGCAGTGAGAGTAAAGGTTTATGATCAGTTCTCACTGTGAATTCCAAGCCTAGCAGATATGAGCTGAGCTGCTCACAGGCCCACATTACTACTAGAGCTTCTTTTTCTATCTGAGCATACTGTACCTCCGTGGGAGTCGGGCATCGTGATATGTACACAACAGGTCTCCACCTACCCTCTGCTTGTCGCTGCAAGAGAACTGCCCCAAGTCCACATGAAGATGCATCTGCAGAAACCATTGTTTCATTCTTAGGACTATATTGGGCTAGTATTGGAGGAGAACTTAGCTCATTTTTAATCTTCTCAAAGGCTGTTTTCTGTTGTGCATCCCATATCCATGTGCTGTCACTTTTTAACAGATCACGTAGGGGTTTTGTGAGGGCTGGTAGGCTGGGTGAAAACTTGCCAACATAATTTACCATTCCCATGAAACGGCGGACTTCTTCCACATTGTGAGGTTCTGGCATTTTTGCAATGGCGCTGATTTTATCTGGATCAGCCTCGATTCCTGTTGAACTTATGTTGTGTCCCAGGAACTTCACTTTCTCCACTAAGAATTCGCATTTTTCATTAAGGGTGAGGCCTGCTTTTCACACTTCTCATGTACTTTCTGCAGCCTTTCATCATGCTCTGCCTCATCTTTTCCATAGACTAGGATATCACCCTAACCCTTGTCCGTGTGATGATTTGGGAGAGTCTCAGCTGGAACCGTCAGGCGCCGAAGCGATACCAAAGGGCAGCCTCTGAAAGCAGCATCTTCCGAAGGGGGTAAGAAAAGTTGTTAGGGGCTGTGATTCTTCATGTAGAGGAACCTGCCAAAACCCAGATGTTGCATCCAATTTTGAAAAGACTTTTGCCCCCTCTAGCTATGCTAGCGTGTCATCAACTGATGGTAACAAGTGTCTCTCCCTGCAGACACTGTCGTTCAGTCGAGGTCCACATATATGTGGGGTTTCTTATTTGGTTTGGGGACCACCACCATTCCCGCGCACCATTCAGTTGGCTCCTCAATCTTTCTTATAACCCCCATCTCTTCCATCCTGTCTAACTCCTCTTTAACTGGATCTTTCCTAGGTAAAGGGACTCTGCGTGGAGCTGAGAGTGCATAAAGAACTGCTCCGTCTTTCAGTTTTATCTTGTAGCTTCCCTGTAGCTTTCCCAGCCCTGAAAACACTTTAGGGAACAAAGCTCTGTACTGACTTCTGACTTTTCTCCTTTTTCTCCTCCTGAACTGAGGCTACCTGTTGAATCAGGTTCAACTTTATTAAAGCAGGGAGTCCCATTAGTGGCATCACCACGTTTGACACCACATACACATTCTGCTTTGTTTCCTTTCTGTCAGTTTTAAGGTGTGCTCTCACAATGCCCAAAACCTTTAATGGGAAGTTATCTGGACCTTTAATTTTCTTAGGAGGTTTCTGCAGCCTGCCATCACGAATTCTAGAATACATGGAAGCTGGAATAGCTGTAACTGAGGCTCCTGAGTCCAATTTAAATATCACCTTCTCTCCATTCAGGCAGATCTCTTTTACCCATACCTCATCTGTTCCTTCTGTGTCAACTGTCCCCATGAAGGCTATGTCAGTATCTGCATCACTATCAACTATAGCTTCCACTCTTTGAGATGATCTGCAAACTGCAGCAAAATGCCCCTTTTTCCTGCATTTGTGACACTTGGCCTCTTTGGCTGGGCACTGTTTCCATGGATGTTGTGGAGTTCTGCCACATCTCTTACATTTCTCAGCATAGTGGGTCTTGTTCACAGTGCTTGGCTTGGACATTGACAGCTCTAGCCTGCGTGGGGGAGTTTGTCTATATCGTGTTCTCCCTCTATTTGTGTTGATGGCATCCACATTTGCACCTTTAGTTTGTGTGTGTGCCCCTCGTAGCAGTTGCTGTTGTTTTTTAATTTCTTCCTGCTGCCTGACCTGTGTTATTGTTTTAGCCAGCATCAGGTCGGGGTCTAACTGAAGCCTTTCTGACAATTTGGAGTCTCTTATCCCGACACCTATGCAGTCTCTTATCATTTCCTCATTTAAGGCACCAAATTTGCAGTGTTCTGCCAGTGTATGCACATCTGTGATAAAGTGCTCTGCTGACTCGCCCTGCTGTTGCTGTCTGCTATTGGACTTAGCACGTTCGTATATCACATTGTGCTGACCAACAAAATGTTCACCGAAGGCTTTTGTCACCTCTGTGTAGGCTGTCTTCTGTTGGTCCGTAAGTGGCAGTATGCTGAGAATGTTGTCGCGCTTGTCGCCCATTACATACAGGAGAGATTTGACTTGGTATTCTTCTGATTTTCCTTCTAGTCCTGATGCCAGTCTGAACCTCTTGAACCATCTTATCCATTGCGGCCATTAGCTGGGCTCCTAAAAATTAAAATTACCAGGAGGCGTGATTGAGAACACCTGATCTGTCATCCCCCTCTCTTTGTCCGTGCTCCAGCGCGGGTCCGCTGCTCACTGTTAGCCACTTAGCTTTAGCGTAGCCTACGTGTCAAATGGTAAACGGCGCCTGTTCCTGTGACCATCTCAGACTGAATACACTCAGCTGACACTGCCTAGTACCTACTTTATACTCAGAGTAGGTTCGCCGCTTTCTGACACCATGTAGAAGGTTTTATATTTGTACAAAAGAGACTCCAGAGACTTCGAATTGATTATCACGTCCTCTTTACTCAGGCCAGCGCCCTCTAAAGAGAGAGTTACGACACTCCCATTGACTGCAATAGAAATTAAGGAATACGGAAGTCACATGGCTCATGGGGAGCTGAATAGTTCCAGCTCAGAGCATGTGTTTTCAGCATACCCGAGGCCAACTCACCAAGTAAGTATATAAAATTATGGTTTATTTTCTACATTTTGTCTCATGAGCTGGCATGTTGTAAGTCTGGGCAATATGCTTTTTACATATATATGGCTTTAGTCAATGTTTATTTAAAAATAATGCCTAGTTAACTTAGCTAATAAGAGTAGCACTTAAGTTAGCTGATTACTTAGCATTACCAGATGTTATTTTGTCCACGTTAATCTCAGGCCAGTTCTGGACATTTGTGCTTGTTAGTTTTGTTTTTTAAGTGAGGAACAATGGTAACAGTATAGAGGGGGCCCTATTTCTATTAATCATTACTAGCAATGTCACGCTGACTAGTGATCTAAATCTAAGACATGGATCGATGCGCACGATTTATATATATTTTTTTCTCCATAGCACCTAAGGGGCTCCGTACATTTCCCTGTTGAGGTCTCTAAAAAAGTATTGGGAATTTGTGTAGGAATAATGATTGTGGAGAAAGAATGCACTGGCCCTTTTGAAAACTTGTACCACTTTCTCAGCCTGTTTAATACATTATGTAATAAAATGCTTGTTAAATACAAACTGATTGCTGTGTTTATTTACGCACTATTGGCTGAACTTGTGTATTTGCTGTACTTGCATGCACAGATTTTCATTTAACATGCCTGCTTGTGAACATCTATATGTGTGATGATTTAAGGCTGAATAATTACATGAAAAGGTGTACAACAAAGATTTCAATGCATCGTAATTTAAGAGTGTTTCCAAATTTTTTTTTATTGGTGGTAAGCTGAGTAAGAGTAACCACAATAAACAAGGGATTTACACACAAATCATAGACATTATTCTGGATGTGGAGTTGGACAATCTGTGATGCAGTAAGGAGTCCTGAAACACAGTATGTTTTTCCAGTCTTGTAAGAGGGCAAACCAAGGTTATGAAGGAAGTATAGTTGTCCTAAACAAAATAATAATTTGACATACATACACACACACACACACACATATATATATATATGTGTGTGTACACACATGTATGGAGGTAAAAACTACTGAAGCAAAGGTAGAAAAAAAGGTGTACATAGATGCAAAACTCAGGTGGGATTGTAGACATGTATGTGGCTTAGTTTTAGTTTTAGTGAGGTTTGAACTATGGATAGGTGATAAGTGGGTAATAAATGTAATGCAGGTTTGGATAGGCTATTTTGTTGCTGCTAATAAGATATGTAAGAAGACACTGTCTGTAGTACATAATGTGCATTAATCATAATAACTATGCCTTCATAGTTTCTGTGGGGTTTGCTAAAAAAAAAATTTAGAGTTAGAACGGGATTCCTACTTCAATAATGACAGCACACACAATAACTATCAGTCCCTCTATATCACAAAAAATACTCCTACATGGGAGGTCAGATTCATAATTAGCATGTGCATTCATATTGATTGGAAATTGCCTCTAGCAGCAACAAAAAACGCTGCTACTGTCTATGTAATCCCTATTCCCTCCAAAATGGATCATTGAAAAACTTGTTGATTCTGTAATCCGATAACTAAAATGTCAGCTATTAATAAAAGCTGCAATATAAGACAACGCATACGAGTCTATGCCAATCAAAATAACATTTGTTGTAGATAAAAAGTTCATATTTGCTGAAATAACTCCCGCTCGAAATCATTCAATCCCGCTCGAAATCATTCAATCAAACTGACAGCTCTGGTGTGTTTGGAACTATTCAGACCTCCATGAACCACGTGACCATGCGGCGGCCAGATCAAAGCATGTTGCAACTGTCTTTCGAAGGCACTGACTCAGGCTTCATGCATATACCTTTCTTCTTCTAAGTTCATTTCTCCTCTAACCAAACTCCAAGATGCCACCTAGTGGGCACATGTACTATAACACTGAACATCTGTACAGTCATTTACATTTGAATAAACATATAAAAAGAAATACAGATCAAAACGTACTTTGATTTATGATTTCTTTACATGACATATATGTATGTATATATATATTTTATATATAGATATATTTTCAGAAAAACTGAGGAGAAACACACACACACACACACACACACATATATATGTTTACACACACACACATATATATATATATATATATATTTTCATAAAAACTGAGGATGGGATCCTGTTACCACACACATTTAAATTTGAACATCTAAAAAGAAATGTAACTGTAACCATCACAGTTTCTTCCTTTAATCTCCTTAACTTTTAATTAATTTTTTTGCAGAGCTGGAAATGTACCCGGATTTCATTTCTGAAATCTGGTCACCTTACTTTAAGCTAAGTTAATACTTCAAGCTAACCTGGCTGACGCGCCGCACTACTGTGGGTTTCTTGGTGATCAATAAGAGTCCAGACGCTGACCCTCTGATGCAGATGTAAACAGTTATTCTTGATGTGGATTAACTTTGTCAAAGCCCTTTTTTTCTCATTTTTTTCTCATTTTTATTGAAAACTAAACCCTTCCAGCAGGGATGGATTTAGGATTGAAGAAGACCCAGGGGCTTAGCCCAGATGAGTGATGGAATTTTTTAGCACATGCAAAAAATTGGTGCTTTTTATAAATTGATGTGGCTTCTCAACGTTCAAATTCTGATCACCTTAGAGCAATTGTTGTTGCAATTGTATTACTTTAAGATGGATTTTAGCCATATGTATATATATATATATATATATATATATATATATATATATATATATATATATGTGTGTACAGTCATCCTCAAATATATATATATCCCTTTCCATTAAAGAAAAAGCAAAATTCACAAAGTCACTCAAATACAAGAAACTGAAAAAGTAATAATAAATAAAAATTGGCTTAATTATATTTGTGAAAGAAGACATTGCTTTTGAATTGTGGTTGAAAAGAATAAAAAAAACTGTCCTGGACAAGTTAGGGCACTTTGCTGATGAGCAGTGGGCCAAAATACATGTCAACAGGTGCAGAAGCCTGATTGAGAGTTACAGAAAACACTTGATGGCAGTGATTGCCTCAAAGGGTTGTTTCACAAAATATTACTTTACAGGTCCTTTATCATGCCTGTTTGCCCAATATATTATATATTTCTGTTGAACCACAATTCAAAAGCAATGTCAGGATTTTCATTATGTTTTTATTTATTATTTATTTTGTCAATTTCAACTTATTTCAGTGACAGCTGTTTTTCCCTTCCTTAATAGGAGGGTATGAATATTTTCATGCAGAGTAACGTTGAAAACTTTTAAAATAAGATTCACAAACCTGAATCATCACACGTGGTGTTGTCATTCTGTCAGGTTACTTTTTTTTTGGAAAAAAACTTGCTGATATCCATTGTTTACATCAGTCTTCTCATGTGAGCGGCTCAGGCAGGTACAGGCTGCTGAAGCGCTTCCTCTTCAGGAAAGGCTCAGGTAGGCTGTATGCAGGCCACTTTACACAGCTGCTGCCTCTCTGTTGAACTCCGGTACTGCACGTTACTTCCGAGAGTTTTTTTTCCCGCTCAAAAGTAAAATTTAGTTTCGGGGCTTTTCAGAAAACATCCGGGGCTTAAGCCCAAGTAGCCACCCCCTAACCCCTGCCCCTGCCTTCCAGGTCAAACACCTGACAACAACAGTGACGTAGCCACCTACACACCTCAGCCCCATGTAACAGCACAATGACAAACACACACACAAAGTGAACCATAATCCATCTGAGAATATCTCAATAACATATCTGGCTCCTATAATGAGAAAAGCGGATTACCAGAGTGATTCGTTTCTGTATTAATCATGTTAACTTTAGTTCTGTTACAGGAACAGGAACAAAGACTGGACTACAGAGAGCACAGAGAAGCCGAGGAGCTCGGAAACAAGACCATGAACCACAGCTCAAGTCCAACCCGAACCCCTAACCCAAACCCAAACCCAGGATGAAGGGGCTCAGTGAACGTGGTGTTGAAGGTGTGGAGGTGGATCAGCCTGTCAGAGGAGACTCTGAAGAAGGACAGAACACCTGCAGGACAGTCCAGAAACACCCCTACTCTCTGAGAGTCAGGGGTGTAGGGACTGGTGGACATCCGGCTGTTGTTGTGGAAGACAGAGTAACCGTCCTCGGAGCAGAACAGACTCCAGGACTGATCGTTGTTCCCAAACAAACACTCGTCTCCATCTCCTTTCCTTCTGATCCCTCTGTAGCTCACTGATACGTGAACTCTTCCACTCCACTCCACCTCCCAGTAACAGCGACCGGTCAGACCTTCTCTGCACAGCAGCTGATGGCAGACGTCAAACCTCTCTGGATGATCAGGGTAGGGATGATCCTCCATCACACACGTCACCTTCCTGTTGTTCTCAGACAGCCTGAGCATCCTGTTCACCGTGTTCTCGTCCACCTCCAGCTCACAGGCATCTGATGGAGAGAATCAGACACAACAGAGCTGCAGGTCATCATCTGCTCATTTCTAAACATCCTCACCATCAGACACTGAGAATGAAAGTGGCTGTGCAGAAAATAGACCTGAAGCGAATCTCCAGCGCTGCGGCACATACTGGTGCTTCAGCGATGCAGCGCTGCCGAGCCGGAGCATGGGCAATGGAAATGCTCTGATAGACTAGAGTGGGAGCGAAGTGCTCCCCCGTATGATTCAAGACTGTGGCGCTGTTCTTCTGCATTATGTGGAAATTGGGGGTCATTGTTGAAGCTTTGTAGGTGAATTCTTTCTCATTCTTGCTTGATGTTGGTCTCAACAGTCAGGGGTCTCTATTGTCAGATTTTGAGCTTCATAGTGTGCCACACCTGTTCAGTGGAGACAGGTGTGGACTGCAGCAGGTCAGTGTAGTACCTGCACTCTTTCATTCTGAAGCCACGCTGTTGTAACATGAGGGGGATTTCTTTAGATTCTCTGAATCTCTGATGATTTTATGGACAGCAGATGATGAAATCCCTAAGTTTCATCCTACTGTATGTTGAGAAACGTTCTTAAACTGTTGGACTATTTGCTTTTTACTACACTTTAATGTGATGCAGTGCACAACAAAAACAACAAATTAAAATTAGATGAGACTTACACTTCCTCAGACCAGGTTTCATCCTGAGTGGTCCACCATGGTCCAACCTGGAGCAAGAAAGGACAGCTGTTAGCAAATATCCTGGTCCTGATTAAATAATTTGCTGTTGGCATTAACACAACATGAAGTAGACAGAAATCACAGTTATATAAAGAGTAAATTCAGAGTCAGCCTGTGTGTCCGTCTGTACCTCAGGGTCTCCAGGCTGCAGTCTGGATCCTCCAGAAGAGCAGACAGTAGTCTCTGTCCTGGTTCTCCTGGATGATTGTAGCTCAGGTCCAGCTCTCTCAGCTGGGAATTTCTCAGAGCCGAGGCCAGAGATGCACAGCCCTCCTCTGTCACCATACAGCCTGACAGACTGCACACACAGAAGCATGAAACATTATACTCTCAGAATGAAGGTCTGCACAAATTGTGAATTGTGTTTTTTTTAGTTCTGAGGACAAACAGCTTTAATAATGATTGAGCACATCAAAACAGCGATGGAGCCTCAGGAGTCTTGTGACATAGTGCCATATCATTAAACTGCTGGTGCCCAACATTAATAAGGCTTTTCAGGGGGAACCAAAACTCCAAGAAGATCAGCATTGTGCACTGAATTAGCCTTATATGTTTTACCTTTTCAAATTGGACAAAACCTGCCCAACAGACTTAAAACACAATGGCCTCTGCAGCAGGAAAACTCCTCCTCATCTGTTCAAAATGGATGTAAAAAACTGGTTTAGTTGCCCTTAAAGGCAAAACGAAACTTCACTGAACCCTTCTGTACTGGTGTTAATGGTCATCTTCAACGCCTTTATTTTGAAATTCTGACCGGATATTCGTTTCACTGCTTCCGCCCAATAGCGCCTCGTTCTGAAGTTTCAACTTTACAGGGCTCTCATGTCTCACGTATTCAGCGTATGAGACACGCATCTTTTCGCTCTCTCACACACCACACCCGGTATTTCTCCTGCTTTAAAATGTACTGTGTAGCGCCCACCGAGTAACACCGCTATATGCTAACGTTTAGCTCTTAGCATCACAGAGCTAAACGGGAGCTTTACATGTCAGCCAATCAGAAAATAGCACTGCTGTATCCGGGTAAGATACGGTCGATCTGACTGCAGAGGATGCATGCTGCACACACACGACAGGAGTAATCACATGAGTACAGTAAGTTATCTCATCATTTGATTTTGTAGCGCACTGATTATAAAAATTACTTATTGTATGAAAGGAAAACAGTGAGAGCTTATTCTTATTCTTCCTCCACACCTACCATTAAACAGTGAAGTAAAGTCTAAAAACACCTGACTACTAATTAACCCAATTTTAATTTTAAACACGATTAGATCATACAGATGGTTATAATCCTCTATAACCTATCATACCCAAAGGTCAGCACATCGTTTCACATTTCAGTAATAAAACTGTCAAAACTTAGATATTGCTTTGTATTTCTTTCTTGCTTTAGGTGAAATGTAGCTGATTGTGTTCAATGAGTACACAATATCGTCTTAAATCGATCGAAGGTCCCTGAATCGTATCGAATCGAAATCGAATCGTGGCAGACTTTGTGATATCGGCAAATATCGTATCGTTGTCCAAAGAATCGATATCGTATCGTATCGTCATGAAACTGGTGATTTACACCCCTAATGATATATCGATTCAAGACAGCAAAATAAAGATATTATATTAGCCTACATTGCAAATATGAAATGCAGTCTGTGGTACTTGTGAATAAAAATAAATCCATTCCTCTTTCTATCCACTGGATGGTGCTGTTGTGCATTTTGTCGAGTGAGGTCAGAGGTGACAGTCGACATGCAGATCAGGATATGAGTACACCAAAGATGGCGGGTCAGGAAAGAAACTCATACCACGAACCAGCCACATTTGATACTGTGGAGCACTTTGCTCCCTCTCTAGTCTATCAGCACATTTCCACAGCTGGAGCTCCAGTCCGGCAGCGGCACGTGGCTGGGGCGACAGGGCGCTCCGCTACACTTGAGATACGCTGCAGGTCTGTTTTCAGCGCAGCCCCTGCCAATCCTCATAAACTCACAGTCGTTCAGAAAGCACCAGAAAGGGAAGTCAAATGTGGAGTATCCGGTACTTTCAAAATGAAACAATGCACAGACTCCCAAACATAAATTTCCTCAATAGGCTGTCATTACATCACAACTGGAGGCACGAGCCTCAGGTCAACAGTCGGTCAGAAGGTCCCAGAGGCAACATGACACCATGGATAAAGAAAAGTTAATCGTGGAGGTACAGAAATAAAACATTAGATATGACACCTATCATCCTTTTTTACAAGGATATAGGCAGATATAAGTGATACAAATCACGGAGCTGTGTGGTTGGGACCAGCAAAGTGACCTTAGAGAAGCAAAGTGAGGTGTTGTTTATTTATTTTCTCAGTTTATAACATGTTTTCTTATTGTTCGATATCGCAGTTACAATATATTATAAATAATATGATATAATAATATATAAATTGCAAAATATCAATATATTGTCTTGCAATACTGGCATATCACAAAATCGTAATACTATCAAATCATGGCTCAAGTATCGTGATAGTATCGTATTGTGGGGCAACTGATGATTCCCGCCCCTAACATCCTCGCACACTTAAAGTGAATGTGAAGGCGTAATGATGACGGAGCTTCACTGCAACACTTATCGGACATGTCCTGTAATAAGGGTTCTTGTCTCTGCACTCACCTGAGAGTCTCCAGTCTGCAGTGTGGACTCTTCAGTCCTTCAGACAGCAGAGACACTCCAGAGTCCCGCAGGTTGTTGTCACTCAGGTCCAGCTCTCTCAGATGAGAAGACTGTGAGCTGAGGACTGAGGACAGAGCTTCACAGCTTTCCTCTGAGAGATTACATCCACTGAGCCTGTACAAAATCAGATAATAAAAAATAATTAAAGTTGATTTTGACTGATTCACACAAACCTACATCCATCTGCACAGCCACACGTGGACTTACACAGCTTTGTTGGTGGCTCTGATCACAGGAAGCAGCTTCAGTAAAGCATCCTCTGAGTCAGAGTATTTCTTCAAATCGAAAACATCCAGATCTTTTTCTGATGACAGTAAGATGAAGACCAGAGCAGACCACTGAGCAGGAGACAGTTTACCAGCGGAGAGGCGTCCTGATCTTAGGTTCTCCTGGACCTCCTCCACCAGATAACGATCATTCAGTTCATTCAGACAGTGGAACAGATTGATGGTTTTATCTGCAGGAAGATTCTTGTTGATCTTTGTCTTGATGTACTCGATTACCTCCTGTCTGTCCCCTTGGCCAATGTCACTCTGTGTGATCAGACCATGTAGAAGACTCTGATTGGTCTGCAGTGACAGACCCAGAAGGAAGCGGAGGAACAAGTCCAGGTGCCCATTTGGGCTCTGCAGGGCCTCGTCCACGGCACTCTGATGGAGACGTGCTGGTCTGGATGCAGAGAACATGCTGAAAATACCAGGTGACTGAGGAACCTCTGCCATCAGATTGACTCCACAGGTTGTGTAGGTCAGATGGACATGAAGAGCAGCCAGGAACTCCTGAACGCTCAGATGGATGAAGCAGAACACCTTGTCCTGGTACAGTCCCCTCTCCTCTTTAAAGATCTGAGTGAACACTCCAGAGTACACTGAGGCTGCTCTGATGTGGATGCCACACTCTGTCAGGTCTGATTCATAGAAGATCAGGTTTCCTCTCTGCAGCTGCTCAAAAGCCAGTTTACCCATAGACTGGATCATCTCCCTGCTCTCTGGACTCCAGTGAGGATCCGTCTCTGCTCCTCCATCATACTTGATGTTCTTCAGTTTGGACTGAACCACCAGGAAGTGGATGTACATCTCAGTCAGGGTCTTGGGCAGCTTTATTCTCTCTCTGGTCTTCAGCACATGGTCCAGGACTGTGGCAGTGATCCAGCAGAAGACCGGGATGTGGCACATGATGTGGAGACTTCTTGATGACTTGATGTGGTAGATGACTCTGTTGGCCTGCTCCTCATCTCTGAATCTCCTCCTGAGGTACTCCTCCTTCTGTGGGTCAGTGAACCCTCTGACCTCTGTCACCATGTCAACACATCCAGGAGGGATCTGATTGGCTGCTGCAGGGCGTGTGGTTATCCAGAGGTGAGCAGATGGGAGCAGGTTCCCCCTGATGAGGTTGGTCAGCAGCACATCCACTGAGCTGGACTCTGTGACATCAGTCAGAATTTTTGTTTGGTGGAAGTCCAGAGGAAGTCGACACTCATCCAGACCATCAAAGATGAACAAAACCTTGAACTTTTCAAAGCTGCTGCAGATGCCTGCTTCTTTGGTTTCAGGGAAGAACAGGTGAACAAGCTCCATCAGGCTGAACTTTTTATCTCTTACCAAATTCAGCTCTCTGAACGTGAAGGGAAACATGAGGTGAACATCCTGGTTGGTTTTGTCTTCAGCCCAGTCCAGAGTGAACTTCTGTGTCAAGACTGTTTTTCCAATCCCAGCTACTCCCGTCGTCATCACTGTTCTGATTGGACCGTCTCGTCCAGGCAGGGGTCTAAAGATGTCTTCTGGTCTGATGGTTGTCTCTGGCTGGTGTGACTTCCTGGATGTTGTTTCAATCTGTCTGATCTCATGTTCAGTATTGACCTCTCCAGTCACCCCCTCTGTGATGTAGAGGTCTGTGAAGATCTGATTCAGGAGGGTTGGAGTTCCTGCTTTGGAAAACCCCTCAAACACACACTGAAACTTCTGCTTCAAGTTAGTCTTCAGCTCATTCCTTACAAAGGTGTCAACGTTCTCCTTCAGCACCTGGAGCACAATGAGAAACTGATCATTAAACTCAAAGAGGAACAACACAGACCATGTATCTTCTGACACACCAGGCCCACTGAGAGAAGACAGAGCAGCACAGGAGGCTGCTTGGCTGAGTTTTCAACATGTTCATGCAGGTGATTGTAAAAACGATGGCACTCACCATGAATGAGTCCAGATTTTCTTTATGCTTCTCATTGAGCACATTGCTGTCATGGTCTGATGTTTCTGGGTGATGTCTGCAAAAAGACAAAGATCAGGTTTAAGGCCTCATTTCCACAGAAGGATATGGATGGAGGCAACAGTCCATCTTTAAGGAATCTCCAGAACAGGCTTCAGAAACTGGGCTTTGCATTGGATTGAGGAGAGACCACATGACGTGTGCTAACTGAGCTACAATGCTATTTCATTTAACAAAGTGGCTGATGCTGATTTTTAAGTTTATCAAACTTTTCTTTGGATCATGTTTTATCAAATTTTGGATTTAAGCCAAAGTATAGCTAGCTGTCCATAGTAAACAGTTTCTGTTTTATTGATTTCTTATGAAATACAGTTAGTTTTACTAGTTTAATATAAAATGCAGATTTGCAACATTTGGCGTGATTATGATACATAGCTTTATGGTCACCATGTATCTATTTTTCAATGTATTCATTTCCAACGTTTAATGAGGCTTTTGGTTTAGAGGAAATAAAATCAATTCCACAATAAGTCCACACGGTGGTGCTGTTGATCCAGGTCAGACTGATGACATTCATTGTGCAGGAGAGTAAACAATCATGGCTGCGCAGGAGAGTGACGAAAAGGAACCCATCATTTGCACTGAAATCAGCTTTAAGGACTAATTTTAGACTTTAAAAAAGACATGACAAGAGATGGACATGACACATGGAGACACACAGGAGTTAAACAGAGTGGACATATGCTCACTCCACTCTGCACCACATAGTGAAAGCAAAAGCCAACAACAGTAAAGCTAATGCTAAGCTAACGCTACCAATAAATTATAATAATTTTCTGTGTGCTCTCACTGCACAGGCTCGGCACACCTTCCTTTGTCTCCTCTCAGCTTTGTGCATGTCCTGAACAGCAGTTCATCCCACTGCACACAGATTAGCAAGGAAAGGGAGCTTGACAGTATGAAAAAAAAAGTCTTCCTGGAGAATAACGCTGTCTCTGTGCAGAGAAAAGGTTTGAAGCAACTTCAGCTTGTTTTGGTACGTAACATACGCCGCAGTGATGGGTTAGGGCCAGCCAAAATGGAGTTCTGCCATAAAAACGCTGAGAAACTGACCTTAAAAGTCTGAACCAACGAAGCAAAAATGTTAGGTTTGAATCTGGCTCGGTCCATACATAAACTTTAGGGGATGGATGTCCATGGGCAGGGTTGGGCTGGCGTTGTTGAGCCTGATCTAAACTCTACATGGAATCATGTGAGTGTCTCGACTACCCACAAGAGTAGTGTGATGCTTTTACCTCAATGCTCTGTCTCTATTTTCTGTTGGACCTTCTTACTCAGCAGAGTTTATTTGTTTGTTTAACGTGGAAATGGTGGAGCATTCATCCTTTTCTCTGAGAGTAATGGTTCACTCTTACTATGAACACAGATCAACAAACTTTTGGGCTCACAGAGAGACATGTTTTACTGAAACTTTGAGTCCTCTACTCGTTGAAACAGAGCACAATGTCTACATCTGTTTCTCCACATGAAAAAACCAAGGCACATGACATTCTGTTTGTACGGGCAAATATGGTAAAGAATGAAATATTTAATCAAGGGCTGTGAGATGTGAGGCAGGATTTGGCTCTTGTGATAAGTGTGAACACAGTGAAAGACCCTCTGGTGCCACAACACAAGGTTGGGAAGCAAGGATGTAGTCAGTAGATGGTGGAGTAATTTGATGATTTACAGTAGTTTTATTTCCAATGTTCTCACCTTCCTTTAGCAAGTTGCCCACGTTTATAGTCTATGTCCCAGTCCTTGGACCAGTCACTCTTCATGGACACACCGCTGGGTTCAGGAGGGTCATCTGCTGGCTCATTCATCCTGATACAAACAAACTCCAGTTATTGGTTATGAACCATTTAAACACACAAATACATACATGAAGTTTTGGTGTATGTTTGTGTCACATGAAGATGTGACACAAACATTTTTGTCACGTTTGGTGTGAACACAGCTTCAGACACTCTGGTAGTTAAGGAGGCAGAGCCTTCAGTTATCAGGCTCCTCTTCTCTGGATCTTTACTGACCATGGTTCAGGAGGCAGACGCCTCTCTATCTTTAAGGTTAGACTTCAACTGGATCTCACAGCCCTTGATTAAATATTTCATTCTTTACCATATTTGCCCGTACAAACAGAATGTCATGTGCCTTGGTTTTTTCATGTGGAGAAACAGATGTAGACATAGTGCTCTGTTTCAACGAGTAGAGGACTCAAAGTTTCAGTAAAACATGTCTCTCTGTGAGCCCAAAAGTTTGTTGATCTGTGTTCATAGTGAAAGTGAAACATTATTCTCACAGCAAAGGATGAATGCTCCACCATCTCCATGTTAAAACAAACAAATAAACTCTGCTGAGTAAGAAGGTCCAACAGAAAATAGAGACAGAGCATTCAGGTAAAAGCATCACACTGTGTCGTGCAGCTTCACACTGTGTCTCTTGTGAGTAGTCGAGACACTCACATGATTCCATGTAGAGTTTAGATCAGGCTCAACAACGCCAGCCCAACCCTGCCCATGGACGTCCATCCCCTAAAGTTTATGTATGGACCGAGCCGGATTCAAACCTAACATTTTTGCTTCGATAGTTCAGACTTTTAATGTCAGTTTCTCAGCGTTTTGATGGCAGAACTTCATTTGGGCTGGCCCTAACCCATCACTGAGGCGTATGTTACGTACCAAAACAAGCTGAAGTTGCTCGGAACCTCCAACTTTTCTCCGCACAGAGACAGCATTATTCTCCAGGAAGACTTTTTTTGGTCAGTAAAGATCCAGAGAAGAGGAGCCTGATAACTGAAGGCTCTGCCTCCTAAACTACCAGAGTGTCTGAAGCTGTGTTCATACCAAACGTGACAAAAATGTTTGTGTCACATCTTCATGTGACACAAACATACACCAAAACTTCATGTATGTATTTGTGTGTTTAAATGGTTCATAACCAATAACTGGAGTTTGTTTGTATCAGGATGAATGAGCCAGCAGATGACCCTCCTGAACCCAGCGGTGTGTCCATGAAGAGTGACTGGTCCAAGGACTGGGACATAGACTATAAACGTGGGCAACTTGCTAAAGGAAGGTGAGAATATTGGAAATGATTTTGATACGATATGATTCAGGGACCTTCGATCGATTTAAGACGATATTGTGTACTCATTGAACACAATCAGCTACATTTCACCTAAAGCAAGAAAGAAATACAAAGCAATTTCTAAGTTTTGACAGTTTTATTACTGAAATGTGAGAAGATGTGCTGACCTTTGGGTATGATAGGTTATAGAGGATTATAACCATCTGTATGATCTAATCGTGTTTAAAATTAAAATTGAGTTAATTAGTAGTCAGGTGTTTTTAGACTTTACTTCACTGTTTAATGGTAGGTGTGGAGGAAGAATAAGAACAAGCTCTCACTGTTTTCCTTTCATACAATAAGTAATTTTTATAATCAGTGCGCTACAAAATCAAATGATGAGATAACTTACTGTACTCGTGTGATTACTCCTGTCGTGTGTGTGCAGTATGCATCCTCTGCTGTCAGATCGACCGTATCTTACCCGGATACAGCAGTGCTATTTTCTGATTGGCTGACATGTCAAGCTCCCGTTTAGCTCTGGGATGCTAAGAGCGTGTTGCTACGCGTTAGCATATAGCGGTGTTACTCGGTGGGCGTTACACAGTACATTTTAATGCAGGAGAAATAGTGGGTGTGGTGTGTGAGAGAGCAAAAAGGTGCGCGTCTCATACGCTGAATGCATGAGACTTGAGAGCCCTGTAAAGTTGAAACTTAAGAACGAGGAGCTATTGGGCGGAAGCGGTGAAACAGATATCCAGTCAGAATTTCAAAATAAAGGCGTCGAAGATGACGATGTTGATCGATGTTTTGAGTTTCCATCGATTTGACTGGATCATTGCTTAACCAATCGATGTATCGATCCAGATCGATGGATCATTACACCCCTACTAATTACTACTACTTGATATTTGATGATTAAGCCATGAGCACACTTGAGTTGTTGGATTAATGTACAATCTGTAAGGACTTATTTCAGACTTTGAAAAGGACATTTGAGATGGACATGACACATGGAGACACACAGGAGTTAAACAGAGTGGACATATGCTCACTCCACTGCACCACACAGTGAAAGCAAAAGCCAACAACAGTAAAGCTAATGCTAAGCTAATGCTGATTACTAAACTATAATAACTTTCTGTGTGCTCTCACTGCACAGGTTAGGCACACCTTCCTTTGTCTCCTCTCAGCTTCATGCATGTCCTGAACAGCAGTTCATCCAACAGCACACAGATTAGCAAGAAAAGGGAGCTTGACAGTATGAAAAAAAAAAGTCTTCCTGGAGAATAATGCTGTCTCTGTGCAGAGAAAAGGTTTGAAGCAACTTCAGCTTGTTTTGGTACGTAACATACGCCTCAGTGATGGGTTAGGGCCAGCCAAAATGGAGTTCTGCCATAAAAACGCTGAGAAACTGACCTTAAAAGTCTGAACCAACGAAGCAAAAATGTTAGGTTTGAATCTGGCTCGGTCCATACATAAACTTTAGGGGATGGACGTCCATGGGCAGGGTTGGGCTGGCATTGTTGAGCCTGATCTAAACTCTACATGGAATCATGTGAGTGTCTCGACTACCCACAAGAGACACAGTGTGAAGCTGCACGACACAGTGTGATGCTTTTACTTGAATGCTCTGTCTCTATTTTCTGTTGGACCTTCTTACTCAGCAGAGTTTATTTGTTTGTTTAACGTGGAAATGGTGGAGCATTCATCCTTTTCTGTGAGTGAAATGTTTCACTTTTGCTTTGAACACAGATCAACAAACTTTTGGGCTCACAGAGAGACATGCTTTACTGAAACTTTGAGTCCTCTACTCGTTGAAACAGAGCACAATGTCTACATCTGTTTCTCCACATGAAAAAACCAAGGCACATGACATTCTGTTTGTACGGGCAAATATGGTAAAGAATGAAATATTTAATCAAGGGCTGTGAGATGTGAGGCAGGATTTGGCTCTTGTGATAAGTGTGAACACAGTGAAAGACCCTCTGGTGCCACAACACAAGGTTGGGAAGCAAGGATGTAGTCAGTAGATGGTGGAGTAATTTGATGATTTACAGTAGTTTTATTTCCAATGTTCTCACCTTCCTTTAGCAAGTTGCCCACGTTTATAGTCTATGTCCCAGTCCTTGGACCAGTCACTCTTCATGGACACACCGCTGGGTTCAGGAGGGTCATCTGCTGGCTCATTCATCCTGATACAAACAAACTCCAGTTATTGGTTATGAACCATTTGAACACACAAATACATACATGAAGTTTTGGTGTATGTTTGTGTCACATGAAGATGTGACACAAACATTTTTGTCACGTTTGGTGTGAACACAGCTTCAGACACTCTGGTAGTTAAGGAGGCAGAGCCTTCAGTTATCAGGCTCCTCTTCTCTGGATCTTTACTGACCACGGTTCAGGAGGCAGACGCCTCTCTACCTTTAAGGTTAGACTTTAAACATTCCTCTTTGATAAATCTTTCAGTTAAGGACCAGCTCATAGCTCATAGTGAAGATGCAACAGACTTAGACTGCTGGGTGATCTGACACACTGAGCTCCTCCCTCTCTGTCTCTCTCTGTCTCTCTAACTCTCTCTCTGTATTTGCCTTTGCCCCTTTTTGTTTGCTCCTGCACTCGTCTCTGGTTCTTGTCTTGTAGGCCGCCTTGGATCCTTGGTGTAGACCGCCTCCTGCTGTGGACTTAGGAATGGCTACAGCATTAGTGTCCATGTAACAGCTTATTATATCAGACCATGTCCAGGTGTTTTTTTACTGACGATAGTCCCTGAGGCAGTTCCTGTCCAGTTAGCCCCCTTCCATGACTCTCCTCTGGTCTCCCCTCTCCCTGGCAGATCTCCTCCACATTTCCTCCTCCAATATTTCCAAATTACTATTGATGAAATGTATAAAAGACCAACTATGATGGAAAACGATGATCAATTACGAAATACGGCAAAACACGGCGAATAAACGGCAAGAACAGACTCAAGAATGATACTAATGCTATTATTTACAACATTTATACATTATTTACACAGAAAATACTGATAAACCACCTGTAATTCACTCAGGTATGGCTCACTGAATCTTCTCACTCTCTCTCCGGCTCAGTTAGCTCACGTACTCGAGCAGATACAGCAGTTTTAATCATGCACGACTTTTTCTTCCGCCGGCAACAGCTTTGTGTTTTAGACAGGGTGACCGTCTTCAATCAGTTTCCCCTCGGCATCCATGTAAACTCCAAAATTCCACCAGACTTCAGACTCTGTCCGTTTAGAGGGGGAAAAATCTCCAGTGTAGTGTCTGTGTGGGCACCAACCGCCATGGCCATACTTTCACTTTCAGAGGCCAAACAATGCAAACTGCGCATGTGCGCCTCCGTCTGTGAGGGACCACGGCTGCTTTCTATTCATGTCTATGGCTTTACCGAGGAGCAGACACATAGTTCTGGCTTTTCCAGACAATGAGCAGCATCACCGTGAGTTATTGACACAGTGTGGTAATCAAACACGGTTTACCGATAATTCAAACAGGAAACGGTAATACTAACCGTTGGAAAGTTTACCACGGTTTATCATTTTACCCATAACCGTTAAATCCCTACCATATAGACACGAGGACCCTCTGAAAATTAGATGCCACATCTCAAGGGGCTAATCCTTAATACATTTATATTCATCAGAGACAAATATGGGGCTATACACATAAAGATTGATTGATTGAATCTATATTCAGCAGAGACAAATGTGATGAGGACAGACTTATGATCTGGGCATCCATGGGTTTGTCTCTGTCATAAATTCTTATTTTTAGTCCTGTTGTCTCGGCCCCGATGGAAACATCACAGAAAAAGGCAACTGTGAGGGTTTGTCACTTCCTGGTGAGTGTATTCGTCACTTCCTGTTTTGCATTGATAAAGCTGTTTGTAGTGTGGCACTGCTCTGCTCTGCTAATGCTAATTACTACTACTTGATATTTGATGATTAAGCAATGAGCACACTTGTATTGTTGGATTAACGTACAATCTGTAAGGACTTATTTCAGACATTGAAAAGGACATTTGAGATGGACATGACACATGGAGACATACAGGAGTTAAACAGAGTGGACATGTTCACTCCACTCTGCACCACACAGTGAAAGCAAAAGCCAACAACAGTAAAGCTAATGCTAAGCTAATGCTGTTACTAAACTATAATAACTTTCTGTGTGCTCTCACTGCACAGGTTAGGCACACCTTCCTTTGTCTCCTCTCAGCTTCGTGCATGTCCTGAACAGCAGTTCATCCAACAGCACACAGATTACCAAGGAAAGGGAGCTTGACAGTATGAAAAAAAAGTCTTCCTGGAGAATAATGCTGTCTCTGTGCAGAGAAAAGTTGGAGGTTCCGAGCAACTTCAGCTTGTTTTGGTACGTAACATACGCCTCAGTGATGGGTTAGGGCCAGCCCAAATGAAGTTCTGCCATCAAAACGCTGGGAAACTGACATTAAAAGTCTGAACTATCAAAGCAAAAATGTTAGGTTTGAATCCGGCTCGGTCCATACATAAACTTTAGGGGATGGACGTCCATGGGCAGGGTTGGGCTGGCGTTGTTGAGCCTGATCTAAACTCTACATGGAATCATGTGAGTGTCCCGACTACTCACAAGAGTAGTGTGATGCTTTTACCTCAATGCTCTGTCTCTATTTTCTGTTGGACCTTCTTACTCAGCAGAGTTTATTTGTTTTTTTTTAACATGGAAATGGTGGAGCATTCATCCTTTTCTGTGAGAATAATGTTTCACTCTTACTATGAACACAGATCAACAAACTTTTGGGCTCGCAGAGAGACATGTTTTACTGAAACTTTGAGTCCTCTACTCGTTGAAACAGAGCACTATGTCTACATCCGTTTCTCCACATGAAAAAACCAAGGCACATGACGTTCTGTTCATAAGGGGAAATACAGTATAGAATAAAATATTTACTCAAGGGCTGTGAGATGTGAGGCAGGATTTGGCTCTTGTGATAAGTGTGAACACAGTGAAAGACCCTCTGGTGCCACAACACAAGGTTGGGAAGCAAGAATGTTGTCAGTAGATGGTGGAGTAATTTGATGATTTACAGTAGTTTTATTTCCAATGTTCTCACCTTCCTTTAGCAAGTTGCCCACGTTTATAGTCTATGTCCCAGTCCTTGGACCAGTCACTCTTCAAGGACACACCGCTGGGTTCAGGAGGGTCATCTGCTGGCTCATTCATCCTGATACAAACAAACTCCAGTTATTGGCTGGAAACCATTTGAACACACAAATACATACATGAAGTTTTGGTGTATGTTTGTGTCACATGAAGATGTGACACAAACATTTTTGTCACATTTGGTGTGAACACAGCTTCAGACACTCTGGTAGTTAAGGAGGCAGGACCTTCAGTTATCAGGATCCTCTTCTCTGGATCTTTACCGACCACGGTTCAGGAGGCAGACGCCTCTCTACCTTTAAGGTTAGACTTTAAACATTCCTCTTTGATAAATCTTTCAGTTAAGGACCAGCTCATAGCTCATAGTGAAGATGCAACAGACTTAGACTGCTGGGTGATCTGACACACTGAGCTCCTCCCTCTCTGTCTCTCTCTGTCTCTCTAACTCTCTCTCTGTATTTGCCTTTGCCCCTTTTTGTTTGCTCCTGCACTCGTCTCTGGTTCTTGTCTTGTAGGCCGCCTTGGATCCTTGGTGTAGACCGCCTCCTGCTGTGGACTTAGGAATGGCTACAGCATTAGTGTCCATGTAACAGCTTATTATATCAGACCATGTCCAGGTGTTTTTTACTGACGATAGTCCCTGAGGCAGTTCCTGTCCAGTTAGCCCCCTTCCATGACTCTCCTCTGGTCTCCCCTCTCCCTGGCAGATCTCCTCCACATTTCCTCCTCCAATATTTCCAAATTACTATTGATGAAATGTATAAAAGACCAACTATGATGGAAAACGATGATCAATTACGAAATACGGCAAAACACGGCGAATAAATGGCAAGAAGAGACTCAAGAATGTTACTAATGCTATTATTTACAACATTTATACATTATTTACACAGAAAATACTGATAAACCACCTGTAATTCACTCAGGTATGGCTCACTGAATCTTCTCACTCTCTCTCCGGCTCAGTTAGCTCACGTACTCGAGCAGATACAGCAGTTTTAATCACGCACGACTTTTTCTTCCGCCGGCAACAGCTTTGTGTTTTAGACAGGGTGACCGTCTTCAATCAGTTTCCCCTCGGCATCCATGTAAACTCCAAAATTCCACCAGACTTCAGACTCTGTCCGTTTAGAGGGGGAAAAATCTCCAGTGTAGTGTCTGTGTGGGCACCAACCGCCATGGCCATACTTTCACTTTCAGAGGCCAAACAATGCAAACTGCGCATGTGCGCCTCCGTCTGTGAGGGACCACGGCTGCTTTCTATACATGTCTATGGCTTTACCGAGGAGCAGACACATAGTTCTGG
The DNA here is from genome assembly GCA_037902135.1 of Cetoscarus ocellatus. Taxonomy (NCBI): domain Eukaryota; kingdom Metazoa; phylum Chordata; class Actinopteri; order Labriformes; family Labridae; genus Cetoscarus; species Cetoscarus ocellatus. The sequence continues at coordinate 646,536 of JBAMNC010001495.1, forward strand.
CTTTTCCAGACAATGAGCAGCATCACCGTGAGTTATTGACACAGTGTGGTAATCAAACACGGTTTACCGGTAATTCAAACAGGAAACGGTAATACTAACCGTTGGAAAGTTTACCACGGTTTATCATTTTACCCATAACCGTTAAATCCCTACCATATAGACACGAGGACCCTCTGAAAATTAGATGCCACATCTCAAGGGGCTAATCCTTAATACATTTATATTCATCAGAGACAAATATGGGGCTATACACATAAAGATTGATTGATTGAATCTATATTCAGCAGAGACAAATGTGATGAGGACAGACTTATGATCTGGGCATCCATGGGTTTGTCTCTGTCATAAATTCTTATTTTTAGTCCTGTTGTCTCGGCCCCGATGGAAACATCACAGAAAAAGGCAACTGTGAGGGTTTGTCACTTCCTGGTGAGTGTATTCGTCACTTCCTGTTTTGCATTGATAAAGCTGTTTGTAGTGTGGTACTGCTCTGCTCTGCTAATGCTAATTACTACTACTTGATATTTGATGATTAAGCAATGAGCACACTTGTGTTGTTGGATTAACGTACAATCTGTAAGGACTTATTTCAGACATTGAAAAGGACATTTGAGATGGACATGACACATGGAGACACACAGGAGTTAAACAGAGTGGACATGTTCACTCCACTCTGCACCACACAGTGAAAGCAAAAGCCAACAACAGTAAAGCTAATGCTAAGCTAATGCTGATTACTAAACTATAATAACTTTCTGTGTGCTCTCACTGCACAGGTTAGGCACACCTTCCTTTGTCTCCTCTCAGCTTCGTGCATGTCCTGAACAGCAGTTCATCCAACAGCACACAGATTACCAAGGAAAGGGAGCTTGACAGTATGAAAAAAAAAGTCTTCCTGGAGAATAATGCTGTCTCTGTGCAGAGAAAAGGTTTGAAGCAACTTCAGCTTGTTTTGGTACGCAACATACGCCTCAGTGATGGGTTAGGGCCAGCCCAAATGAAGTTCTGCCATCAAAACGCTGGGAAACTGACATTAAAAGTCTGAACTATCAAAGCAAAAATGTTAGGTTTGAATCTGGCTCGGTCCATACATAAACTTTAGGGGATGGATGTCCATGGGCAGGGTTGGGCTGGCGTTGTTGAGCCTGATCTAAACTCTACATGGAATCATGTGAGTGTCCCGACTACTCACAAGAGTAGTGTGATGCTTTTACCTCAATGCTCTGTCTCTATTTTCTGTTGGACCTTCTTACTCAGCAGAGTTTATTTGTTTTTTTTTAACATGGAAATGGTGGAGCATTCATCCTTTTCTGTGAGAATAATGTTTCACTCTTACTATGAACACAGATCAACAAACTTTTGGGCTCGCAGAGAGACATGTTTTACTGAAACTTTGAGTCCTCTACTCGTTGAAACAGAGCACTATGTCTACATCCGTTTCTCCACATGAAAAAACCAAGGCACATGACGTTCTGTTCATAAGGGGAAATACAGTATAGAATAAAATATTTACTCAAGGGCTGTGAGATGTGAGGCAGGATTTGGCTCTTGTGATAAGTGTGAACACAGTGAAAGACCCTCTGGTGCCACAACACAAGGTTGGGAAGCAAGAATGTTGTCAGTAGATGGTGGAGTAATTTGATGATTTACAGTAGTTTTATTTCCAATGTTCTCACCTTCCTTTAGCAAGTTGCCCACGTTTATAGTCTATGTCCCAGTCCTTGGACCAGTCACTCTTCATGGACACACCGCTGGGTTCAGGAGGGTCATCTGCTGGCTCATTCATCCTGATACAAACAAACTCCAGTTATTGGCTGGAAACCATTTGAACACACAAATACATACATGAAGTTTTGGTGTATGTTTGTGTCACATGAAGATGTGAACCCTCAATGACTCTCACTTCACTTCACCAACACTTGACCTTGGCTCTCTCGCAGGTAAGAAGTACACAGATGCTGGGTTTTTGCTCCCACACAGATGAGCACACAGCTTCTAACCTTGGTCACACTCATATTTCACACACAGACACCTTTTGCTACGTTTTAAATGTGAGGCCATCTCCTAGGACCTTCAGACTTATTTGGCAAAAGGTAGGATGCCTGTCTATGTCTCTTTTAACAAGTTTCCCGTCTTAAAAGATTGTATGTTTTTTTTTATTTTTTAATAAAAACTCACAAAGGCAGGGTTTCGTTCAGGATCCTTCATTTTTCATGTTATTTCATTTTTGTGGAAACAGAGACAAATTTGCCATTACAGGACTCACACCTCTGCAGCGACAAAGTTCTGTGTTTGCAGTGCCCATCTTACTGATCAGGACTACGACACATGGCAGCAGTTTGAGGGAACTTAAAGAGCTGTGATGAAGGTCCAGGAGAAGCCATGTTACTAAGTCCCACTCAGATGCTAAGGCTGTTCTAGGACAGTCTGATGACAGGGAGACACAGAAGTAACATCTCATAGGTCTGAATGCAGACTAACCGTATTCTCCCATTGGCCAAACCAAAACCAAAAAGGCAGAGGTGAGAGCGTTGAAGTCTGTTGATTGGTCAGAAAAATGCAACAGCAGCATAAACTAAAACACAAACCTCTCCAAGTTCAAATGAGCCGTGCATTTAGAGAGACTTGCTTACTGCTGTTGTTGTAAAGACTGTCCACGTGAAACAATGCTCCATGGAGCACTGAAGTCCTCCATTGTTGCTCCTTGTTTACATTAGCGCTCTTCTTTAGCCCGCTTCACTGGGTTAGCTCTGTTCTTTAGACCGCTTCACTGGGTTTGCTCTGTCCTTCAGACGGCTTCACTGAGTTAGCACTCTTCTTTAGCCTGCTTCACTGTGTTAGCACTCTCCCCGCTCCACTGTTAGCACTCTACTTTAGCCTGCTTCACTGTGATAGTGCTGCTCTTCAGCCTGCTCCACTGTGTAAGCACTCTTCTTTAGACCTCTTTGCTGTGTTAGTGCTCTTTTTTTAGCACACTTCACTGTGTCACACTGCTTGGTCTTCACACATTCATGTTGCTGCAGCGACCCTCTCATTACATCTGGCTGTGGAAACTCAAACCAGATCGGAGTTTACTGCTGCAAACTGTACTGAACTGAACCAGACCACTGGTGGAAACCAGGCTCATGCTCATGTACTAATCCTTCAATAAACTCCACACTGACTCAAACAAAATCCAGTTATTGTTCATCTGATGTACATATCACACAGAGCTCACTGTATGCTGAAAATAAACTTTGGAGTGATGAAGACGATGGATCGATGAAGATACTTTGATCCAACTCATTCTCACCTGCTTTGATTTTCCTCCATTTTCCTGAAACAAAGAAAAAGCAGTCATTATTCATCAAATAAACATGAAGCTACAGGCTGACAGATAGATGCCAAATGATGTTGATGGTGTGTCAGTGGTTGAGTGTTGAAGGGAAGCTGATGATGAAGATGATGGAGTGATGATGAAGATCCTGATTCTAGAGCAGGGATGGGCAACATTTGTGAGGGACATGTGTACGATTGTCTTTGCCAGAGAGACGAATTCAACAAGCCATCTTAATCATTCCAAAAATAACAAAATGAGGGAATATGAAGCTTTTTAAGACACAAAACATCAATATCTTTAGTCAAAAAGCCACAATTCATAAAAGACAGACAGAAAATAAAAGAATTCTAAATTTAATCTTTAAATTTTGACTTTACTTTCAGAAATTTGACTTTCGTTTTATCATGATTTTAAACTCAGAATTCCATTTTTCAGAACTCTGACATTATCCGAAGACTTGTGTCTTTTTCTCTGAGTGATGATGATGGTGGGTGAATGATGATGATAATGATGTTAAGTTGGTGCAGTGATGAAGGTGTTGACAGATCGTGGACAGGTGTCTTTAGCTTACAGGGTAAGACTGCTCCTCTCTCACTCCTCTTCCTCAGATGGATCCATGGTGGAGCGCCCTCTGCTGGATTTGAGCTGTTACAGGGGAATCAGAGAAAATAGTAAACAGGTGAACTTTACCTGTTTTACAGCAGAAAATAACCATAAACATGTTTTAATCAGGTATCCACAGTTTATCTAAAGTCTTTATCTAAACTGTCGAGCTCATCCTGCAGCATCAGCATTAGTCTCAGTGGATCAATAAAGTTTTATTTAACAAAGAGGAGCTTCACTGAGGAGACAAACAGCTGAAAGATCACATCATATTAAATTTAACAGTTTGGGGGATTCTTCTGTAACTCTGCAGGATGAGATTATTAACATATCTTTTAACTTTGTATTTCTTACGTCTTGATTTCCTGATTGTAACTCATTAATGTTCAGACTTTAATGTCCAATAAAGATAAAATCGGGTCAAATAAAACAAACGCAGCACAGAACATGTCGGCCTGTTGTTCATAACTCAGCATGATGTCACCAAACGTCTCTATTCGTGGTGCATAAACTAACCCAGACACACGTCCTGTCTACAGTATCATATTCACAGAGATATAAATACAAATATAAGCATAAATACAGCCTAAATATAAATATAAACATATATAACTGTTACGACGGAACGGGCCTAAGCTGTTAACAAAATGGAGACTCTGCCCGACCTCTTCTGCTTTAGTCTGTGAGCGTTACTCAAATCAATTAAAACAATTGTCAAAAAATAACTTTCTCCAATTATTACAAAGTTAAAAACATGGTTTCATATCAGCCCAGAATCTCTCCCTCTGCTCCTAACCGTCTGAAAATATGTATAAATGTCACTTACCGTGCCTCGGCGGGAGAAAAAAACTGCGTCAGAAAGCAGCGCAGAAAGTGAAACTAAACTTCAGCAGGAGTCTCAGCAGCCTGCAGACAGAGCCAGGACTCCACCAGAGAGGGAACGCCCATCATCTCCAACCGGATTGGTCAAATATCCTCTCAGGGCGGAACTGAACATCAGTTTCCAGCCAATCACATGGCGTTTGTGTCTGATTTGAACGTGTAGATTTGAAGGGGGCGGAGCTAAACAGTCCGTGTTGAGTTCCGCCTCTTTGCTCAGGCTGCAGAAATCTGAGAGGAAGTGCGTTTATCACGAGGCTGCGGTGACGTTCAGGGGATAGGTTTCTATTTTATTTTTTTACATGATGAGACAATCACAGGAAAAGCTGAGGGAAGACGTTTGGAGTTTTCTAAAATGAAGACATTAAACTGCCCCTGATGTGAGGAGCTGATCCTCCTGAACAGTTTTAACCCTCTGATATCACTTCTGCTTCTCTGGTTGATTTCTGATGATGTTTGGCTGCCAGTCCTCAGTTTTCTGTTCAGAGCTCATTTTTAAAAAGCCTGCATGAACAGACTGGAGGGAAGTAAAACAGAACTTTGTCTGAAGGGTTCTTAAAGTTCAGGCTGTTTCTAGATATAAACAATATTAATGTGAAACTTCACAGACATTTGTCTTGCTCTTTAACCTGTCCTCCTAAGACCAGGATTATTTAATATGCTGTTTGGTAAAAAGAAAAGCATAAACAGAAGTAATAATCCTGTGATAAATCTTCTGAAGGATCTCTTTTTTAATTTAAAGTTTACTTTATGGGAGTTAATCAGTGCAAAAGTCGAAGCAAACAATCATTATTTTGAAGACAAACTCACTTTTGACTGAGCTTTACTTTACTTTAGGTGATTTTATTTACTTATCCATTTAGTTATTCAGGCTGCAGAACTACAACCATCAGGTGGTGAACTCCCAAACCATCGTCTTAAGTTCCATAAAACTATTATATTTGTGTCTTTTGTCATATTGAGATTTTACATGATAAATCCAAAATGGACGATGAAGGGTGAAATGCAGCAGTCCTTCAGAGATAAGAGTTAAATCCCTCTATTCTCAAATAATCGGACAGATAAGAATAAATTCTAATTTAATAAGATGTTAGGAACACTTTTATACAGATTTTAAAAATAATTTGTTATGCACTGAAGGGTATGTTCTGTGTGTTATGCCTGAATTCCGATTTCAAGTAACTTTCTATTTTTTTTGTTTAAAATGTTGTGTAATTTAGAAGTAAATAGTTTGATCAAACATCATTATTAAACATATTACATTTTATTTCAATGCTAACACTTTATTTATTGGCTCATATAAAGCAGAGGCCCATGTGAGGACAGGAGAGCCTCTGATGTGCAGGAGGACGCTGCAGGTTTGTTTTAAGCTTTGTCTAAAGTTTATTACAGTATAATTAGACTAACTGTAATAACTTATTCCTATAAAAAAAGTCTTCTTTTTTAACAGATATGCATCCTAATAAAGAAATGATGATTATTGTTGATTATTGATTATTATTGGGGTTGAACTTCACCTCCACTGTTCTGTCCTTCAGCAGGTTGTCCAGCAGGGGGCAGTCACAGCTCACTGACTGCAGCTCCTCCTGCTTCCTGTTCAAGAAGCTGCTGCAGAAAAAATAATAAACAGGAAATTCTTGTGATTACAGAAATAGGAGTGTTTCTCTTCCTGTCTGTCACTAGTCTCTGCTCCCAGAAGAATCTGTCAGGTTAAAATCTCTGCAGGGAAACTCAACATAATAATTCCTGATGACTGTAACTATGATCTGAGAAGCTTTAGGGGAGAAATTCTGTATCTTCTTTATGGACCGTCACTTTAAACACAGAAAATCAGAGGACCATGATTATGAAGACAGGAGAAAGTTCTGTCAAATATGTCAGTTAGTCTAATTTCAGAGGGAGGCTGCACAGTTCAACAGCAAAAAGGTGAAATACACAAAGAGGATACTCTGGAGGTCAAATGTCATCTATTAGCACTCATAAGTGCCCAAAAATCTATATTTTAATATTTTTTCCCTCTTTAAACTAGTCAGTCTATAAAACTACTTCAGCCTGTTATATTACATATCAATCCACATTTTTTTTAACCTGGAATAATTTACATAAATTAAATTTCAAGGTAAATGTGATTACCATAGTCATCAGGGCTTTGGATGGGTCAATGATTGGCAATAATATCGATTTTTATACATTGTTATTTATTTATTTTGCAGCATCAGAATAAAAATAAAAAGCCACACTGGTCCTGATGACAAAAAATGCCAACTTACTTAAATCAGCTGTTGAATTATAATGTACTAACATTTTTCAGCTTTAAAGGAATTTATCTTTAAATACAACTTCGGCCTGAGAATAAATCCATCAAATACGATCGAAAAACTATAAGTTATATTTATATAATATAAGTTTGATTTATGGGATTTTTAACCCTTTAAGGTCAACATTTTTTACACAACTTCACTGTTACCTCCCCCCACCACCCACCCGACCACAAAAAAAATAAAAATAAAAGTAATAGTCATAACAATGACCATAAAATGCCTTTAAAGGAGTATTTATCATTATTATTATTATTATTATTATTATTATTATTATTATTATTATTGTTATTATCTCCTGAGGTTGGTCAGTAAATGGCAGCAACATTGATTTTGATGCATTGTTTTTCATTTATTAATTTATTTGTTCTTTCAGCATTGTTATAGAAATAAATGGTCACATCTGTGGTCCTGAATACAAAAACTGCCAGGTGTAAATCTTTAAAAACTACTTGAAACTGAAACATACATTTAAAATATAAATATTGATTTGAATTAACAATGACAATTTCCATAAAAGCAATCTAAGGAGTATTTTATTATTATCATGATTATGATTATGATTATGATTATTATTATTATTATTATTATTATGTCCTGAAATGGTCAATGAATGGTTATAATATTGGTTTTGATGCATAATTTTTTATTTATTGATTCTTTGCAGTGTCAGATCAAAAAATAAAAACTCGCACTCGTTGTCCTACCGACAAAAAATGCCAGCTTCTTAAAACCAGTTGTAAAATATTTTAAACTAATATTTTTCTACTTTAAAGGAGGCAACCTTTAAAACGTCTTCAGACTGAAATATACATATCAAATTTAAATGAGATTTTTGGTATTTTAACCCATTACCTATAAAAGCCATTGTAAGGAGAATTTCATCATTATTATTATTATTATTACACCCTGAGATGGTCATTGATTGGCAGTAAGATCAATTTTGATGCTCATATGTCCAGAGTTCTCCAGGAGGAACAGAATTTCAGAATAAGTTATAAAGTGTCACTTCTGGTGATCCAGTTTGTCCAGTGTATTTTTACTGTTTTGGATCGAATGTTTCAGAGAAAAAATTAACTGTTCCATCGAGTTGATTTCTTGGATTAAGTCTTTGCAGTGAATGTTGGAGAATCTTTCTTTAACCTTTTTTTGGTTGTTGCTTTTCTACCGCCGGTCAAAAGTTTAATTTAAGAAAGAATAAAAGATTTTCCTGCTTCACATCTGTTTCTAAGGAGCAGGTCAGTTTAGTACAGTGGAAGCTTCACTCTTGACATGAAATCAGCATCGTTGATGAGTTTGGAAATATCATCAGATATCAGATAAGAGTAAAGATCCAGTACCATGAGGGTGTGTGGTTCTGGACCCGGCTGTTGATCTGCTGTGTCGGCCCCACACTCCACTCTCCTCCTCTGAGGAGACCCCTTCAGGGTTAAAGGATGTTATTTCTGTGGTGAGACGCTCCAGGTGAGAACTTTCCCATGCTCTGAGATCCTGACTGACCGCTGAATCCTGATCTCTGCAGGTTTATCAGACAGCAGGTATCAGACCTCAGAGGTGAACAGACTTTCTGAAGGGGGAGCAGCTCGGACTCGCTGATCTGAGGGACTCAGGGGGATTAGAGCGGAGCTGAAGGGTTGTCTTTGCTCTGGACTTGTTTCATAGATGAACTTTGTTCTGCCTCTCCAGGACTCACACAGAGGACTTCAGGACCCGGCCTGATGGTGAGCAGATGGTGAGGTTCAGAGTGAGGTTTGGTTTCTCACGCAGAAGACCCTCGACTGTCTCCCTAAAACAACCTGAAGGCTCCAAGGACACTTAACATTTATTTGAAGGAAGAGGACAAGGCCCACTGGACAAAAAACAAGACTGGAATTTTTCAAGACTTCTGACCATTTTCAGTTGTCTTTTATTCAATTTTAAGTTTAACTGAATTCTGATTTAAATCTCAGAATTCTCTCAATAATCTCAGAAATCTAAATTTTAATCCATCTCATTGTTATGACTCAGTTCACTCAATCCTGACCGAAATCTCAGAATTCCCACAGAATTCTGTCTTAAATCTTGTAATTCTGAATTTAATCTCAGAATTACTGTGGTTTCAGAATTCTGACTTTGTTTTCTGGAATTTTGATACTTTTCTCAGTATTCTGATTTTTTGAGGTTTAATGCTCTTGGTTTCATTCTCTGGTTTTGTGTCTTTTGGTTTCTTGTTTTTGGCATTGTACACTTGATGTTTGTGCTTTTGGGTGGGTGTTTTACATTTTCATGCTATTGATTTAGTTTTCAGGATTCATGCTCATGTTTTCATGCTTCTGTTTTTGTGCTCTTGATTTTTTGCTTTTTGTTTTGTGCTCCTGGTTGCATGCTTTTGGTTTTGTGCTTTTTGGTTTTTGTTTTGTATTTTTGGCTTCGTACACTTGATTTTTGTGCTTTTGGGTGTTTGTTTTATAGTTTCTTGCTCTTGCTTTTGTTTTCTGGATTCATGCTCATGTTTTCATGCTTTTGTTTTTGTGCTCTTTATTTTTTTTGCTTCTGTTTTGTGCTCCTGGTTTTGTGCTTTTTGTTCTTGAGTTTTTAGTTTTGCATTTTTGGCTTCGTACACTTGTTTTCTGTTTTTTTGTGGGTGGGTGTTTTACGGATTCTTGCTCTTGCTTTTGTTTTCTGGATTCTTGCTCTTGTTTTATGCTTTGTTTTCGTGCCTTTCATTTTATGCTTTTGGTTTTGACTTCTTGGTTTTGTGTTTTTGGTTTGTTTGTGTTGCTGTGGCTCCTGTTTAGTGTTTTGCACATCGTGGCCACCGTATCAGAGGAAAATCGGGACTCACAGTATGAAACAGTGGGCATACGAGAGACTAAAGCGCAGCGTTGTCTCTGTGTGAGCTTTAGCAGTTTCTGAAGGAGCTGCTCTGGTTCTTTTTTCCCCTCAAACCGAACCATGACCGACTCTTTCTGGCACATTTGCTTTGTCACTGAAAAACTGTCGGTCCAGGAGATAACAGCTGATGAACACTTCCTCAATAATTCCAGACTCACGTCAAAAAAACAGTATTTTAAAAAGTTCACAGATAAACTTTCTCTCTCTTTTTTAATGTGCCCCGGCTGTGACAGAAATTAAAGTCCATTATCTGCAGACGTCAGTGTCTGCTTCGATAAAGCAAATGAAAGAGAATGAAATGGTTCTTTATTGGACTTTAAAGCCTCTGGTAATAACATTAAAGTGGCGGCATTAGCAGGCGTGTTGAATCAGGGTCCAATGATCCATATCTGCTCACTCTGCCGGGAATAAATCGTTTCTAATTACATAAAGTCTTCCTACACATCCTTTAGCACGTGTAAGCTTTATATCACATCGCAGGGAGATAATGAAACGCATTCTTCACCTTCATAATTAAATATATCAAAGCTGGTTCATAACCGTGATCTCCAGGATCTCTGATCGTCAAAGCTGATCCACAGGTGAGCCTGATGTTCTTTCTTCTCACCAGGAAACAGCTGATGGCACCTGAGGCAGTGTGTCAGGAAGCATCTGCTGTCCTTCAGCAGACTGTCTGCGGGACGGAGAGTCTCCTCCTGGTTTTTGTTATCCTCATTTGTCTCACCTCACAGCGGGGAAGTTTGGGAACAAGCGCCGTGGGGTCCTGATCAAATGAGACGTCATGTTGGATTCTCTTCAACGTCCGACCTCCACGGTGTAAGGAAGAAAAATTAATGCTGCAAACAGGAGAAGACTGCAAGACCCTGCACTATGACCCTGAAATACACATTAGGCAGGATAGGCAAACGCTAAGGACACCACGGCCTCCAGGGGGCACCACAAAATTTGGAAAAAAATCACCTTTAATAAACATAGTTGTTAATATTAACTCTTAAAATGGAAAAGCTTATGTTGATTCAAATGTAAAGCAGCAGCCAATTAATATTATTACAAACGCAGGAACATGATTATGTGTGGGGAAACTGATGCTCTGTTTACTGCCTAAAAAATATCTTTACAGCCTGCTTCAGAAAATGGCATCGGTGTAAAAATATAAAACATGCATGTGCTCTTGTATGGGGGGTTTGATCATGCTCGGGTTATGGTTTTGGAAATAAGTGGAAAACCCAGTCTGACGTGCTGGATGTCCCTGTCTTTCTGCAGGAGCAGCTGAACCAACACGGGATGCTTCACGGATACATTCATACTCTGAAATGCATCCAGTCGGTTTGGTAGTGACTCAGAGAACTTCGTCCAGTCGCTGCTGCAGTCACACAGACGGCTGTGAAATGAGACGTAATGCAGCGCTGTCCGCGGTGCTGAACCTGACAAATGGACCGGATCAGCACCACAGACAGCACAATAGCTCTCAGACCTCAGTGCAGGTCACTTGCAATCCTCTGATTTAATTTAATTTTTTTAAGTAATTTTTTTATCCAGTGAATGAAATGCGCTTCCGTATTTTCGTAGAGTGAGCAATGAGCGATTTAAGAGAAAGGTGAAGCGATAATTAACGGATCAGCACGCATCCCCTCTGAGTGGGAAATCTCATCGCTCCACTCCACTCACAGGCTCTGATCCAGATTAAATTTACCTTGATGATAGAGACATGGACTCCATATTATCCTGTAAAATCTGTTAAGAAATGGCAGAGATCAGATTGTTTTTAAATGCCCCCAATGTTAACATGGGATTTTTTTGAAAAGGGAATTTGGGAATTTTTGCATCCACACAAATAAACGTATCACCACCAAAATGGAGTCGTTTCTAAGTTGGGCCATGACCAACATCTCCTGAAAATTTCAGCAACAATCCATCCAGTAGTTTTTATGTAATCTTGCTAACAAACAAACAAACAAACATAACCTCCTTGGTGGAGGTAAATACAAGGCTGCATTGAAGCTGCATCACGTGCATCACAGTTGGAGTGATTTGCCACCATAAGCTGCATGAAGTTGTTGACATCAACCTGTTGAGAGGATCAGAGCCAGGCGGTGCAGCAATGCTAACACTAGCCACACTGTGCTAAATTCGGCCAGATTTAAGCCCCAGTGCACTGCGTTTTGCATTTTCTTGCTTAGTTTGTTTGGATTAAATGCATTTCAAACTCATGGAGAACTGAACTCTGGTTTGCTCAGAAACAAACCAAGACCTCGTGTTTCCTGCTTTTCCTCTTAATGAGCCCACATGATTTCATCCGTCCTCTGTTCTGTTTAATAACCGACATGTTTCAAAGGAAGATGTGACGGCTTCATTCTCCTCTGGCAAACGGAGACTCTGTCATGTTCCCCAGAGCCTCTCGGGCCCCTCGGCCCTCAGAGATTTCTGATTCATGAAGTGTGATCACTCTGAGGGTGGAGGGCGCGGCCCAGGCCTGCTCAGAGATGCAGGTCAGCGGCTCTTGAACCGTCCCGTCCCGTGGGAGGTGTCCTTCGTCTTCATTATGGATTCTGATTTCCACCATCATCTGACAGGAGACACACACTCACACACACAGAGAGGAGGTGTTTGTGTGTGCTTAGCCCGGGGCCTCTCAGCCGAGTGCTTCAGAGGATGAAGAGGAATGAGGAAGAGGAGGAGGGCAGATGAAAGAGGAGTTTGATGGGAAGCAGCGCTTCGTCAGATGTGTTAGACGCTGGAAAAGGTCTTTGACGTCCACAACCACGAGCAGTCGTCCTCATCTGAAGGAGATAATCTCTATTGACTCTCTGACAGGAGGAGATGATTTTATTCTGCTGCTTTTACTGATGAAATCCATCTCTTCATGGTCTCTCTGCCCTCAGGATTTATTACTTTGGTTTATTTATCAGTTCAGTGTTGGTGTTTATTGGCTGTGCAGAGAGAAGCAGCTCAAATGCACTGAATTAGCTCCTCTGTATTAATGCTGTATCCTGAAATCCAGGGCCGGGAAAAGTCCTCCATTCATTGTAGGCTTAAAGGGACAATGTGTAGCATTTAAGTAATTTATGAGCAAAAAACAATGTCTACCTCATAAACATGTCCTCATTTGTGTCAAATTTGTGTCCTCATTTTTGTACATGTCCTTCAGGTCTATAAAAACTAATCAGCCTAGAGGGACGTAAAGCACTATGTAGCACTACTGGCTAAGGCTAAGCATGTTTCTGCTCAGAGCCAGCGTGACTAAAACGGAGAAGGAGCACAGCGAGACGCGCTGTCATTGACCCAGTAAATTTGAAAGCCTTCACTGCACTTTCCTTCATAATGCAGAATCATGCTTATGCCACGACACAGGAGAAGGAATCCTCATCGGTGAAAAGAAGACATAGAAGAGAAAGAGAAGACGTAGCTTCCGGGCACATACCAGCTAACAGAGTTCAGCGGTTGCAACACACATTTATAAAAGCGAGGCGCTAAAGAGCACTATTGATTTAAATGCAAAATACAGTTTCACCACGAGGTGGAGAACAAACTACACAGTGTGGCTTTAAAGAGCCTATCGTGACTACAGCATGCGAACGTCATGCTTCTTTTAAACCACTTTCATACACTGTTAAAAGGTTGCTGTACATTTTGCAGTAACTCACTGGCAACAAAATGTCAGTAATTTTCTCCAAATGTCTTAACAGTAGCGTTACCATATTTCAATTTGCAGCATAATTACTGTATTTTAAATAACAGGGTAACTACTGTATTTTTATCCAAGCTATGTTACTGTATTTTAATTTACAGCATCCTCACTGTATTTACTTTCACTGTATCATAACTGTTTTTTATTCTATGCATTTTAAATTACAGTGAACTTTCTGTATTTAGTTTATATTACTATATCTTTAACAATTTTACTGGTCATTCATTAGCAAGACATCATTTTGTAACTTAATAATGATTATTACCTCCGCCAAGGAAGTTTTGTTTTCTCCAGGGTCTGTTTGTCTGTTTGTCTGTTAGCAAGATTACACAAAAACTTCGGGATGGATTTACATGAATGTTTGACCAGAGGTGTGGTTTGGTCCAAGGAAGAAGCCTGAACATTTTGGTGGTCTAGTCCAGATTGACGTCACAAAAAAACATTGAAATTTATAAGGGCAAAACCCATTTGTTTACGTCATTATGGGAATTGTAGTTTATTTGCAAGCTGACGTCAACATTTTTCAAACCAATGTCACTACATTTCCCAGCTTCCCTTGCAATGCCAGCGGAGGATTTCTGCTCACACAACGGCTAACGATAGCTTGGTTTGGCACGACCGAGCTGCTTGGCGGAGGTCTGCGCTCTCGCAGTGCTTTTCTAGTTTTAAAATATATTTCTATTTGTGGTTTGTTTTAGAATTTTTATAGTAAGCATGCCTCAGAAGTTTCCATTCTGAGTAGACTAAAGTGTGAAGACTCAGTTTATTTTTCATATCATCTAAAATTATTTTTTACTCCACAAGTATGCTACTCAGGGCCTCACTTTCATTAGAGGTGGCCCTGCAAATTCTCTACAGCTGAGTAGTTTGGAGGCCAAGAGGATTGTCCTTATGATCATAAACCTTTGGGTTTCTTTCTGTGGGTTAGGGTCTCCTCAATCTGAAGACTTCAGCCACAGAAGGTCCAGGAGTGACTTGCATTAACATTAAACAGCTCCCACAGTTAAACCTCCTGTTTGTCTGACGGTCTCCAAAACTCAGTAAAATATAAAACACATGAACTCTGCTTCCCCGAGCGTCTGAGAGCAGGAGAGAAGAGCAAACTCTGACTGAAGTAGAAACTGAAAAAAAAAAAACAGGCTGAAAACTCATGAATTAAACTTTACTCTTTAAATAACTTCCTGCGAGAGTCTGCTAAACATCCTGGAGGAATACAATCAGAAAAGTGGGATAGCTGAGAATTTAAAAAACCTTAAAACTTTGTCAAACTGAATCAAACTTCTTGTTTTAATCTCACAGTGGAGGGTTGAGTGATTTTCTTTTTCATTCAGACAATAATGAGCTTTAATTAGTAAATCTTGTCTTGATTGTGGCTGTTGGTTTGTGAAGTTGTTCTTGTTTTAAAGCTTTTCTTAAGTGTTAAGCAATTATTGATATCATTAAGAGTGTAATGACCTCGCTAAGTTCAAAAAGGAGAAGTGCTCCGATCTGATGTGTCGCCCTTAAGAAACCAGCGTCCTCCTCTGCTCTCAGCGTTAGGCTAATGAAGGCCTTTAACCTCCTGTGGAGTGTTTGTCCTCGCTCCGACACCAAGCTGATGACCCACCATGGGCACGATGAAAAGATATCAGAGTGGGCCCTATCCCAGAAATGCTAACCTGCCACACTAGCATATTTCACCAGTGGCTCCCAAAATGGGGCACATAGCTATTTCAGGGGGGTAAGGCTGGGTAAAACTAGACAGTAACTAATAAAAACAAGTGCACATGGACAAAAACTCAAACTAAATTAACTGACATTTTCATCAACAAATAAAAACTAGATGAAAACGTTTGACAGAGACTTAATCCAATCAGACCTCATTTGGTCATGTAGAAAGTAGAGACAAGTTAGGAATATATCCAATCACAGCTACTTTGGTTGTGTGGAAAGGTTGGATGAGTTAAGAGGGACATCCAATCACAGCTGCCTTAGCTTGGTGGTGGTGGGATCCAAGTGTAAAACATGACTTCAGAAATTCAAGGAAACATAAAAAATGCCTTACACTTCACACTTCATACACTGCCTGGCCAAAAAAAAGTCACCAACAGAAAAAAGGTCACAAACACTATAATATTTTGTTTAAATGCCTTTAGCTTTGATTACAGCACAAATTTGCTGTGGCATTGTTTCAATAAGCTTCTGCAATGTCACAAGATTTGTCCCAGATCATAGCACTGCCCCCACAGACTTGGACAGTAGGCACTAGGCATGATGGGTGCATCACTTCACCTGCCTCTCTTCTTACCCTGATGCTCCCATCACTCTGGAACAGGGTAAATCTGGACTCATCAGACCACATGACCTTCTTCCAGTCCTCCAGAGTCCAATCTTTATGCTCCCTAGCAAACTGAAGCCTTTTTTTCCAGTTAGTCTTACTGATTATTGTTTTTCTTAAGGCTACACAGCTGTTCAGTCCCAATCCCTTGAGTTCTCTTCACATTGTGTGTGTGGAAATGCTCTTACTTTCACTATTAAACACACCCCTGAGTTCTACTGTTGTTCTTCTTTGATTTGATTTGTCCAAATGTTTAAGTGATCACCGATCACGATCATGCAGGATTTTTTTTGGACCACATTTCTTCCACGAAGACGATGCTTCCCCACTATCCTTCCAGTTTTTAATAATGTGTTGGACAGTTCTTAATCCAGTTTTAGTAGTTTCTGCAGTCTCCTTAGATGTTTTCTCTGCTTGATGCATGCCAATGATTTGACCCTTCTTAAACAGACTAACATCTTTTCCACGACCACAGGGTGTGTTTTTAACATGGTTGTTTAAGAAATGAGAAGCTACTCATTGCATCAGCTGGGGTTAAATAACTTGTAACTCAATAACTCAAACATAATCGCCCATGCAGTAATTATATAACAGGAGGCTCATACCTATTTGCTTTGTTAAATCCAGGTGGCGACTTTATTTTTGGCCAGGCAGTGCATTTCAGTTAACTAAATTTACAGTGGATTTTGTCGACTAAAATGTTACGAAATTTTATTGACTAAAACTAGACTAAAATTAAAACAATTTAGCTGACTAAATTATGACTAAAACTAAAAGATATTTTAGGCAAAAGACTAAAACTAAATTAAACAGTGCTGTCAGCATTAACACTGCTGCATTGCTAACAGAGTACGAACAAATTTTGTATGATCTCGCCCCTCAGCGTTTCTTGTACAATAGTTTCATTGGCTGTTGAGTAACATCTTAAAAAACAGGAAGTCTCATTTTGCAGAATCACTTTATCAGCAGAATTTTCTAGGCTGCTGTTTTGCACACTCGGTGAAACATATTAAGACTAAAAAACACTCAGAGAGTGCAAACCTCTGCCAAGGTAGCTCACATATTGTTGTTTCATCTATAAGCAACAGGGCCATGATAAAGTTACCATCATAATATGATTCATGACCCTGAAAACCCACACCTAGCACTCAGAATCATGCTGAAATCATTAATAGTTAGACAGTTATTGAGCAAAAATGATCGCTCATTAATGGAGGTTATCTGGATACCACCAAAATCTAATCATTTTGAAGTTGGGCCATTACCAACATCAGCAAAATCCGCTCAGTAATTTTTGCGTAAATATTTACATTTGTGTTTGGAGTGGGACAAAATACTTTGTGTAACTTCTAAATTGAGTTTATATTGATAATAGATTGAGCATCAGATCCTCCTGGGTTTGGGGGCACAACAAGCCCAAAAACACACAACCTGCAACTGCCAATATTTACATCAGCTTTCAAAGAAAGAAGCCCAGGGTTGCTTATAAAAGCAGACCTGGCAACTATGCTGACTGTCCTAGAGTAGCATGACATCCTGTTTTTTTAGGGATTTTGCAAATGTTTGCTTACTAAAATCTACATTTTTGTAAATTCAGCACATACTGCTGGTATAATATGCTATTTTAAGACACATCAGTTGTCTGAAAAGCCTGGAAAAGGAGATCTGACAGTCTGTGTTACTGGTTTAACAGCTTTTGTTTTATGTTTCCTCTGCTGTGAATGGACCTTCTATGGCCTCGGCCCTTGACTGTTCAAACTTATGTGTCGTGTAGGCCCCAATAACTACATGTATGACACCATAAAAAACTCAAACTGAATCAAATGATTGATTTTCAACAATCAGAGGACACAGACGTCTTGATTCAGACTCGTCGAGCATCAAGTTGCCGCCGTCCATCCTCAGGGCGCGGCAGGGTGACGGTCCATCTCCACGGCTCTGTGACATGCATCAGCCCGCCGCTGTTTAAAGTCTATTATCACACACGCAGAGCTGCAGGGCTCCCATATTCACAGGCCCAGCGAAGGCCCAAAGTGCAGCGCTGACCCTGCACGCTGCTACGATTACCATAATTGCATTTCAAACTGGTCAAGATGGCTGCGAGAGAGGAGCAATCAAACAGTCAAATGAGGCGTGCAGGGTTTATAGACGGCTCCCAGATTACATCCAGAGGAACCAGGAGCAGGGCAGCGACGGCCAAACTGATGTAAAATGCATGACCAGATAACAGCGATAGGAGGAGAGTTTTACATCCACACGGTCCAGCAGGGACCAGGGTGTAACTCATCAGGTGTCTTCAGGATAACGGGAGGCCATGAGGGCTGTCAGTTTAATATGGATTTAAAGAGGATTAATCAGCAGTAAAATCTGGATTTAAGCTATAAAACCAGAACCAGACGGATCGCCCTTGAGAGTGAACGTCATAATGTCTCGTGCACTTACATGTTCTCATGGCTGCTGGATTTAACGCCTGCTCCGAGGTTTTTAACCAAATGTCTGAACACTGATGTTTCATAATATCGATGTCCCAAAATCAGACCAATCACACAACTAAACAAGGCATAGGGGTGTGGGATGAATTATTAGCCAATGAAAAGCGCATCTTAAGCAAAGGAAAAGTTTTTATGGCTAGAGTATTTATTTTCTGATTATTTATTTACTTACTTATTCTGCGTGTTAGAGAATTTTAAGTCTGATTGGTCTGTATAATCAATCTGTGTCATTGTATCAGGATGTATGTGTTTGTGTGCTACAAACAAAATTAAAGTTGAAATTCTTTCACTGTACACTAAATGTGTGTATATGTTTATGCCTGAAACTGCTCTATTGAAACATTTGACAACATTAATGCAAGTCTAAACTACGCCAAAATGATTTCTATATATGACTTACGTAGACTAAGACTTAGAAAAACATGCTTTTTTTTTTTTTTTAAAGTAGAATAGACAGTAGACAACACAACCAACAACTGTAAACATCTCTACACTGAGAACATTTGAAAAAGACTGAAAAATAAATAAAATAAAAATAAATAAAAAAATAAATAGATGATAATAATAATAAAAGCTCAGTTCTGCAGTGACTTTTCCACAACCCCTGTAAAAGATAAAACTCTGGATCATCAGATCCAGAACAGAGCCAGGATCCAGACCAAACTCAGCGCATACATGGAGGTTGTTATCTTGTATGAACACAACAAGTTTTGGGATCATCACTTCATATTTTGATTTTATATGAATTATTGAATGTCGTCACTGGGATTTCCCATTATAAAGTTCAATGTTTTATTGTGACATCAATCTGGATCAGATCCAGATGAAATTTGCCGTGATGATAGAGACATGGACCCCATATAATCCTGTGAAACTGGAAGTGAATCAGTTAAAAATGGCAGAGACGTGAGTTTTAAAATTCTGCCTAATGCTAACTTCTGTTTTTTAAATTTGGTGATTTTTTTTCATCCAGACATATATACGTATCACCACCAAAATCTAATCATCAAGTTGGGCCATTACCAGCATCTCCTGAAAATTTCAGCAAAAAACCTGTCCAGTAGACTTTGCGTAATCTTGCGAACGAACAAACAAAGAAACAAACAAACATTCGACGGAAATACATCACCTCCATGGAGGTAATTATGGCAAAATAAGAGAGATGTGGGAAGAAGACACCCAACCACCCACCCAACAACCATAATTTCTCGATTATTGCACGCACCCCACATTTTCACGATTTTTGCCTGGAAAAACACTGTACTGAATATAACACGCACCCAAATTTTGCCCAAACCTTACTCTCTCAGACAACTGAAAATGACCTTTTATTCAAAGTTTTAATCAAAGAAATTTCAGCATTTTAACAACAAATACACGATTTTCTCTCTCAAACAGATGCGGAAACACCTTTTGCTTCACACATGCGCAATAACTCAATTTCTGCCAGAACATGCTCAGTCGTTGTGTACCGACCAATCAGAGAGCAGCTTTCAACATGTCCATGTCTTCGACCAATCACAGCGCAGCTATTTTGCATCCCCTTGCTCACAAGATGGCAGCACCCTGTGTTTGCCTGTGTGTTCACAGAGAGAGGGAATATGTCGGCTTTTGTTGCAGATGTGTTGCAGTCGCGATGTTGGCGAGATGATATAAAGTGAGTATTTTGCTTGTACTCGTGTATAATATGAAAATTATTTAAAAGCAAAAAAGTGTGTGCTGTTATTGAGACATTATTGCACTAGCTAATTAATTGTACTGGATTGAAAATAGTTAGGTTAACAGGACCTCAGAGTCAGGTATTGTAAGAGAGGTGACCAAATCTTTTAGAAATATGCAGGATTATCGTGAAGCGTGTATCTTATCCTCTCTAGATGGAGAGTATTTGTGAGTTCGCCGAGCCACATTTTTCGCATTAATGAGTGTTGAAGATGATTTGGTGGTTGGAGGCCTTGGCGCTGCTTTCATGTTTTTACAGGTAAGTTTCTTGGACTAAAGAAAATATTTACCATCCTGAGCTCTTTAACAACAGACCTAACCTCCACTGTGGCCACTGTGACAGTCTTGACTGTCCTCTGTATCAACATAACTCATGTTCACCCTTGAGTGTGCCTGTGATTTGATCTTCTCGTGTGATGGGGAACACTGTTCATCCTCCTGTGAAGCTATCTCCAGCCTGTCCTTTGTTTATCTGGTGCAGCCTCCTCTGGTCCCATAAATATTCTGGTCTCTGTTCAGAGTGAAAATGATCTTCCCTCCTCCATCAGCCGGTGATCAGAAGTCTTCATTAGACAATCAGAGCAGCTGACTCGTGGCGTCCTCGAACAGCTGAGCGTCTTCACTCATCTCCATAAATCAGACTGAGGGAGCACTTCAGCTGAATTCATCCAAATGGCTCCATGTTGATCCTGCCGTCCTAACAGCTGCGTCACGCCGTGATGGGAGCCTGAAGCTCAAGTGGGGCTAAATGCAGGTGTGCTGGGCCCTCAGCCGAGCGCTCGCAGCTGCAGGAGTGATTCAGTCAAGTGTGGCGTGTCATCTCAGAGATGATTTCAGCTTCATGTTCAGGAGGATGAAGCAGCAGGAGCAGAGGGGTATGACGACTGAGGGTATGACCACACGCAGCGTTTTATGTACATTTTGTCTATTTCCCCTTCCACAATATTTATATTATTTATTTATTTAATAGGGACAGTGCACATCAACGAACATCTATTCAGAAAGAATTGTCAGTGTTGATTTTGACGTTTTAATTGAGTTTTAGTTATAGTCTTTCGCCTAAAATGCCTTTTAGTTTTAGTCATATTTTAGTCATCTAAATTGTTTCTAGTCTAGTTTTAGTTGAAGAAATTTCACAACATTTCAGTCGACGAAATCTACTGTCAACTAAAATATAAAGTGTAAAGGGTAAGGCATTTTTTATGTTTTCTTGACCCTGAAAACCCACACCTAGCACTCAGAATCATGTTGATATCATTATTAGACAGTTATTGAGCTAAAACGATTGTCCACTAATGGTGGTTATCTGGATCACCACCAAAATCTAATCATTTTTAAGTTGGGCCAATAACAACATCTCCTGAAAATTTCAGCAAAATCCGTCCAGTAGTTTTTGGGTAATCTTGCAAACAAACAGACAAACACACAAATTCTAGCGTCTCAAAACTGAACTTTAAAAATGTATTGCCACTCAAAACACAAATTTTGTTTAACTTTTGCCAAGGTGAAGATTTTTAAAAACGACATTAATGGTGTCTCCATGTGGACAGCAAAAGCGTTTTTTTGGTACTTAAACGCCGTTCTTGCAGGATGATGTCTCACTCTGAGACAGCCTCTCTGTTGTCTCCATGTGCAGCAGCAGACGCTGCTTTACTGTTGCTGACTGGACTGTTTACATGCCAACGCAGACTATCAACTGCTTTAAACCAGGCGATAACCTCCAGGGCTGTAATACAGGCCCATGTGGAAATGCCAAAAGCTGCAGTACCCCGAGTGTCCACTTGAGGCTGGCTGCAGAAACCTGACATCTTAATAATTTATACAGGACAAAGACGGTTTTCACGGCCTTTAAACACATCTTTACAGCCTGGTACAAAGAACAGATAAAGACACTCGTGTGCTCTCACTACTAGAGTTTTTTTTTTATATTGGACCAAATATCCGATATGCCTCACTGGACTCTCTGTTGAATAAAATAATCTCTGGTTTTGTTGTAGCTTTGTGTTTGGGCAAAACAGTTTAGAACTTGTCTAAAAATTTGAGTTTAATTTGTTTGAGTTAAATTATAAAATGTATAAATAGTATCAGTTCAAATATACAGTGAATTTTGCTTTATTAAAATGCAAACAAAAAAATATTTAACTTAGGTATAAAAATAGAGTATTTCTGTTTAAAAATAGATATGTTAAAATCTACCATAAAATTGTTAAATAATTGATTTCATGTTAGTTAAAAACTTTGAAAGAAATACATGTTTCAAGTCTTAAATAAATCTGTATACAATAATTCAGGCTAGGACATGAGGTAAAAAAATGTTAATTTAAAACTCAATGGTTCTAAAATGTAAAATTATGTTTCTTTTGAGCCATGTTTAATTAAATGTACTTTTGCCTTGTTTGCTGAAAAATGCTGAATTTATTTACACTGATTTATTTTTGTGTGATTGTAGGTTTTTCACCTTCTTTACTTCCTGTTGACCGGTTTAAATAAAAAGGAGCGAGTGAAATCCTGAAGTCTGGTCCAGTCCTTCTTTTATCAAGTGTGGGAAGCCATGTCGTTGTAAAGACACTTGACAGTACTGATATTTTTCATTTTTTATGTCAAGAGCACACAGTCTTTGCTTTATTGAAGATGTCTTGTTGCTTTCAATGTGAGGACATAAAACAAGAAAAACAACATTTAACTCTTGAAAAAATGAAACACATGGTTTTTAACTGTATCTGTGCAGTGATAATAAGGTGAAGCGTCATGGTACATTTGTGTATTTTGCTAATATCACAGATTGAAATATAAGTTAAGAAATATTTATTTTATCATGCCTGCTAACACCAGATAACATAGCTACAAGTTAAACCATAACACCAGTAAGACTTAAGGTTGGGATAGATATTAAAATAAGTAAAAGTGCTTTTGTACAGAGGATGCAGAAAAATACTGTCAAATGGGTCCCTGATTCTTTTAGTATTGATTTTAAGGTTCATAAATTGTTTTAAAGCTCTGGGTTCAAACATTTGGTCAAAAAGGAAATAAATAAAATTAAAAATCTGAAAGTTCAATTTCATGTTTGTTTTTATTCAACAGTCTAAAAGATATCAAATCAAATCCACACAGAGAAGAAACAGAACAAGTCGACAATCTTCAACAGTAAAGACGCTGAAATCACCGAATCTTTTCATTCATGGGCACAAAATAAGAGCCGACAATCACCTCACATCCCCTCAGTAAAAAGTTCTCTTCATCACTCCTCTTCATCGGGGTCCAGAGGTCCTCGGTTTGGAGGTAGACACGGTTTGATCTGCTGCCAGCGGTTTGGAGGCCAGATGATGTGAGAGGCTTTGCCATGGAGCAGCCCCACGGACACCTGGAGAAGAAGCAGGAAGAGTTATGTTCACGCTGAAGACTCTCAGCTCTGCTCACACGCTGCAGCTTCATTTTCCTGCACCGGCTAATGAAGCAGTGAGATCTTATTAAGAGAACAAGAGAGTAATTTAAGTGTTGTAAGTGCTGGCACGGCCGAGGAGTTCTGCTGAGTTAAACTCTTCATGCCTGTTGATTTTATTTAAAGCAGAATTTATCTTCATTTCTCTGCTGAGCTGGAGCCTCGTACAGTCCTGTGGGACTGTGATCAACACATTCACACAAATCATAAAGATAATCTGTAAAGGGAAAGTCCGGGATTTTAAAAGTGGGGTTGCATGAGGTACGCAGCAACAGCATTGAACTACTGCTTATAGATGGAACAGCAATATGTGACCTTGGCTGAGGTTTGCGCTCTCTGTCTGTTTGTTAGCAAGATTACGCAAAAACTGCTGAACGGATTTTGCTGAAATCTTCAGGAGATGTTGGTAACGGTCCAACTTAGAAATGATTAGATTTTGGTGGTGATACATATATTTGTCTGGATGCAAAAAATTCCCTGAATTTCAAAAAAATGCCAGAAGTTAACATTGGGCAGAATTTTAAAAAACCATATCTCTGCCATTTTTTTAACGGATTCACTTCCAATTTTACAGGATAATATGGGGTCCATGTCTCTATCATCAAGGTAAAGTCATCTGGATCTGATCCAGACTGATGTCACTAAATAACATTGAACATTAAATAATTCATATTAAATCAAAATATTAAGTGGTGTTTCCAAAGCTTTTGTGTTCACGCAGGATAACAGCCTCCACGTATGTGCTGACTTTGGTCTGGATCCTGGCTCTGTTCTGGATCTGGTGATCCAGACTTTTATCTTTTACAGGGGTTGTGGAAAAGCCACTGCTGAACTGAGCTGCTTGGCGGAGGTCTACGCTCTCTGAGAGCTTTTCCAGTTATTATTGTAATAAAACAGGAGGAGACCAGATGATCCCTCCATCATGAAGTAGCAGCTGTGTTTGATCATCAGTTAATTAACTGAGAAGAAGAACATGTTTCCTATGATCAGTTTACTGTTGGTGTGTTTTCAGGCTCATTTGGATCTGAGTTCAGACAAATATGTAAGAGAAACCAGAGCTTACTGTGGATAATCAAGTGAAAAACTTAATGAAACAGTTCTGGCAGTGACATGTAAAGCTTTAAATAATTAGAGGGATCATTAAAACATTCTGTTTTTAAGTATTTGCTCCATCTGCTCCTGGATGATTTTATCAGAGCTTCAAAAAATGACGATTAAAGATGCTAAAACTTCACTTTATGCTGAAAAATAATTATTCTGAGGGATCTGCTTTCACACTGCTGTCCAGAGAATTAAAGACACGATGAGAATTAAGACTGGTGATGTTAGCTCACGTTATTCTACAACCTTCACTCATATAGACTTAAACACTGAACACTCTCCTTAATACATCAATTAAAGCTGATCTACACCTTAGATGATTAAAGCATCTCTGTAGAGGTTCAGCTCGTTTTTCCTCCCCTTTGGAAATCTGAGGAGGCGGAGCCACAGCAGCTACATGATAATGTGCTTTGCACTGATTGGCTGCCCAAACTACATCTGACTGCAGGTGGAGGAGGGACTGTTTTTCAAAGGTCATGGGGTCTGCCTGAGTAGAAAACACGCATTTAGGTGGGGTCTAAGCAGCTATGACCCCTGTTCCAATGAAGTGGGGACGCTATGTAAGCGTAAATAAAAACAATACAATGATTAGCAAATCCTTTTCTACCTATATTTAATAGAATACTCTACAAAGACAAGACTGATAAACTTTTTCTGATGTTGCAAATATTTACTCATTTTAATTTGTATGCCTGCATCAGGTTCCAAAAAAGCTGGGACAGGAGCGACAAAGGGCTGAAAAATTTGAGGAATACTCAGGAAACACCTGTTTGGAGCAGGTGAGCAGGTTGTTTTGAAACAGCTGAGTGTCATGATTGGGTATAAAAGGTGCATCACAGAACGATTTCATCATCCACAGTCCATTATATCATCAAAGATTCTGAGAAAACTCTGCAAAAAAGAGGCAAGCTGAAAACCAACATTGAATGCCTGTGACCTCTGATCCCTCAGGCAGCACTGCATTATAAAGCAGCATCATCCTGTAAAGGATATCAGCACGTGGGCTCAGGAACACTTCAGAAAACCATTGTCAGTTAACACAGTTCATCTCTACAAGGTCAAGGTCAAACTCTACCATGCAAAGACAAAGACAAATACCAACAACACCCAGAAACACCGCCGGCTTCTCTGGGCTGAGCTCATCTGAGATGGACTGAGGCAAAGTGGAAAAGTCTGCAGTGGTCTGAGTCCACATTTCAGACTGTTTTTGAGTCAAAAGGGATTTGAAATCACTGTACTCTGTTTTAATTTACGCTTTATTCAGCGTCCCAACTTCATTGAAATTTGGGTTTGTTCTTATGAAGAATTAGCTCAAGTCTTCGTTCTGACTGTGATTAAATATGTATGGACGTAAACTCCGCCTGTGAGCTTCTATCATTATGAAACCACTGACTGTTCCCTTTATTCTGCGGCTGCGTTCACACAAACATCACGAGACTGAACTGTAAATCCAGAGAAGCTGCAGAGCCGTGGGCTTCAGATCTGAGAGGATTTCTTCTGATCTCCTCGGCTGGATTCCTCTCAGCTCCGGATCCCCATCCTCTGTTAGGCCTGCAGTGTGATCTCCATAACAAACAGCATCTCCTCTGCTCAGAGTTTAATACACAGCTGCATCCGCGAGGAGGAGGAGGACTACAAACATCATGCAGAGAGGAGGAGGCGTGAGGGTTTAATCGTGTTTCTGATGCACGGAGATGAGGAAGAGCTTCAATGAAAGCTTCATGTTTGGACCGGAGATGGACGATAAAGATCAACACCACATCCTTCAGAGGACTTGGCATCCATACAAACCTCGACTGAAATTCTTAAAGCAACCAGGCCAGTCCACAAACATCTTAAAAATTCCTCCTTTCTCCAAGATTCCTGCTCCGCCTTAAGAAAATCTGCTCAAAAGGTCACGTCACCGTGAAGAAGAGAGCCTGGTGTTTGTTTAACCCTCAGTAGGAGTTTTGCATTCAGTCAACAGCATTTTACAACTACCAAACAGGAAATAACAAGACACTGTAGTAGACAATCACCGGCCACTTTATTAGACACACTTAGATAGTACTGGGCTGCACCTCCTCTCTCCTTCAGAGCTCCTTGATTGAATTAAATTAGATTTTTTAATTCGGATTTTCATTTCGAACACATATACAAAGGAATGAAAATAGAGAAATACCATTCACATACAAAGAAAGAAAGAAATAAAGTATTTATACACATTCAAAAAGTAGGAAGAAGTAAATACTCTTTGAATTCCTATCCCTTATTATGTTTGTCATGGGTCGTACAAAATATATTCTGCTTTAACATCCATTCAAATATATTACACAAATGTACACTACAAAAAAAAATCCATATAAATATGTTTATACACATGTACACTACAAAATATATAACATATAATAAAATATATAAACATATAACATATAAGTATCAATTTAGACATAATATACATATACTACATCAACATCTAAATATAATTTGTACCTGTTCACACATACACATACATACTTACATGTGTATGCATATTACGTAAATATTGTTCATGACAGATTCTTCAAGATGCTGGAAACATGAACCATAATGCTGTTATGTGGACAAAAAGCCAGCGTGCTGCACAAACTTTCAGTTTTCAGCTGAAACAGAGGGTTTAGTGCTAACAGGGCTGGGCAATATATCGATTAAATCAAATAATCAAATTATTTTTGCAGAAGTTTTAAAAACAAAAAAAAAAAGATTTTTCTCTCAACTTACACTTTCTCTTATTGTAAGTTGTTGCAATGTTTAAAAATACAAATACTGAATTTTTCAGTATTCATTATGGTAGACCTATTCAGGTTTTGCACAAGCACATGTTTAGGCTTGTATTTGTTTTTAAATGAGATTAAATATTAATCAGAGAGTTTTATGTTAATAAACTGTGAAAACAGCTCAGAATTTAGTGCTCATGTAGAAACCTGCCTACATTCAAACTTCATTATCAACATTTTATGATAAATACCAGCGTGCATGTAAACACTTAGAGGTAAATTCTGATTTCAGGATATATTTTTGTAACATAAAAGTAAAACTTGATTCTCGTATTTTTGTCACTTGGGGTTTTTTTCTTTGAGAGGAAAAAATAGATTAAAATTGTAAATCGAGTTTTGTGAAAAAAAAAGTGGGGATTTTATTTTAGGCCATATTTCCCAGCCCTAAGTGCTACCCACATATTTGTGGTATTTAGACTATTGGCCCGTAACTACAAACTACCAGATACTTATTACACATCATAGTTCATTGATCTGACAGAAGAGCAAGTACAGATTTATCAGGATTAATTAGACACATATCCATATGTTACATTAAAATGCATGAAAAAGCACAAAAAGTAGCTCCCTTCAAGGATTTTATTTGATTTCTGTGTCTGTTGTTTCGAGAAGCCACTGATTTTCAATAAACAATCCTTGAAGGGAGCTACTTTTAGTGTGTGGATCTCTTTGTGCTTCTTCATGTGAGTCTTTTGGATCCAGCACCCACCTAGGGATGTGTGTGTCTACTTTGTCTTTTCTTTTTTAAATATAAATGCAAACAGTAAGACTTCATATATTGAGCTAAACAAAGGATTTGTGGCAACTGAAACTGCTGTTTCAGTGCAATAGGGATGGAAATTGATAAGAATTTATTGACATCAATACCATTAATGATTCTGTTTATTGATCTGATTCTTTAACAATTTCCTGATTTACTCCTGCTGATTTGAAGTTGATCTTCAGTGGCAACAATGTCAAACACATGATACTCCTGATATTGGTGTTTCTGCTTACTGAAAGTTGTGCAGTAAGCATCTTTTTGTTAAAAACTTTGCCACAGTTTTGAACACTTCTGCCCGTCTGCCATGATTTTTTACTTCATTTTTATCATTTCTGCAGACCACCTCCGATGAGAGCGTGATGTCTTTGATTTACAAGGCATGCAGAAAAAAGAAAGAGGGATTGATAAGTAAAAAAGCTAACAATATCGATTCCTCGTGGGAGTTATTGATTGATGGAATTGGTTTTCCATTCCCATCCCTAGCAATGATGTTACATCAACATTTATACCAGTTTACTTTATTTACAAGTAAATTAAGTGATGCATAAACAAGACTTAAAGAAACAAGGGGTCAAACACACCTTTGAAAATGACTTGGAAAGATTCTTTTTGACTTCATGGCAGGTTTTCTTTTATTATCTAAGTCATAAAAGGTTTATATCCATATTTATCAAAAGCAGGAATAATTCCCCGCTCCATCACATTTAACGCCAGTTTCCCGGATCACTGCAAAGCTTTGGAGCAGCTGAAGGTAAACCCAGCTCTGCATCGCACAGGACAGGTAAAACCCCGACCTATGACATGAAACTCACAACCACTCTCACATTTATACCCTGGATTTACTCTAAAGCTCTGGTCTCTCCAGTCAGACAAACATGGATTTACCACGGGGATAAAGAAACTCTGAAAGGACGGGAAACAATGTTTGAGCCGGAGACATTTATTTAACTTTATTTATTGGCATCATGTCCTCACAGGACACTACAGCCTGTTTGACTGTTCCGGGATGAACAGTCACCCACCGGCCACTCTATTAGGTACACCTTGTTAGTGCAGGGCTGGATTTATCACCTAAATTTATTCAAATCACATTTTCTTCAAATAATGACTAAATAATGCCGAGTAGGCCTGTATAGATGCAGAGCTGGTTTCTGTCACTGTGGCTAATCCATCCATTCATCCATCCATCCATCCATCCATTCATCCATCCATTATCTACTGGGGGCTGGAGCCTATCCCAGCTGACATTGGGCAAGAGGCGGAGTACACTCTGAACTGGTTGCCAGTCAATCACAGGGCAACATAGAGAGACAGACAGCCATTCATACTCATACCTAAGGGCAATTTCAGTCACCACTCAACCCTAATAAGGATGTTTTTGGTCTTTGGGAGGAAGCCGGAGTGCCCAGAGAGAACCCACGCATGCACAGGAAGAACATGCAAACTCCACACAGCCCAGAGGTAAAACCAGTGACCTTCTTCTACCTGCTGCGCCACCGTGCCGCCACTGTGACTAATGTTCAGGCTGATGTCATTTACTTCATGCAACCCCACTTCTAAAATCCAGAACTATTCCTTTAATCCATCTGATCTGCCTAATTATACAGATTTTGTATCAATCAATCAATCAATCAATCAATCTATCTATCTATCTATCAATCTATCTATCTATCTATCTAATTTAGGAATTTTTTCCCACTTTTTATATTTTTTCTGTCCAACCTTTTTGGATGATTTTATTTGTTCATTCTTTTCGGCTTTTAAACCAAAACTGCCTCCAGGGGGAAGGAGAAATGCTTTCCAGAGTCATTTACGGGCGTACGAAGGGTTGAATCCGACATGATCCATCCTAAAGTTTTGGTGATCTTGTATTCTGACCTAAATCCTCACCATGACCTACTGAAGCTGCATTCACACACTGATGTTCTGGCAAACTTTTGCAGACTTAAAGAGAAACTTCTGAGCCAGATCAAGCAGAACTAAGCTAACGTCTGTTGGGGAACTCATCGGGATGTCGAAAAATGAAACACATGCTTATAAATTTCCAGCGTTTGATCCAGCACACTTGTAAAGGCCAGCAAGAGTTGACCTCTGCTTCCCTTTGCTTCCTCCTTTTTGGGGACAGCCATCTTTCATCTTCAAGGCATGGCGTCAAAATACTGAGACCAGCTGCAGCTGCACGTGGGGAAATGGCATATATGTCATGTTTGTTGAGTGATGTCCCATCAAACTTTTTAATAACAGGATTGATTAAGATTTTCATACGTGCCAGGAAATGAAATATAGACAAAAAATATTTATTCAACACACCAGCTGTCACCAGTTAACAGCCACAATTTAACTGTAACAAAGAAAAGATACGATAATAAAACTGCTTTTGCTGAGAAACTCCAACAAAGGTGCATATCATGGACATATAACAAGGTAATAAAAGGTACATTTATGTGTTTTCGTGTGGACAGGGATTGTTTTCTAAAATGAAGGAGGAAAACCTCCATTTAAAAAAACACGCACCTACCTGCGGACAAGACCTCCATCTTTGAGAGGCTCATACAGAGCACAGTGATGAGTTAGAGCTCTGAGATTTTTATAAGCCTTAAGCTCCATGATAAACAGTATTCAAGGATATGAGACATTGGGAAGATGCATGTAGACATGAAACATCAACATAATCAATCAGAGGTGTAAAAGAAGCCTGATTTCTGAAATAAAAGCTCAGCTGCAGCTTTAACTTCTTTAGTTGTTTAATATGAAGCTTTAAAGGCAGCGAATCATCAATCAGACCTCAAAGTGTCTGTAAGAAGATACAGCTAGACTGCAGCGAGCTAATGCTGCTGATCAGACATGTAAATATATTTTAATAACTGCTTCAGGGCCCTGACAGTCCTGTGAGTGAGTCTGCTTACACCGCGTATTTGTGAGTGATGGTTTCCCTCTGTGTTCAGGAAGTCTGACTGTTAGTTTATTAATGATGATAGATGAAGAAGAGCGGTGTTCACAGTTTGTTTCAGTGAAGTGTGTTGATGTTCGTGTCTCACCGGTCCAAAGCTGTTACTGTCCAAACTGTGTCCATGGTGATCGCCCTCGATCCAGAAGTGACCGTCAGGGACTCGCACGTATCTGTTCTTGTATCCCAGAGTCCTGAGGGGAAAACAGAAAAAAGATATCCCCTTTTTAAACACTTATGTTTCCTCCAGGCGGTAAAATCCAATGATGCTCAAACTTCTGAGAGGGTTTGTTCACAGACGTCAGATTTTCCTCTCAGTGCCGTTGGCAAACCACTGCGACAAAATCTACTCTCATCTCAACGAACGTGGAGTTTCATAAGATCAATAATGAGCTGAGGGATGGTTTTATACTCTCCCTGGAAAGACTTCAGAAGTGTTTGCTTTAAGAAATCATCTTTAGAAACGAGTGAGAGTAGATACACACAGAGTGTACATACATATACAAACAGAACAGAGCAGAAAACCGACAAGCAGGAATTAAACCTTTAGAATAAATATTAAAATCAAGGTAAGGAATAGGAATACAATATGTACAAGATAAAAAACAAGAAACAAAGTGACAAGTTTGAGCTGAAACACACCAAGAAATACAAAAAAAGCATCACAAGTCCATTATTTTCTGTACATTTTCCTTTGAGGCAATTTTTATGTTTTAAGAAGTTGAAGTCACTCTGCATCCAACACAACCCTGCTGAAGGTCAAACCAGGCATCAGGATGGAGAAGTTGATTTAAGTCAATTTGAACGTGGTGTGGTTTGATAGAGAATGGTCCTGAAAAGAGAAAATATCCAGTGAGCAGCAGTTCTCTGGGCCAAAATGCCTTATTGATGCCAGAGGTTAGAGGAGAACAGTCAGTGTGGTTGGAGAAAATAACACTTGTCTGAACCACATCCAACCTTGGAGAAACTCAACATAAGATTGTAAAATGTCTCCTGGTCTGATGAGTCTGAATTTCTGCTCCAAATTCAGAGTTTGGTGTGAACATCATAAAGCATGGATCCATCCTGGTGGTTTCTTGGCACACTTAGGGCGCCCTAGTACCAGCTGAGCATGGTTTAGACCCTAAAGTCAACCTGAGTATTGTTACTGACCATGTCCATCCCTTTATGGGTTACACTCCATGTCCAAAAGCTCAGATCATCTCAATCTAGTTTCTTCAACATGACAATGAGTTTGCCTCCACAGTAACCAGATCTCAATCCAGTAGAGCAGTGTTCATTTTGACAGCACTTAGTTTTAATTAAAGTCTTTAATCTAAAATATCTTTTAGTTTTAGTCATAACTTAGTCTCTAAATTGTTTTAATTTAGTCTAGTTTTAGTTGATGAAATTTCACAACATTTTAGTCGATGAAATCTGCTGTAAATTTAGTTGACTAAAATATGAAGTGTAAAGGGTAAGGCATTTTTCATGTTTCCTTGAATTTCTGAAGTCATGTTTTACACTTGGATAAAATCAAACATCTAATAACCCTTTACTGAATGCTAGTAAAGTCTGAATGTATAAATGAACAGAAACAAATTGAACTTTTGTGTGAAATGCAGTCACCTTTATTTAGGCTACCTGGCAGAGCATCTCAGTTCCAATACCAGAACTGACAACAAACAGTGAACCTGCTCTACATGAATATATCAATTCATAAAGAGAGGAGCTCTGATTGGATCGCTCCACAACTTATCCCACCACCACCAAGCTAAGGCAGCTGTGATTGGATGTCCCTCTTAACTCATCCAGCCTTTCCACACAACCAAAGTAGCTGTGATTGGATATATTCCTAACTTGTCCCTACTTTCTACATGACCAAATTAGGTCTGATTGGATTAAGTCTCTGTCAGACATTTTAGTCTAGTTTTTTGGAAAATGTCAGTTAATTTAGTTTTCGTCAGGGGGAAAAAGGTTGTTGACAAAAACTAAGAAAAAAGGAAAATAATCAGTCAACAAAATGAACACTGAAGTACAGCACCTTTGGGATGAGGTGGAGATATGGACCAACATCTCTTGAAGAATTAAGGAGATCTGAAGGTGAAGGAGGTCCAGTTGTGCTATCAAGGTGTAACATACACTAACAAGAATTCAAATAAACTTTAAAGGATGAAATACCAGCCGAACGACATGATCTCCTCGCTCTGAGCTGCAGAGATCTGAATTTCCTAGTGGGTTCATTAATAATTTCTTCATTTTCTCTGATAAGGAGGAAGAAAAGATGGAGATCGAGGTGAATTTTGCCTCTGAGGTGTTCGCTGATAGCCGATCAGATCTCCAGCACAATTATCACTTTCATTTCATTATCCCTAATCATGAGGCTTTAAATCACCCCGGCGGCGTCTCGTCTCATCGCTGCCTTATCGCTGCAACAAAGATCAGATCGGAGGACGCTGTGAGACTAATAAACGAAGAGGAGGGGGGTGTTTGTGTCCTCCTGGAGCTGCTCCTCTCAGGTCATCATGTTTATGAGGAGAAGGTCCGACGCCCTTCATCATCCCACAGACGGTTATAGGCCCGTTCAGGCTCTGATTTATCTGTTAGCACGGGGACATTGTGAGTTATAGCCTCGGTGACTTTTTAAATGGAAATTTGTCTGCAATTCTTGATGCCTATGTGTGTGTGTGCGTGTGTGGGTGTGAGTGCTGGTCCAGGAGGCCGGCCCTCCACAGAGGCCTTGGATACATAAATATTGATTTTAGCAGCAGCAGCTGAATTTACAGACTCACAAAGAAGAAACAAGCTGGGCCCTTTTTCAGGAATAAAACAGGTTACAGACCGCGAGGCTGAAGTCTTCAAAAGAAGGATGATGGACTTCACTGGATCTTTTGATCAGCAGGGTTTTGTCAGTGAAGGTGAAGAAATGGAGCCGATAACGTCCTCCCCCTGGGCATATTTTAGGGTTAATCTGATGATTTTGAAATGACCCTGTCGGATGTTTCTGTCTAATCACCTGACAGACTTTGAACCATTTTGTGTGTGACCTTCATCGAAGTGGAGCGAAAATCCCAGAGCTTCACTGGAACATGACGCCCAGAGCTTGGAAGTATTTATATGAACTCAGCGAAGTTTTGGGAACACCACTTAATATTTTGATTTTACATGAATTATTGAATGTCGTCAATGGGATTTCCCACTCTAAAGTTCAATGTGTTTTGTGTCATCAGTTAACATATGGAATTTTTGAAAATTTTGGGATTTTTTTTGCACCCAGACAAATATACATACCAACATCAAAATCTAATCATTTATCAGTTGGGCCATTACTAACACCTCCTTAAAATTTAAGCAAAATCTTTTTCGTAGCTTTTACGTAATCTTGCTAACAAACAAACAAACAAACAAACAAACAAACATATGCCGGCAAAAACATAACCTCCTTGGCAGAGGTAATTAATACAAATTCAAGAGAAAATTAAGGCAATAAATACAAACAATAAATATGGCCATGATATCATAACCATCCCATGTAGACCTTCAACATGCTACCTGCTGTGAATCAATGGTAAATGCACTGGCCACTTCATTAGGTACACCTTCTTAGGACAAGACTGGACCTCAACAAGGAGCTGAAACATCCCTCAGAGATGTTGGTCCATATCTCCATGATGCTATCACACAGTTGCTGAACATCCATGAGGAGAATCTCCTGCTCCACCACATCCCAAAGATGCTCTATTGGATCGAGATCTGGTGACTGTGGGGGCCATTGGAGTACAGAGGAGAAACCAGTCTGAGATGATCTGAGCTCTGAGACATGGAGCTGCTGAAGTCTCCATCAGAAGATGGTCCACTGTGGTCATAAAGGGATGGACATGGTCAGCAACAATCCTCAGGTAGGCTGTGAGGTTTGAACCATGCTCAGGTGGGACTAAGGGACCAAGGTGTGCCAAGGCAGGATGGATCCATGCTATCATCCAGGTAACATTTCCAACCCTCCATTGTCCATTTGCCCATCTGCTTAAAGATTTAACATGTTGTGCTTTCAGAAGTGGTCCTCTGCATATCGTGGTTCTTATATTTGAGTTCCTGTTACCATGCTACCTGCCATTCTCTAAACTTCAGCAGGTCGTCTTGACCATGTCTTCATGCCCAAATGCATTAATTTAAAACACTGATACAGTCCTTTCTTCAATCAATCAGTCAGTCTTTGTTTGTGTAGCTCCAGTTCATAACAAGTGTAATCTCAAGGCACTTTGCAACAGAGCAGGCTGAAGACAAACTCTTCATTTTATAGGAACACTGGGCAATAAATCGATTAAATCAATTCATTTGAATTATTTTCTGCAGAATATCTAAAAATGAAAAATCAAGATGTTTATTCTGGACTTACTCCAATTGTAAGGTGTTGTAATGTTTGAAAATTTACAGTTTTCATTGTGGTCGGCCCTGTCACAAGCTCATGTTTAGGCTAGTATTTGTTTTTTTTTAAATAAGATTAAATACTGTTTAGAGAGATCCATGTTAATTTTCTGTGAAAATTGCTCAGCTTTCAGAGTTTATGTAGACAGGCCAGCCGACTACATGATGAACATTTTATGACAGGCACTTTACCTATATGAGGGTAATTTTGTTTATTTTTGTAATATATTTCGGTAACATGAAGGGAAAACTTGGCTCATAACTTTTGCGTTACTATGAGTTTTTTTTTAAGAGGGAAAAATCAATTAAAATTGTAAATTGAGTGTTGTGGAAAGAAATCTGAGATTTGATTTTTATGCCAGCCCTAGAACACATACAGACACATAAAATAAATATATTTGTATACACACATACATACATCCAGAGATGGATCCACCCAGGCAGAGACAAAGGGATGAAAAATACGAATTTATGATAGAGACAAACCCATGGACGCCCAGATCATAAATCTGTCCTCATCACATTTGTCTCTGCTGAATATAGATTCATTTAGTCAATCTTTATTTATATAGCACCATAATGTTGAATATACATGTAATTAAGGTAAGCCCCTTGAGATGTGGCATCTCATTTTCAAGAGGGTCCTCGTGTCTATATCAGGGTGACCACACGTCCTCTTTTGTCCTAAAACTATGTCCAGAGGGATTTTAAGAAATTTCCTAAAATGTCCAGGTTTTGCTTGTTCTACAGACGAAGCTGTCACCGGCGACAGAAAAAGACATATATGATTCAAACTACCGTAACTCCTGGAGTATCCACGCTATCCAAATAATTCCAATGAATTCTGAAAGCCGAGAGGCGGAGAGCAGAGAGAGGATTCAGAGACAAACGTGAGTCATTTATCTGTGGTTTATCAGTATTTTCTATGTAAATAATCTAAAAGTATTGTAAACAATGACCTTAGTATCATAGTACCTAGTTCATCTTTTTTGTCTTTTTCATAATAGTTTGTTTTATGGATTTCATAAATAGTTGAAAAATATAATAATAAAAAATAATATTAAATAAAAAATAACAAATATAAAATAGATTGAGTTTCTGTTCTGTTTTCTCAAAAGTGTTCTCAAATGTTCATTTAGATTTGTTTATAAAGAGGAACCTGCTGAAAATTCAAATCTGTTTTTTTATTTACTTGTAATTACACACTGTTGTAAGCATTTACAACTTAATAATGACAACTTCTTGCTAGAATGTGTTTTATTTTTAACTGAAAAAAGGTGTAAAAATAGTTTTCTCAAACAGCATTTTTTTACACATTGATCGACAAAAAAAAGGCAAAAAAGACCAGGCAGCATTAAATTCATGGTAGTAAAGGGTTAATATTTATAATATTAATATTATAATATATTTATAATAAAGCACTGCACTGGACCTCTGGCATTATTCCAATGTACCTACCTGTCAAGATGTTGAGTGTGCATGGTGCAACACAGGGTTCTCTTTTTGGGTTTCAGAATACGGTCATCCTATAGTCTACATGGTTGTAAAGATAGTTACTGTGGATGAATAGTTAATACAACCATGGAAAGAGAGATGAATCTAATATTAACATTAATATCTATAATGAATATAATCTGGGGAGGACTGATGTTAACTGATTTAGCAGCATCTCGCTGAACCTCGAGTGTCTTCACTCCTCTGTCAGTAAATCCTGAGGTTTTTCCCCTCAGAGGATGTCGGAGTGTTTCTGTGTCTCTTTGTTTGAATAGAAGTGACTTTAGTTGTCAGTGGTCTCCCTTCTGTTGGATGTTGGGCTCTTTAATAGTTTAACAGACAAATAAACTTAATTTATGAGAAACCATTAGTTCATTGCAGACCGAGCTGTAGCCAACACCCCCCCCCGCAGCCTGACAGTGAAAGCAGATTTACGTCCGGTGTAGGCCTCTGCGTTCGGAGGTGAATCTGTAAAACCATCCTCCCTCTGATGGTGATGGGACACGCGACTCCCCGGCCTGTGAGAACAATTAAAGCCTGAGCCGTGATTTATTCAGACCTGGCCTGTAAAAACAACACGGGCTGACAGCCGGCGTCCTCGGCACCGCCTCTGCCAGAGAACCACGTTAATTATTCATCCTTCCCCGGATGGTCACCTGTGATCTGCTCAGAGCTCCTGACAAACAGCTGCTGAGAGGGAGTGCATGACGGTGGTGTGATATGATGCTGTGAACACACTGAGCCCCCACAGACCTGCTCACCTGAGACCTCATGGTCACCTGAGACCTCATGGTCACCGTGAGGCTCCTGCTTCCTGTCTGTTTGGTTTCTATCTCACTGCACCGTGTGCATGCATGGATTCTCTCTGGCTTCTCCCACAAACCAAAAATATGCTCACTGAGTTTTTTTGTGGACTCTAAATAGGGCAGAACAATATATCGTTATCGCATCGATATCGAGATATGAACATTCAAGATATTAATATCGAAAAGCAACGATATAAACGATATAGATTTCCCCCGTGCTAAAACTGCACTTTCCACATTCTTATGTATGATGATGTTTTTATTTTTCTGAAAAATGCTTGGTTTTCACCGAACCCGTAGTCATATCGTATCGTATCGATATCGAGATATCTGGCATGAATATCGAGATATGAAGTTTTGTCCATATTATTCAGCCCTGACTCTAAATTGCCCTGAGGTGGGAGTGGGAGCATGATTGGTTGCTTGTCTCCATGTGTCAGCCATGTGATTGGCTGGCCACCAGTCTAAAGTTTGCCACATCTCTCACACAATGACAGCTTAAATATTACTCCAGTCCTCCCTCAAAAAATGGGAAAAGACAATAGCTGAATGGATGGATTGATGAGAGATAGAGCGATGGATAGATAAATGGATGGACTGACTGATGGTTAGATGGATTGGATGTTGGCAGGATGGATAAATAGATGCAAGAATAGATGGGTGGATGGATGGGTGGTTAGATGGATGGATGGATGAAGGAACTAATGGCTGGATGGATGAGGGGACTGATGGTTACATGGATAAATGGCTGGACGGATGGATGAGTTATTTGATGGATTGACAGATGGATGCATAATTGGATAGATGGATGGATGGATGGATGGATGGATGGATGGATGGAGGTTTGGATGAACTGATGGACAGGTAAATGGATGGATGGACATCTTGTCAATCAGTAGTGATAAGAAGAAAGTATTTTGATGGAAAGATGGATGGATTAAAGGACTGATGGTTGTATGGTTAAACAGATTGATGGGCAGATGGATGGATGGATTAATTTAAGAATGGGTGGATGAACGGATGGATAAATTGATGGATAATTGGATTGAAGGATGGATTGAAGAATGAATGGATGGATGGTTAGATGAATGAATGAAAGGGCTGATGGCTGGATGGATAAAATGATTAACAGAGCTGTAGATGGATGTATATATGGATGAAAAGATGAATTGATGAGTTAATGGATGGATAGATGGATGAATGGTTGGATAAACTGATGGATGGATAAATGGATGGAAATAACATGTTAACCATGGTGATGATTTAGGGAAAATAGTTGGATGGATGATGGATGGATGGATGGATGGATAAATGAGTGACTGGATGACAGATAGGTTGATGAACTGATGGATGGATATTTGGATGTTTAGATGGATGCATAAATGGATAAAAGGATGGATGAAAGGATGGACTGATGGATGCACCAATGAATGGGCAGTGCTTGTGTTTCACAGTGGTGATGGAGAGATAATGGATGGATAATTGGATGGATGGATTTGTTAATTGGATGTATGGATGGTTGTTCATTGGCTGTGTATCTAAAGTTGTCATCAGCTCTTCACTCAGAAGTTTGGAGTGGTCACAGTTTCAGATTTTGCTCCAAAGTTTTGATTAAAGGTGAAGTTTAAGGAGTGACCTGCTGAGGTGCAGGGACAGGGGGAGGACAGGGGGAGGACAGGGCGAGGACAGGCGAGGACATAGTGAGGACAGGGCGAGGACAGGGCAAGGAAAGGGCAAGGACACGGCGTGGACAGGGTGAGGACAGGGCGAGGACAGGCGTGGACAGGGTGCTCTCTGTTCTCAGTAAAAACATCCAACAATCAGACGGAGAGTTTTCAGACGGGCCGCTGCTGCATCAGAGGCAGCAGCTCGGCCTGATCTGCTCTCCTGCAGCGTCTCATTATCTGAACTGTGCAGCTCGTTTCCTCATGAGAACGACGCGTAACAGAACCAGAACACTCCCACCTCCTTCAGCAGGAAACCCGGCGAGGGCGAGGGCGAGGAGCGTGACTCACATACACTCTCAGACTCACGCTGAGTCCCTGCTATCCGCTCACACCCAGAGTCAAAATTGCTGCGTGCCGTCCTAACCCTAATGTGTCCTTAATGCTGCTTTAAAGGCAATTCAAGACCAATTTCAAGCCAACATCACGGCTGAGAGGGGAAACACTCCAGTGAAATGGGCCTCAGTCACACAGATCTCACCGGGGAAATAAGGAATCAGCCTCATTTCAGAGTTTTAGAGGCAAATGCAGCACTTAAAGCTTATTTTAATGGTGCCAGACTCTTAATGACATGTTAGATATAATAATTACCAAACAAAGATGGGCATCATGAGAGTTTTTGTTTATATACTCGCCTGAATGTGACGCATGTTACTGAGGGTGACCATATTCTGAAAACCCAAACAGAGGACCCTCAGCAGCATGTGTTGTGTCCTGCACACTCAGTATCTTGACAGGTAGGTACAACGGAATAACGCCAGTGGTCCAGTGCGGCGCTTTATTATGACTATTAATCCTTTAAGTACTATGAATAGAAATGGTGCCTGGTCTTTTTTTTGTCAATAAATGTCAGAAAATGCCCTTTAAGTAAATTTTTTGCACCTTTTTTCGGCTAAAAATAAAACATTCGAGCTAGAATTTGTCATCATTAAACTGTAAATGCTTAAAACAGTGTGTAGTTACAAGAAAGGAAAAAAATAGACTTGAATTTTCAACAGGTTCCTCTTTATGAACAAATCTAAACGAACATGTTCAACACTTCTGACAAGACAAATAGAAACTCAACCTATTTTATATTATTTGTTTTTTTTATTATTTTATTATTATTGCTGTTTTAAATTGAATCAGATCTTGACATTTTAGGGCTTGTAAGTATTTGGATACTCTAGGTTATCCTGAATAAAAGGAGTGATGAGGTTCTGTTAGCAAAACCAACAGGTACAACAAAAGCTTCTTCCCCGCTGCAATAAGACTGCTGAACTCGCAGCACATCATCTGCCTTAAATAACTGTTAGTCAAGTCCGCAAGAGACACAGGGAACCTGCACTTTACCAAAAGTATTTCTATTCAGCGGCCAGATAAAAACCTGAAGGTACCTTTACATTCAATACTCTGGTTTAATAGCTTTATCTGTGCTCTTCTGTTAAATAATTATTTGCACTGTCCATATATTTGCACAGATCTTACATACTTCAATCTAATGCTCTGATCTTTATAATGCATACACTTTATTTGCATAAAGGATGTGCGAGTGAGTGTGTATATTAATACATATGTACATATGTATGTGGATGTCAGTGTGTGTAAGTGTTTTATACATGTATGTATATATATGTCTGTGTGTGTGTGCATGTGTGTTTGTATATGTGTATATGTATATATGTATGCACAATTGTGTACATGTGAGTGTGCATGTAAGTTTGTGTGTAAGTTTAAGTGTATGAGTGTGCGTATGCACACATATAACAGTTCTGTTTCAAGCTATTTTGCATCTGTATTGACTTTGTTCTCTATTTGCACTACATTGCAATTTTTAATTTTTTTGCTATACTGCACTAAAGCTCAATTCTATAACTTGAACACTTCAAACTGCCTCATTGTACATAAACACTCCTCTTATTATGTAAATACTATTTTATTCTGTTCTAAGCGTCTTGAGCCAGGTGCAACATAATTTCGTTCTACTGTGTTCTGTTGGTATAAAGTTGAATGACAATAAAGAAATCTTGATTTGACCTGACTCTAAATGCATTACTACAAAAAACATCCAGGTGGACCAAAAAAGCGGAAAACGTCTTGGGGTTGCGAGGGTTAATCTTTAACTCTGCAGGGTGTTTTATTTATGTCGACTGGTTTCACCTCTGATTAGTTTCTATAAAACTGTTTTTCAGTCTGTGTTTTGGCTCCGGGCTGAGCTCCAGCTTGTTTTATGTTTGGAGTAAAGGAGGATGTAAAGGAAAATCCCACAGCGGTCTGACATGTTGGTTTCCTGGTGTCTGCTCCAAAAATCCACTCGGTAACGTGTTCACCGGTCCGGTAAACACACACATCGTGTTGCAGCGATTGGTCACTTTAAAGCTTCTTCTGTGGTCGATGGGACTCGGCTCAGTCGTCCATGAAAAGGAACAACGGTCAGTAATGGGACAAAGTCACGCATCCTTACGCCTAAAGGCTGTGATCAGAGGGTTGATCAGTCGAAGCCAACCAGTACTCAGCCCACAAGCATCAAAAACAAAATCCGGGGCTCAACTGATCAGAATGATTCCCTCCTGAGGCAAAATTCAACCAGACAGCGAGTCTTAAATCAGCAAAAGCAAAGATGAGAAGATGCCACATGAGGAGGAAGCAGCCAAACCTACACATCCAGAGGTAAACAAACATTTACTGGGCTCCATGTTTAAAGGGTTAGTTTGAGGTTTTTGAAGAATTGTCAAGCCAGCGTAGTCCTTTGAGAAGTTTTATTCTTTGGTGGGTTCATTACGAGGCTTTTGTTGGCACCATGCACCGGTCCGTCCCCTGGCTATCTCCCCCCAGGGACAAAGCTCGCAAGTTCCTTTATTGACACTCATATTTATGAGGGCCATGTTTTTTTTTTACTTTATTCCATTTTATCTACATTCTTATTTTACAATTACTTAAACCATTTTAAGTCTCTGCTGGTCTTACTCCCCTCACTCATTGTTCTAGTCCTGTTTTTACTGTCTTTACATGTTTTAAT
This sequence comes from Cetoscarus ocellatus, assembly GCA_037902135.1. NCBI lineage: Eukaryota > Metazoa > Chordata > Actinopteri > Labriformes > Labridae > Cetoscarus > Cetoscarus ocellatus. The sequence goes on from JBAMNC010001495.1 coordinate 689,216, forward strand.
ATACTCCCTTTTGTTATCTGTCCTCTACCTTCATCTTTCCATCTTCCTGATGTGATGTCGTCAACTATCAACTATCATCTATTTATCTACCTATCTATGAATCTATCATCAATTTATTGTCTTATTGTCTTATCATTATATATATATAACCAAAAACCTTCTTTACTAATGGTATTCATATGCACATGTTGACATTTTAACCTGTACTAATGTAGTATATAGCACTTCAGTCATCTCCAGTTTACCATTTTCTTTCCTTCTGTTGCTTTATTTAACTTGACCCTCCGTGCCTTTTCGTTTAACTCTTTTGGGTCACTGTTTGACCGATTTTTGATTTATTGTACCCAGATACCTGCCTTCTCCTGCCTTTTTTCTGTTAAAGCACTTTGTAAGCATCTGTTTTTAAATGTGCTATATAAATAAAGTTATTATCATTATCATTATTATTATTATTATTATTATTATTATTATTATTATTATTGTTATTATCATTATAATTATTATTATTATTATTATGGGCCTTGAGCAACACCATTAAAAAAAAACCTGAACCAACCCTTTAAGGCAAGGTGTTAGAATACTCAGGGATTTATTTGAGGAGAGAAATTTTATTTTTTACAAAAGGTTGAGGGATCGGGGACTAGCAATGTGCCCCTAAAAACTGCCAAGTGAGCCACATGCTGCCCACCAACACCAACATCAACAAATTGTAAACATGAAGAAAACATAACAAAATCTGCCAGATGGGATTTAGCCTGAAATACCAAAACAACAGCATACACAATCTAGCATATTTAATCAAAATATTTCTGTAGAAACTTTAGATTGATGGTATTTGTATTTGTATTTGTATAAGTAAAATATTTCTGCTTCAAAAAAACGTGCAAACTTGTTTTATTGCATTTAAAAAGAAGCCTAAAGTGTCTGTAATCCTGTGTGATGCTCTTTAAATCATACAGGATTATATTTCTGAAGCTTTATTTTTGCAGTTTTTGTTTATTTCTTTCTGTCTCATTAATATGATCAGACAGTTTGTAACAATGTGGTTCTCAGTCGTTGATAAATAGAATTTATATGGCCCTCTTGGTCATCCCTGCCTTCCACCTTTTATTAAGTGATTTCATTTCATCCAGTCAGAAACTATCCTGAAGGCCCCTTTGGATATCATAACTGCTCTGCCCATATTTAACCATTTATCGTCCTTATTGCTACTCGCTATGAAAAAAGGAACCCAAAAATTAAAATATGAATCTTTTTTCTGAATGCACTGCAGTGAGTTTTCTGTCCCCCAAAGAGGATTTGAAGATGCTTTATCCTCTGCAGATTCATCTAAAAGGCCACATTTTTCTCTGTTTGTTTTGCTGTATTGTCTCATTCATAATGAAGACATCATAAAGCTGGCACCACAGTCCCTGCAGTGAAGAATAAATATTTACGGCCTTATATGCAGCTTGTCTGCTCCTCGGTGTGTGTTTAGAGTTTGTTTCGGAGCGGAGCAGTGATTTATTTCAGCCACCAGGTGATGCCGTTAATCTGATTAGACCTCAGCATGATGGAGTGAACCTCTTCACTGCACAGTGATACGATTACAGAACCTGAGGAAACCTCCAGTTTGCAGTAATAAAGCTGTGAAATAAAACATATGAGCTCCTTTATCAGAGTTAGAGGGGAGGGGGGCCTGTACCTGATGAAGTCTCCCTCCAGGCCAATGACCCGCTTGATGATCTTCTGCTGTGGGTTCTTCGGGGACCTGAGGAGACAATAAACAGACAAAAGCCAATGAGCATAAAAACCAAACAGGAAAACACGGTCGAGTAAAAATCACACAGGCGTGAGGCAGCGAACGTCTCTGCTCAGAGAGATCTGTTAGAGCTTCAGTTCAGATTTAATTTTAACGAATTAAAACTCCTTTTGTTTGAGATTTACTTTTTGTTTTGTCCTTTTCATTTTACAACAAAGATCCTGGCAAATGTCTTTCTCTGTCGACAACCAAACTCTCTTGTAAAGCCCACGTCAGACCAAAGATTTCCTTCACTAACCAGCCAACCACATAGCTGCAACTCAGTGTGTATTAAGGTATGTAGACATGGTCAAGATAACCTGCTGAAAGTCAAACTCAAAATGGAGAAGAAAGGTGATTTAAGGGACTTTGAACATGGCATGGCTGTTGGTACTAGACTGCTGATCTAGTCAAGTCAAGTCAAAGTGTATTTGTAAGAATGTTTAAAACAACCTTGGTTGACCAAAGTGCTGTACAGGGCTACAATATAATCATGCATACACTTAATAATAATAAAAACAGTAATGATAATAAAAACATTTTCTCTGCCTACAAGAACGCTCATCAAAAAATAATACCACAGTTTAAGAGTACACTACCTAGAAATTTTTTGAGTGCATTAACTTTTTGGAAAAATGAAGTTTATCTGGAACTAACCGACTCACGCCACGTATTCCTCCTAAACTTTATTTTTCCGAAGAGTTAATGCACTCAAAAAATTTCTAGGTAGCGTACTCTTAAACTGTGGTACGATTTTTTGATGAGTTCTTGTAGGCGGAGGAAATACCCTTTGTATTTGGTACAATACTTCCCTGTTTGCGGCTGGTTCTGCGTCACAAGTTTTTACAAATTGTGGCTTACTGAGGGAGAGGAGAGAACTTTCTACTGCATCTAATGTACTTAGTGGCCACATGGAGCTCATACAACCGCACTTCAAATAAACTGAACTATCCCTTTAAGACTTATTCCTGCACCACTCTATGGTGTGGGGGATATGTTCTTATGCTCCATGTCTCAAAGCTCAGATCATCTCAGAATGGTTTCTTCAACATGACAATGAGTTCTCTGTACTCCAGTGGCCTCAACAGCCACCAGAGAGCACCAGAGAGCCCAACAGAGCACCTTTGGGATGTGGTGGAGCAGCAGATTCTCATCATGGATGTTCAGCAGCTGTGTGATGCTGTCATGGAGATATGGACTAACAGTTCCTTCAGCTCCTTGATGAATTAAGGAGCTCTGAAAGTGAAGGAGGTCCAAACTGGTGCTAGATAGGTGTACCTAATAAAGAGGCCTGAACACAACAACCTCAAACATTCGACAGTTTGTCCATTTAATCATCCACATCATAACTTTTGAGTTTGTAAACGAACTAGTGACAGCATATCAGCATCCATCCTTCCTCCTCTCTCATTTCAAATCCATCACCACCACCCTCCCCTCCTCGCCGTTGCCGTGGGGATACAGGAGTATCACCGCTGATTGACAGGTCGCTGAGCCAATTGGATCCCCCCTCAGTCGTGGAGCTGAGAGCTCATTGGACGCTCTCTGGGGACCTGGTATGTATCAGTGTGTGCGCCTTCATACTGTGTGATGTGTAATAGAGTGATGGATGATCTTCGCTCCACCAGGAGAGAGAGTTAGAGAGAGGATGGGCGACAACCTGCCATTCACTCTCACTGTCTCTCGCCCCTCGCTCCCTTTAACCCCCCCTCCTCCTCTCTCTCTCCCTCGCTCGCCCCCTCCTCTCTCCCTCTCTCTCCCTCTCCTCACATCCTTCAGTAGCTGCTGAGCGGAGCACACAGCAGACCTTCGTTCTTGGAGATACTCGAGGAAAAATCTGGAATTAGGCTCTGCTGCTGCTTCTTCTTCTCCTTCTGCTGGATGTTAACATGCACTGCTGCCTTCTTTAAATAAAACACACACTCTGGGAAACACACACACACACATGGATGCTGTGGGCTTCCTCTGCAGCCATGCCGGGAATACTTGCTGAATCTCTGCTGCTGCTGCATGGGACGTGATGGATGCTGCTTCCTCTGGTGAGTGTTTCATCGCTTTGTGACTTATGTGAGTGTGTAGGAGTGTGTGTGGGAGTGTGTGTGTGTGTGTTGGGAGGACTGCGGTAGTCCTTGAGCGTCTGTGGCGGCTCAGCCTGCAGTTCTGACAGCTGAGGGGAATAAGAAAACAGAGGCTGGAGGGGGGGGATCATTTATGTCGCAGGTTTGAACGCTGCAGTCAGCTCCGAGTTGAGCTGCAGATTTTTAACTCCAGTGGATCTAAAGAGGAGATGATGCTGAAGTCATTCCACAGGTTCATCGCTTCAAGTCAGGGAGGCTGGATGTGCAACAAGGAAGGAGATGTAGGGTTGGGAAATAATGTTTTTAAGATCCCACATAGATCAGAAAACATCATTCATATTTAAGGATGGGGATCCAAAACCAATTCCAGGCAAGAATCATTCACAAATAGCTCAAGGACTCAACATCATTCGTCTTAATGTTTGACGATTTCCCTATCACATCCTTCCACGAAGTCCTGTCACCTTCTCACCAGAGGAAGTGAGCAGAAGCATTAATGCAGGATTCAAAAACACAAGCTGTGGCTCAGTTTTTCACAAATGACACAAAAGTGCACAAGAATTCATGCAAGAGCAGAAACATCAGTCCATGCAGCACGGCTTTGACCATCTGGAGAATCATGTGTTTGACATTGCTCCCCTTCAAAAGCTGTGATGGCCATTTATAATTGAATCAATAAAGGATTAACTCGAAAAGCAGACTCTATATTGAAATTAGTATCAGTAAAATCAAATATATTCTCTTTTCCATCTCTTTTCAAATCAGGTCGGCACAATATGAGAGAAAATGTCATGTGTGATGACATAGTCCAGAATTGCATGACGATATGAGTTGCAATAATGTGACAGAAGATGAAAAGTGCATTTTAGCCTCAAGTTGTGCTCTATCCACAAGTTTTTCTTAATCTAAAGAAATCCAAGAAACTTCTTCTCCACTAAATTGGCAAAAATTAAGTCAAAGGTAGCTCACAGACAGTTTTAGTTTCATCTGACTGCAGCAAGAGGGGTAAAAGCTGGATCGTTAAACTGCAAAACTTGCTTTACCTCATTAAAAAGTTATTGTTAATTTACAGTGATGAATTAAAGGACTGACAGAAGATGAAATAATAACATGAAGGGGATAAAAGAAAAAACTCTATGTTTTTTTCACATAGAGTTTCAGTAATGCTCTAAAGTCAGGGTATCAAAGTATAATTTTATGTTGGATCATATTAAATGAGGAAAATACAAAGCTGGATTTTGTTATTTTTAACTTGAAATAGAAGTCTAGAGCTGCTTTGTTGTTTCCTAATTTTGGGCTCAAACCAAAAAATCAGCCTTTTTTTTCCAATTTTTCCTTTTACTTCCTTGTGACCATTCCTGTTCATTCTTCCCAATAAAATCAAAAACAATAGACGGTATCCGCATGGAGTGTCAGAAAGAGCAAGTTGATGGAGTCCAAGCAACACTAACACAGAAATTGTGATTTATTACCCAGTCGTCTTTCATATTAAAACACTGAGGTTCATGCAGATAGAGCAAAATAGGCACCAAGTCACATCCTTGTAAAAAGATTGTTTATATTACTAACAGTAATCTGCTCGTTGACCATGAGATAATCTATTCAAATGTTTATTCTGAATTTAATGTGCTATAGTATATTATATAATGTACTGTGGGAGCATTTACAGTAGTGATAATAATCAAACCACACCAGTGTGGACGAGTGATGGACAGAGAGTGACTGTAGTGTTCATATTTCAGGCTAAACTGAAATATTAACTGAGTATAAATCACACTGTGGAGCCACATTCCTGATTCCAGCATTTGTCATTAAGAGATCATGTCTCATTCATATGATTGGCTGCTGCCACTACATCTACAACAGAATTCATACTGACCAGAAGTCTTTTTTTCACAAGCTGGAGCATTTTTATCACAAAATATTTTTAGAGTAAGGGCAGTGCATGTCTTTGGTGAATATCTTTGCAAGTCAAGTCAAAAATCTTGAGAATAGGAGTCTTTTCTTTCACAACCTGCTGGTGTTTCTTGGCCAAAACACACAGGAAGATGAAAAAAAGAGAGACATGTCTACCTTAATCCAGCTGGTTTGTGTCCACAGAGGTAGAATACAACACAGAAAAGGTTTCAAAAAAAAAAACAATCTAGTTACTCTTCCTGTTTGTGCCTCGCTGAGTTAAAGCTTCAGTTTTTCTCCTCTGTGGAGAAACTCCCCTTGTTCTTCAGGATGTTTCATTCTGCAGGTTCAGCTCAGTTATTCTTCAATCCGGCTCCTTGTGGGAGATTTATTGTGGCTCTTCCTAAACTTTCAATAGAAGCTCTTACTGGGGTGAAACAGAGATAGAGCTGTGACAGCAGAGAGATGCAGCCACAACCGAGCAAATACATGCAGTGAAAGCTGAGTTTAGACCTCAGGGACAGCTTTGTGCATGCTTCAAATCCAAAATATTTCAATCAGATTTGAGAAAATGTCCATGTAGCTGTTGTCCAAAGTCCTCATATGTGTTTGGACAAATGGGTAGAGCTGGTGCACTCAGTCTTTGACAAATGTTGCCAACATCTGAGTGCAATTGACTCTTTAAGTTGAAATATGATTGAAGGTAATCAGGTTTCTGTACTTCTTACCATTGATCATTAAAAGAGGCTTCAGTAGAAAATAAGTTGTTTTTGAAAAGTGTGCAATCGTCCTCTCCACTTGTTGCCAACATGTTTCATTTAACCAGCACAAATAAATCTACTTCTTGATATTTGAAGCAATTAAGTGCCAAAATTTGCAAAGGCAGAATCAATTTGCTGTCCATATTGCATAGCCTTAGGAAGCAAGGGGCCTTTTAATCATTCACGTGGTAAAGAGAAGGACAGATTTAGGGTTGACATGCGACTAAAGTCCCACGGCAGCTTCAAATCGATGGAGGAGGAATCAAATTAAGAGGCGACACGTCCCCGAGGAGACAGAGATGCTCCAGAGCGCTAACGAGGTGAAAGAGTCGGGGTTTCGTCAGCTCTGGATGGAGCAGGTGTGAACAGTCGGCGTATGCTGCTGTGTGATGTGGCATCATGACTCAGACAGAGCGAGAGAGCGAGCGGTGGTGTTTATATTCAGACGGGTGCAGGGAGAGTTTAGCAGGATTTGGCTGCAGGGCGATTTGCTCCAACAGGACGACAGACGTTCCCACCACTGCCTGCTTAATTTACCAGAACCTCCATCGCCCTCCCACCTCCTCCCACCTCCTCTCTCTCTATCCAGCCTCACTCTTTATTAGCCGCCGTGCTCCAGGAGGCGTCAAAGCGTCTATATTCATTACGCTTTCCCATCCAGGCCAAACATGGGTCATCCTAAAGCTCAGACACTGGCTCACATCTCCTCCTGTCCACACGCAGCAGCATCAGGCGGGCTGAGAGTCCACAGGCGCCCATCCACGAGTCGTACGTCAACAATCATCCTCAGTTTCATCACACGACTCCTCGGAGGGCTTTCACAAACACACCATTATTTTTTATGAGCAGACGATAGCGGGAGGACGACTCCTCGCTGCTAATTTAATAACGACAGCGGTCCATTTTCTCTGGATATTTACTCCGAGTGTGGAAGAGCAGCGGAGCACAGACATGCTAGAGCGGAGGAGATAATGAAAGAAAGGGTTCTGGTGGAAGAAAAGAGCTTAAATTAGACATGGGACCATGTTAGTGTTTGCTAAGATGGAACACAGAGGCTCGTCTTCCTGCAGAACATCCTGTAACTCTGTTAAGTTTTTTAGTTTTCAATAAAGTATGTCTCAAAACATCACAATCTCTTATTTTAAGGGCTGATAGAGTAAGGACCTGTGCCCACAGCAAACATTTCTGCACTGGCAGAAAATCAGTGCTAAGAGTTTAGGCTGCATTCACACACTGACAGCTTTGGCCACCCTTCCAGCCATTGGCTGAATATAGTTGATGAGCCCTGCCATAGAGTGATACAGGAATGAGTCCAAAAATGAAGGATTAAGTCAGCATTTCAGCAGTTCCTGGTTCCCAGGGCTGAAACCATGTGGGATTTAGAGTATTAGACTTTGACATATCACCGAAACAAAGTCTGTGATGAACACAAGATTATAATGTTTAATCTGAAATAATAAATGTACCTGATGTTACCTGCTTTTGAATTATGAAGCATTACTGTGTGTTTAAAAGGATGTTTGCTAATGAACTGCCGAAAAGGACAACAAAAATCTCCAGGTACCCTAATAGAAGCATTTCTGATCATTTTTTTAGACTCAGTAATTCATACATCGCCACAACCATGAGGACCAACTTGACCAAATCATCAGTTGTGAGTTCTTAAACATGAGGTCACAACATGACATTAAACAATGAAAATAGTGTAACTGCTTCTTAGTTGAACCGCCATGTTGAAGTTCCAATGTTGAGCTAAGTCAGGCCACGCAGGACTGAGTTATCGTCAGGTGGGAAACACTGATATCCTCAGTTACGGCTGCGTTCATCTCTGTTGACCCCAGCTGCTCCCCCCTCAGGACTGAACTCTGACCCTGGGCTCACACCAAAGCTATTTGAGCGTCCTCGGCGACCAGCTGCCATTTATTTTCACTGATCGATGACATTGATGGGGATTGGGGCGATGGCGATAGTGGGATGCAAGCAACTCGAGCGACCTCGAGCAGAGTGATACAAGTGACGCAAGCATCAAGCTGAAGCTGAGAGAAGCTGAACTTTATATGAACGAGCAGTGGCCTGATCGAGGCGACAGCCAATCGCAGGTCGATCTGGAGTCCCAGGCGAGAGATTTAGAGAGGAAGAGAAAACAATGGAGGAAAAACTCATGGTTGTTGTTGCTGTCTCTGTTTTCCTGGAGCTTTGTCATGGATCTTTGTTCATCTATAATGATAATAAGATAAGAGATAAGAGAGCTAAGGTCTGAACTGAGCCTTCAAATCTGCTGCACCAAAAAGACCTGAAACTCCAAGAGCTGGTTTCACTCCTCTAAGACGACGTTAAATGATGTGAAGACTGAGGCATCTGGCTGCAGATGTTTGACAGATGATCTTGTTTCCTTCAATAGTTCAGCTCGTCAGTTAACTGTCTTGATTATTTTTTCATTGTACTTTAAGTGTTAATCATGTCGTGTGTAGTTATTTGTGATGCTGTTGTTATTGTTCATAACTTCATTAACTGTGCTGCTGCCTATCTTGGACACTCTTAAAAAAGAGATTTTTAATCTCAATGAGTTTCTTTTCCTGGTCAAATAAAGGTTACATAAAAATAAAATAAAAATAATAATAAGAAAAACTTTAATGCTTGGAAAAAGATTTCTGACATCGTGGGGATATCTGGTAAGTTACAGGCTACTGTTGGGAACAAGCACTCAAAATGTGACTTCTGTTCTCCTCAGCTTTTTCCAGACATTGTAAAAAAAAACAAAAAAACAAAAAAGAAACTGTAAAAAAACGGTAAAGGCACTGGCAGCAAAGTTTCCAGACAGATACCGTAAAAATACAGTAAATAACTGTAACATAACCGTAAAACTACAGAGTAGATTCAATTAAAATACGGTATATAGTTGATAAATGCCCATTATACTGTAAAATAACAAACATATAATGTCAAAAAACTTTAAAAATCAGATACCCTTCAGATTAATCTCTGTAATTTAACAGTAAACATTATTTATTTTAGGAAAGGCTTGTCTAAAACTGCTCTTTGTGCTACAAATGTGAAGCATTTATTGAAATATCACCCAAAAACATGAAAACAAAGTCAAGGAGTCATATTCTACGGCTAAGAACAGTAAATAACCAGTTAATTAATCACTCTAAAATATGATTTAGACGCTCGAGGAGCTGCAGTTTTTGGAGGTCAGGTTGGCTGATTTCAGGCTCTGAGGATGCTGCTTGCTCAGTCCATCACTCCTGAGCTTCCAGAAAACTATGAATAAACTGTGAATGTCTTTTCTGCAGGCCAGGTTTTATCACTGAGCTGTTTCAGATTAAAGCTGAAGGCAAACAGGAGGATTTGAACGGCTGTTCACAAATCTAATTTATCTGTTGAAGCTAAAACAGAAACAGGACGGCAGCAAAGTCCTGGACAGACTTTATGATCAGCATCTAATGATTTAAAGCAGATTTATAGACCACATCCGTCATAAATAAATCCACCTTTTTGTTTGAACTTAAAGTGATCATCCAGAAGACTCAATATTCACTGATTTCCTCGTCTTAAAAATAAAAACAAACTAAATCACACAGCATTAGCTCTGCAGATGAACTGGTGTGGTTTAGTCCTGCGAGCTGCTGTTTGCTTAAATCCAAATATTCACACATTTAATGTCCAAAAACCAAGAGCATTTGATTTTTCTTGATTCCTGGCCTGCAGAAACACTTGCGACGGATAGTTTAGGACATCTGAATCATTTCTAAACTCTCCCACAATGAGAGGGAGCCGAGCATACATCATAATTTACGTGACAAATGAGTTTCCATCAGTATTTATTACAGGCTGAATTTGTTTTCTGAGGAATTCTCCCTCAAGCATTCAGCTCAGAAATGGAGGAAATATTACAGCTTTAAAACAATCATAAATCTCATTAAATTCAGTGACAGTCTTCCAGCTAATGCTGTTTCTGCAGAGAGAGTTTGCTGTGATCACAGACCTCAGAGAGGACGTAGGACACTGAGGTCATGTTGGTCCTTCCTCGGGAGGATCTGAGGACATAACTGCACATTGTGTTTTATCTTGTAGATAAAGTTTGTTCTTGTTACGGCGCACTCGGGGTTATTTTCAGACTTTGTGTCCTTAACTGCTTTAAAGTTGTTTCAGGCATTGTGACCACGCAGAAATCTGCTCCTTTGTGCAGAGTCTGATATCAGAAATGAGAGGAACAACCAAAACTTACACGAGATCATAACAATGCAAATATGCTCCAGAAAACTAAACTCTGCCCAAATATTAGATAAACACATATGACGATGTAACTTAAGGACAATCTAACAATAAAATCCACCACTGACGATTAATACCACTGAATTTCATCGACTACCACTCACCGTCTCTGCTTCGTCTCTCCCTCTGCGTCACTCACAGCTGTCTGTCTCTGTCTGAAGCTGAGTGAGGACAGACTGGAGATAGTCAAGACTGAGTTTGGGTTGTCACAAACGTCTGGTCTCTGTAAACAGGATGCATGTTTCATCCTGTTTACAGAACTTAAATATCTATGAAGATAAATGAGCCTCATGTTATAAATCAGTCTTTAGTGAAGACTTCATGCACGAGGCTTCCCAGTCTTTCCTGTTTCTTATATTAAGCGGCCCTCAATTATCTGAAAAACTGTCAATTCCTTTGCTATGATTTGTGGTGAACAAGCAGAAAAACCAACAAATCCGCAGGTATGTAAGGAAAGACTGACTGACTGAATCTATATTCAATAGAGACAAATGTGATGAAGACAGATTTATGATCTGGGCGTCCATGGGTTTGTCTTCAGCATAAATTCTTAGCTTTAGTCTCTTTGTCTCTGCCTGGATGGATCCATCTCTGCTCTGTTGTAAAGTGAAGTGAACTGGAGCTATACAAATAAAGATTGATTGATTAATTGATTGATTGATAGCAGGGAGTAACTCACGGTGTCGGTTTGAGGCAGCTCTCCTCCTGAACTTGGTAGCCTGGTCAGTACTCGGCATCATCTGTATTTAGATTGGCCAATGTTAAATGTTATCTCATTATTCTAGCTGGTCTTAGTCTTGGTTTTTCTTACTCATGCTCCAATAAATGTCCTGCTCAGGTTGGAAAACTCTGAAACCTTGATCATGTTGGACTTTAATATTTAGTCTGACAGTGTGGCTCCAACCTCCAGCTGCTTTCCAGTGAAGATCAACTGCACTTGGTGGCGATGTAGCTCAGTCTGTAAGGGCTTGAGCTGGAGACCTGCCCAGTGTGAAAGCATCATTTTGTAAGGTCCAGACTTTTGCACCAGTGACAGGAAGTTACCACACTCTAACACAGAAACAGGGCATGTTGAGTAACTTTTTCAAAATAAAACAAGCCGGTAAGGCATATGAGGAGAAGAGGGGACCAAATGTTAGGTTGAAATTTGGACTGATGGCTTTATTAAAGACCAATTTGAAAAGAGAAAATAATGCCAGGACTTAACAGTTGTTTTCAGAGAGAATAAAAAAGGAGGGGACACCCTTACTTTCTGTTCTGATGCAACATTGCAATGGGTGCAGGACTGCATGCAGCTTTCTCCTCCTTTTCCATCAACAACAGTAAAGCTTCTGCATGATATGAAAGCTTGGACTGACAAGCCTATGCACTCCTTTTCAATGTGCTGACATCAAATGTCCCGCTGCTATCACACCAATCGATATAAAGTAAAGAGATGGACACCCTACATACTTGATAATGATTTGAGGTGGGGCTGGGTATTTCCAGCAACCTCACAATACAAAACAATATGTATCCCAAAACACAAAAACTTTGAACACTGACTACACCTTTAACAGAATTCCCAACAAGTTTAGTTTTAATTACAAAAAGAAAAAGAACAAGGAAGAGTTTTAAATACCTCTACAACTTAAGAAACTTATATATATATAAAGAGTGATATATAGATATTTTGCTGGATCAATATTTTGAGCACAGGCCCAATTTGGAGTAGGTCTGTTACGAAGAGTCTGTAGTCCGCTAGTAAAGCAGCAATGTGAAACCAAAACCAACCGGACTAAATGTATACAAAGCAACAAAACTGCAACTGCGAACTGCGAACACATCCTCAGGGGTGAAAACACCCTTTTTTACAGTGAAAATATTGATTGAGGCCAAGTCCCAAATATCAAGTCCAAGTCGAGTTTGAAGTCTTTTAGGAGTGAGTCCAGATTTAGTCTGAAGTCACCTTTGGGCCGCTGAGTCTGATGCTCAGGCTAAACAGGAAAGCCTGTGAGTCTTGGTCCGGCCCACAGAGAGAAAAGCTGGTAAATAAATGATTGCAGGTTTCTCTTTAGAATCAATACTTCCACTGAGATCACGCTCTGCAGCATCTTCAGGCATGTTTCCACTCTCCCTCCTTAACTAATGTCTCTGGTTGTTATTGGCACGAGCTGACACCGTCCTAATAAGATCAACATCTCCACTCTAACTCTCCCCTCTCTTCCTCCACCCATCATTGATTTCCCATTCACACCAGTCCCATGTGAGCTCCGTGCACCAGTTTGTTCCGTCCCCATCACACGCTCTCCTCGTTAGCATCACAAACTTCGCCTCCTCTCCCATGAGCCGCACTCTTCTCTTTAATCAGCCGCTCGTCTCCTGTTAATTAGCCTCACACACTGTTAGCACTGACATGCTGACAGTCTGACCCTGTTTGTTGGTTCATGGAGGAACACGTGCGGAGCTGCAGTCGTCTTTGTGGTCAGTGTGGAGGAGGAGCCAGAAGACGGCCTTTACATCCACACTGATGAGGCTGGAGTGTACAACCTTTTATCTAATAACTCAAAAAGTTCTTGATGGATATTTCTGGAATTTTCAGGAACGTTGGTCACAGTAAAAGGAAGAAATTCTTAAACTTTTTTGGCGATCTGGATCCAGATGCCGATTGGGAATTTCTTATCCCTTGCAACTCTCAGTCATTTTCCGCTATCTCTCATTCTGCCTGGATTTTCATAGCCAATATCAACACCAGTGTTCATTTAGACAGCACTTTTCAATTTAGTTTAATTATAGGCTTTTGCCTAACATATGTTTTAGTTTTAGTCATAATTTAGTCATCTGAATTGTTTTAATTTCAGTCTAGTTTTAGTTCATAAAATTTCACAACATTTTAGTCGATGAAATCTACTGTAAATTTAGTCGACTAAAATATGAAGTGTTATGTGTAAGGCGTTTTTTTTATGTTTCCTTGAATTTCTAAAGTCAGGTTTTAAACTTGGATCCTGCCACCATGAAGCTAAGGCAGCTGTGATTGGATGTCCCTCTTAACTCATCCAACACAACCAAAGTAGCTGTGATTGGATATATTCCTAACTTGTCCCTACTTTCTACATGACCAAATTAGGTCTGATTGGATTAAGTCTCTGTCAAACATTTTCCTCTAGTTTTTATGTGCATGTGTGGGCTCTCTCCAGGCACTCCAGCTTCCTCCCACAGTCCAAAAACATGCTTGTCAGGTTGATTGGTGACTCTAAATTTCCCCTAGTGGTGGGTGTGAGAGTGAATGGTTGTTTGTCTCTCTATGTAGCCCTGTGATTGCTGTGAATGATGGATGGATGGATGGACTTTCAAGTATTAACAAGTTACAAACCTCCTTTTTTCCTGGAAAACCTGGGCCATCAGAAAATGGATGTTGTAATAATGTCAAATTGATTTTCTAAGAGTTATCTGACCATCAGACAAAACAAAAAATTAGACTGGAATACAAATTCATCTGAGCTTGACTCAAAACACACACACAGATCAACAATGAACAAGCCTTATGGCAATATGTTTCCCCCAAGTCCTGGAAATTAGGAGAAAAAAAAGAATTTTCAGAAACTCACAACAAAAACTTTTTATTTATTTACACGTATTTCTTTACTCCAATTAGATATTCATCCCACTCTTTGAAGCAGCAAGCATTCATTCTTACTTCAACACTTTGCAATGGACTTGCTATTGTGAGCCAGTGGGCCTAAACTGATGATGTAACAATGGTAGGATGTCACACTGGTCGGTCTATTTGTGGAGGAATGATTTGGCGAGAAAATCTATCATGACAACTTTGAAAATAATATTTCCAAGAAAATGAAATGGCTGTTATTTTTTCAATGAAAGTCCACTTTATTGATCTGATCATATAGAAATAAAACTGTGTGTAAAATTTACTTTAAAAAACAGCGAATGCTTTTTAACTTCAATAAAAAAAAGTACTGGAATATAAAGTGTAAAAATTCTGCTGAATGTTTTTTTTATAACAGATAAATAAACTGTCCCTTTTGTTAAAAAATGAGTTGACTTGAATGTCACGTTGCAACAATTTGGCTCATCAACAAGCAGATAATTAAAATGCGGCCCTCATGGTCAAAAAGTCGCCCTTCCCTGGTTTGAATTGTTTCAATGTTTGACCTAATCTATCACTGTGGTTACGGTTTAATTAGGATTTGGCACAGAAATCACCTTCTTTGAGGTTAAGGTGAGACAAGGGCTGTGGTGGGAATAAAAGGTAGATCCCTGCAGAGTCTGTCCTGACAGCAGAAAGTAATTTGGACAAATGGAGAACAGTGGCTCGGCTCAGACGCTCTTTGCAGATAAAAAGGATGAATTTTGACTTCAAAATCTTGTCTGGAGCGGCTCTGAGAGCGCTTTACGAATAAATTGGATTGAAGTGGAGATCTGCAGCGTGAGATGTCCTTGAGCACTAAAAGCACATGAGCTCATTTCATGATTTCTTTTTCTCACTGCAGAGGAGAAGTTTGTTTTTTCTGTTCTTGCCAGCGAGGAGAGGTCAGAGGTCAAAGACGAGGGTCGTTGTGTTACTCAAAGGCACGTTTTTTTATTCGGACCAGGAGTTAAAGGTCTGAGACTCCGTGTCTGAGGTCAAACTGAGACCTTCAGCTGAATTTAATGGAGAAATTCTCATCAGCTCATGAGCCGTAGGGAATATTTATCAGCATGAACTTGGTGTTTGTGTAAAAAGAGGAAAGAAAATATGAAATTATTCCACCACGAGTGTGCGCCTGGAAATCTAAATTCTCCTTTAGATGTTACAAATTTCTGTGGTATCAGTTTATTAAAGTTCTTTTTACAGAAAACGGAAAACAAACTGCAGAATTATCACTGACATCACTCTGAACATGGCAGAACACCCTGTTTCTTCATCCAACCATCCGTCTCAAAAACCACTTCATCCAACTTTTAACTCATCCATCCTCCCCTTCAATCAGGGCTGTCGATCCAACTCATTGACCCATCCAACCATCAATGATTCTGTTAATACATCCATCCATTCTTAACCATCTATCAGTGCATTGATCCAATCATCCATCCACTCTTCCAACATTTAGCCTATCCATCCATCTACCCCTCCAACCATCAGTATTCCTAAACAGCACTATCCATCCATCCATCCATCTTGTTTTACACACCCATCCACTCATCAACACATCCATCTGTTTCATCCATCCATCCATCTTTCTAAGCTATCGCTATCCATCCAATCATCCATCCATTAAATGACTCAACCTCTTTTTAATTCATCCATCCTCTCATCCATTTATCCACCTCCATCTGTTTCTTCATCCATCTTTTATTATTGAGGCACTTATTCATCCATCCATCTTATTGATCCATCGATCTATCGTTCCCTCCATCCTTTCATCAATCCATCCAGCTATTACTCCATCCATCCCTTCAGTCATCCATCCATTAAAAACCTACAGACCATCTTTTCAGCTTATTCATGTTTCCCGACATTAACCCTTTGGTTCTGTATTAAAACACATCCTTTAGTCCTTTTCTGGGCTTTTTAAAACCACAACTTTAGCTGCTGTAAAAACACAACAGATATTTTTTTTCTCAGATCTCTTCATCAATCTCAGCCCTGATCAAAACAATTATTATTTTTTTTTAAATTATGGATTTTAACCCTTTAAATGCCAATTTCATAGGAGGTGTCACCGATTTGGTGAAAAAAATACAAAATGACTGATTTTCATTGAAAAAATGATCAGAGGCTGGATACTTTTACGTGCTATCACACTCTTGGATATGTCAAAGATTAGGAAAAAATCTGCTTTGGTGCATTTATTATTTTTGCGCAGCAACAGATTTTAAGTTTTACCCCCCACTGACTCTCATTATAACCACATATTTTGAACGCAGCCATGACACTGCAGTGAAATTACCTATGAAATTGGCATTTAAAGGGTTAAAATCTAGAATTTAAAAACAACAAAAATAGTTTTGATCAGGACTGAGCTTGATGAACAGACTTGGGGAAAAAAAAAAGATGTGATATGTTTTTACAGCAGCTAAAGTTTGTGGCTTTTAACAGCCAAAACAGGACGAAGGGTAGTGAATTTGCCCACAGTGTATTTTTGACCTTTTAAAACTTTTGAAACCACATTTTCAAAATTTATGTAGAATTAAGTTTCCTCACCAATTTTTTTTTTCACTCTCAATTTGAGTGAAAGTTATGGTCAGTTTGTTCTAAATATCCCCCTTTGTGGAAGAAAAAAGCCAAATAGAGACCTAAGGGTTAATCTTTTCCATCCATATATCCATTCATCCATCCAGTCACATACCAAACGATCAATCAGCCACATCTCTCCTTCTGTCTGGATTCTACCTCAGCTGTCATTGGACGAGAGGCTGAGTACACTCAGAGCTAGCTGCCTGCCAATAACAAAGTCCTCTTCTCACATTCGACGCCGTGTTTCCATGCAGTCTGAATGACAGTCAGTGGAGGAGTTCAGGGGGGAAAAACTGGGGGGGCAGCAGGTAAATTTCAGGGTTTATTTGAGTGTAAGAGGAATAAAAAAGTCCCTTCTTTCTTCTCTCCACATGAATATTCAACATGCTTTTAAGTAAGCTGGGGTGGCAAAACTAGGGAGCATATTGGTGATCTGTAGTGATCCGCCAAACTTTTAAACTTGTGACCTCCACTGAAACCACTGAAGCTACAAACTGGACAAATACTGGAACATTTCTAACACTGAAAATCATCTTAACAGATTTTGCAGAACAGATATGAGAGTCAACTTAACTAAAGATAATGAATGCATCCTCTCTTGTGTGTTCCTTTGGTCCTAAACAATCCAGAAGCTTCCTTATAAAGAGTCCATTGGGTTTACTTAAAAACATAAAACACCTTCTTCAGCTGGAAAAACACTACGTTGCAAAGGCACGGGACTTTTTTAATCAGTCTGTTTAATTACTTCTGAAGGTAAAAAATGAAAATCCCTGAAGCACCAACTTCTAAAGAGCTGTTATTAAGCAGAGAACATCATTGTCTTCCTAAAGCTGAAATAAAAGCACGAGCAAAACTGAAGATTAGAGTCTGCTGGGATCATTTAAGGTGAGGATCGTCTCTCAGTGTTAGCGTTGGCGAGTGCGCAGCTTGGAGTATCAGTGTGAGCTGAATAAAACATGGCGGAGTGGGAACACTTTATGAGACGTCTGCCACATCAGGACAGCAGAGCCGCGAGAGCTCGACCCTCTCCCCCTCTCTCCCTCTTCAGCATGAGAAATACATAAATATTTTACATTTGTGCTGCTTTAATCCTTTCACTGAATGTCGATACTCAGCAGTTAAAGTGCTCGGGCTGACGGTCCCGCGGGGTTAAATGGCGCTCTGCTCTCCGCTCGCCGTTATATGCATCACTAAATACTCCGATCAACAACAGAGCGCTCTCTCGCTCAGGGTTTGAGTGTCTCTGAGTGCTGCGTCTGCAGAGTGAAAGGCTTAACCTAAGGACGGATGGAGTGGACCGCTCCCTCAGCACAAATCACTTCTTCTTCTGGTGCTGAAATAAAGGTAGATACTTAAACCTGTGACTTCAGAGGTCGGGGCGGATCTGTGGGTGCTGTGAGGGTCGGGATGTCCAGTGAAAAGGCCAGAAGGGCTCAGATATAATCCTGCTCCAACTATCTTTGTGAACAGAGGGAGAAGAGGTTTGGAATTTTACAAGCAGAGCAGTGGGTGTTAATAACATGCTAATTACATGCTAATAACTCAAGATATAGGAAGATGCATTGAGCAATGTCGTGTGCCTCCACTGTCATCCAGTTAAACTCATTATGCAGAGTCAAATATATTTATAACTACGACCAGGGCACAGGTAGACGAGGTTTAACAGTGAGTTTATCTCAGGTTGCACTCTTTCATTCACACATTCATCCTGTGTGTAGAGTCTGTACAGGCAAGCTACACAGCCAGATATGTGAGGATCTGCTCATCCTTTCAAAATAAAACACCCGTTGGTTTCAACTATTCAAAAAGTTTCTCTGAGGCCTGGAACCAAATGATTTATGGCCCACTTCTGTTGCTGGGGTGGCACAGTGGCACAGCAGGTAGTGCATGTGTCTCACAGCAAGAAGGTTGCTGGTTGGATCCCCAAGTCGGTCAAGGCCTTTCTCTGTGGAGTTTGCATGAGTCTCCCCGTGCATGCATGGATTCCAAAAACATGCTCATTAGGTTAACTGGTGACACTACATTTCCCTTATGTGTGAGTGTGAGCTTGAATGGTTGTCCGTCTCTCTATGTGGCCCTGTGATTGGCTGTCAACCAGTTCAGGGTGTACCCTAACTCTCACCCAATGTCAGCTGGCATAAGATGGATGGATTGATCAAAAACTAAGAAAATATTCTTTAAAAAAAAAAACAACTAAAATTGCTCAGAGAGCACAAACTCCACTAAGGCATGTCCATCATTGTAGGGTGAGTTGTTGTCAAATATGATGACAACTGTAGGTAGAATAGAACAGAACAGAATAAACCTTTATTCATCTCACATGGGGAAATTTTCATTGTTACAGCAGCAAAGGGGACAGCATTGATAAAAAATAAGTATAAAAATAAGTATAAAAATAGCAGTGAGTGCATTATTCTACCAATATAAAAAGGGCTTGAATACAGAAACTAAAAAGCAAATCTGATAAGGATTATTTACACATTCACAAAGTAATAGGTAATAGTAGTATAGGAAATAGTAGGTGGCAATCCGAAAACAGATTCAGATCGCCACCTACATCTTATCAATTCTTTCTTGTGCCATGACTAATATTCACTGAAAATATCATCCAAAACTATTGACATGTTATTGAGATATCAGCGAAAATATGTAATACTGCCCTATCTCGCACTGTTAACAAAGCTTAAAAAAAAATCCTGGATATTTAGATTACCACCAAAATTGTCTCACTTCTTCCGTATGTCATGACCAACATTCCCTAAAAAATTTAATCAAAGTTTATTCCTAACTTCTGGGGTTATCTTCCCGACAGAGAGACAAACAGACAGACAGACCTTAAAAAACACAACCCCCTTGGCGGCGATATTAATGTTTTCAAATTCTCAGATGGGGCCATTTCAGATATATTTGATGTTTTAAAAAAATGAAAATCTCTTGTGCTTGCTTCACAACAGACCATATTTCAGGAACTTCATTTAAAAACTGATTCAAATATCTCAGACACTGAAACCAGCAAATTTACAACCATGGTTTATGACTCGTTAGTGCTCCACTCTGTGTATTTCCACATTTAGATCTTCTGTCATGCCTAAAAAGACTGGAAATGGACACATGCAACTGAGTGAGTGTGCAGGGATTCAGAGTCACCTTTGTGACACTCCAGGTCAGTGGTCTCCAACCTTTATTCATCTGAAGATCCCCTATGATGCTGCTCAGTGCTGCTGCACTCTTCAGTGATAAAGGGCAGAAACAGAAATACAGAATCAGTGGATTTGAGGTCATATTTGAGAACTTATGAAGCTCGTAAACTCATAAATCTGAGAATAAAAGACCGGAACATTTCAAGCATAAACTCATTTTAAGCTGCCTGAATGGCTCGATTATACTGAAAAATAACAGGCTGAAGGGAAGTCAGTTAGACCGAGGGCTGGGAATTGATACGATTTTAGTGATACCAGTGCCTTTTTTGATTCCTGGGGATTTTTGGTTTGTGAAAATAAGTTTTCAGTGGCAACAATGTCAAGACTGGACACTCCTGATATTCAGTGTAGTGCTGCAGAGATGAATGCTTCTGCAAGTTGCTGTTTTTTTCCACCCTCTAAACCAGTTTTTAATTTAGTTTTAGTTATAGTCTGTTGCCTAGAATATATTTTAGTTTTGGTCATAATTTAGTCATCTATTGTTTAAATTTTAGTCTAGTTTTAGTTGATGAAATTTCACAACATTTTAGTCGACAAAATCTGCTGTAAATTTAGTCGACTAAAATATGAAGTGTAAAGGGTAAGGCATTTTTTATGTGTCCTTGAATTTCTGAAGTCATGTTTTACACTTGGATAAAATCAAACATCTAATAACCCTTTATTGAATGCTAGTAAAGTCTGAATGTATAAATGAACAGAAACAAATTGAACTTTTGTGTGAAATGCAGTCACCTTTATTTAGGCTACCTGGCAGAGCATCTCAGTTACAATACCAGAACTGACAACAAACAGTGAACCTGCTCTACATGAATATATCAATTCATAAAGAGAGGAGCTCTGATTGGATCGCTCCACAACTTATCCCACCACCACCAAGCTAAGGCAGCTGTGATTGGATGTCCCTCTGAACTCATCCAACCTTTCCACACAACCAAAGTAGCTGTGATTGGATATATTCCTAACTTGTCTCTACTTTCTACATGACCAAATTAGGTCTGATTGGATTAAGTCTCTGTCCAACATTTTAGTCTAGTTTTTATTTGTTGATGAAAATGTCAGTTAATTTAGTTTGAGTTTTTGTCCATTTGCACTTGATTTTATTAGTTACTGTCTAGTTTTCATCAGGGGGAAAAAGGTTGTTGATGAAAACTATGATGAAAATAATTAGTCAACAAAGTTAACACTGCTCTAATCATTGTGGAATAAATGCTTTGGACCAAAATTAAGCCACAATATTGACCTCTTCAGTCCCCTGTCTGCCTTGATTACATTTCTGACTTCTTTGTTATCATCTCTGCTGACTGCCTCTGATGTGAGCCTGACATCCTTGATTTGCTAGTTATAGAGAACGAATTGGAGGGAATTAAATTATTCAGCAAAGAGTCCAATGATCCATCCTGAGTGTCAAACAAAGACCAAACCATCTAATCTTCAAGATCTACCGGATGTGAGGTGAAGTTTGAAGGGATGTCCTTCAAACTGTGCGCCAGTACCTCTCTCCCTAAAGGTGAACCTCATTAGATGTAGGACAGCATAGGCTGAAGGTCAAGGTCATGGAGTCTTAGCTGGATTTTTATTACAGATGTGATATCTCCAAAAGAGTTTCAGTCAAACATTATCCGAATGTTCTCTAAGACTCATTCATTAAACTGATTAGATATATCTGGGCCAAAGGTTGAAGGTCATTTTAGCCCATAATCCATCGTTATTTGGAATTCTTGGAAGCTTTGAGGGACTTCGAGGGACCTGGACTGCCAGGGAGTACTCCAGTTTTTGTAGATGCGGTCTGTTGTATGACAAAGTTGACATACTATTATGTTCTGTTTTAAAATTAAACATTTACAGTCCATTTTCTGCCCAGCTGCATGGATTTCTATCTGTTGAAATGTCTCATCATCTCCCACTTTGTCATCCTCCTTCCTGTTGACAAGCTCCAGAACAAGAGACGCTTCATTTCTTATTAAGGTTTACATCTAAAGAAGTCTTACTTTCATCCATTTTCTGACAGATGACCCATTTGTTAGCTCAAGCTGAACAACACTGTCAGACTGGATTTATTAATAAACTCATAAAGGAGAAAATAGCTCCACCTATAAGGATCAAACTTTAAAGTTCTGTTGTTTTACTTAAAAACTGACTTTAAGGATGAGGGGTTTGTGGTTTCTCTCATCAGCCATGAACATCATTCACGTCAAACTCAGAGAGATGATCTGACCTCTAAGAGGCTCAGGTTATAAAACAGTAATTAACCTTTCAGTTGCCTATCCTGCCTCATACAGACCCTGGGTTTGGCCTCAGAGAAGTGATGTCTTAATATTACAAAGATTTAAACACCACAATTGGATCATTCATGATCCACTACAGCCACTATCCAGTCATCATACTGCTCTTTGTTGGCAGACCAAAGCCTGTTAAAGTCGGCAAAACAAAGACACCCATCACTACATGGGGCTGTAGCTGTGGACTTTCTTCCTGACCTGGATATACACAACCAGCTTCGAACAATACCAGCATTTAGCTTGAGGCAGTTTGGAAGTATTCTGTGCCATAAAATAAAGATTAAGTTGGATTTACGGTGTGGCAAGTGGCCCAGGAATATTGACTGGAGTGATATGTGGCTGCAGTTCAGCTCAATCTGTGAAGACTTGGGTAGGGTCAGGTAGATGGCCGTGTCAAGTCTTGATCGAATCATGCTTGGATTGGTTTGGTAGGTGGGGAGGAGCCGGCTGACCTCCTGGGGCACTGCCGCCAGTTCTGGAAGTTGCCCACACAGCTAAAGGGGTTGGCAT
Organism: Cetoscarus ocellatus; assembly: GCA_037902135.1. Classification (NCBI taxonomy): domain Eukaryota; kingdom Metazoa; phylum Chordata; class Actinopteri; order Labriformes; family Labridae; genus Cetoscarus; species Cetoscarus ocellatus. The sequence continues at coordinate 712,215 of JBAMNC010001495.1, forward strand.
CCCTTGCCTCTGAAGCATCAGGGTGTAGGGTTTATACCCTGGCATCCTTAAACCTTGTTGCACGTAAACACCTATGAATGAAGTTAGGTTAACTTTGCGGGTGGTGCAGAAGGGTCATCAGGAATGATGAATGGCGTAGTGCAAACCCAACATGTGCTCCCAATCCTGACCTGTGTGTAACCATAAGACCGGAGGCTGGTGGTGCTAAAATGCTATCATTAGCCACTAACAGTCCAGATGGCTCTCATACCCTCTTGAGGCCCGTTTACACACACACACAGACGGTGTGATAATGATGCGTGTTCACAAGGATCCGTGAGAACAACTGGAAACGCAGTAGCATGTATGCCAGGCCAGTAGCTGGGGATGTAAGTTTGTAGTGTACTTGGCAAACATATGCGTCTCCACTGGTCAGAGTGTTGACGCACTCGGAGGAGCGATAACAAACCGAGCACAGTTAGCAGCACACATTTTGCTTGGTAGTCGGCCATAGCTGTTGTTGTTCTTCTTCTTCCTCGGTGCGCATGCAACCTTTATCTGAAAGAGTACTGCACATGCTCTGCGCGTCCCAGTTTTCCCTGACAATGGTGCATTGCAAAAACTTTGATCTAGACAAGTGTGTCTATTATCAAGTCAAAAATATCCAAAACACTTATTTTAATCCACATTCATTTAACCAGTCCAGATAAATATCTTACTTTAAGGAATGAAAGGCAAAAATATGGCATTGAATTGTTTGTAATGAAGAGAAAATATCTGCCAATGAAACAAGTAAAGTTTGACTCAGTGAGGGTCAATATCTCAGGTTCAATATCTGCTCAAGTCAAATTTTTCTTGTGTTACTATTATTTTACTAATTATTACAAGCAACTCAGGCCTTTTTTCAGTTTTATATCTTCAAATAAGATCTTAATCCAGACATGTAATGATTAGAATTGATTAGATTGTGGATAAGAATCAGTCTCACGAGATTTTTTTTGTCTTGAAATTGGACAAATACACGGGGACAACAACGAAAAAGTTTCAAAACTTTTCCCTCTGGACCCTGGTTTCAAAAGTTTGTGGATTCAGGCACTCAGGGCACCATCTACATGCTAACAGAAGGCGCAAACGCAACAAAACTCTCCGTTTTTGGCCGTTTTCATTGTTGAGTAAATGGGCGCCGAAAGCGAACCAAGGCCCCTGTTTTTAGGTGGACCAGGGTTTGGTTCTTTGGTCCATACCAGAGTTTGTGTGAGCTTTCTCACCAGCCCAAACCAACTGTACTTTCCCAAAAGGCAAACCAGATCCTGTTAAGTCTGGACCAGCTCTGTTGGACATGACAGCACCGTGAATCTGTGAATGTAGAAATCAAATCATCCCTCAAAGAAGACCTCAGTGTAGCAGGAGGATAATCAGCTCCATTCAGACAGTCCTATCTTTGAGGACATATTGTTCTCCCTTATTTCCTGCATCTGAATCAGAGCTGACAATCATGTTACATTCCTCACTGTCTGCAGTTTGAGGCTGCACCTCATTTCCATAAAATATGCTTCTGAGTGATGAAACAGACATTTAAATCCGGGAAGCAGATTCAGAACCACCACATTTTTCTTCATATTCGAAGCATCGCGAAAGTCAGCCTGATCTCCATTTCATGCAGCCGTGTGTTTGTGCATGAAATGAGGGAAGTCACTGCAGGCTCTTATTGTTAAGTAATAAGAGGGAAATGAGAGCGTGAGCATCGCGGAAGTAAACAGAAGAAATTAAATTAGCGTACGGCACCGTCTCCCGAGAGCACACTCCAACTGAAAGAGAGAAACATCCACGATTAAACACTCCATTTAACATTCACTCCGTGCTCGCTTCATTAGTATGCGCCTTGTTCTTGTTGTTACCTAAATACTGTACATGAACGTGCTGCCTCCCATCTCCGAGGAGAAACATTTACATAATTCTGTAACGTTACAGAGCCTCTCCGGGTGATGGAGATGGATGCCTGTGGGGCTTTTTATCTGTTGCATAAGAGCAAAAACAAAGATGAGCGAGAAGCAAATGTGAGCTAGTCGTGCAGGGATGATAATACACAATGTGGAGGAATAACAGGAGCCCACAAACCGTCCAATCAGGCCTGATTATATATTGACTGAGTGAAGACTTGTGTGCTCTTAAGAGAGATTGATTTGTTCTAACGCGGTTGTCGCCCAGTAGCTTGGATGAAAGTATGTGTGGCGCTCACACAGATGGCTGAGGAGAGAGAGGGAGGGTGGGAGCGCTCCACGTCGCAGCACAAGAAAACAAGATGTAATTCTCCAAAGAAAAATGCCCAATTACAAGCCGTGAATTCAAAATTACAGATGATTAAAGAGAAAATAAGCAGAGGAAAGGGATGGGGTAATGGGTGATTCTGCTGTTGAAACGCTCTTCAAACTTCATCACAAAATATGCAGTTTGTCGCTGCTTTACGAAACAACAGGAATGAATGTTCTTAAATCAAAACCTTCAAAAATCTTTAAAACCAAAGAAGAAAAGACAAAAGGGCTGAGTCTGCGCTTCAGTTGGTTTCTTGATCTTAAAAAATCCCAAACTTCTGGGAACAAAAAATGTTCTCATAATCCTCTAATATTTCACAGCAACCCCCCACAATCCTCATTTAACCTGAGGTCACCTGGAAGGTCATTTCTAACTATTCAAAGGTCAAACCTGAGAACTAAAGGAGACCACACTCCTTCTGTGAAGCGAACACATCGACTTCTTTTAGAGAGCTTTCAGGCTCATACTTACAATTTTGATGACTGCAAAAGTTTGTTCAGTCAGTCAATTCAATCAATCTATTTGTTTATTAAAGTAATAAATGATGTGAAGGAATGTAATGGCAGAGTAAGAAAATACAGATGTATTATCTTGATTATGTAATGTCTTTTCCTGTGTTTGAGTAGGGGTGCATTATACATATAGAAATTAGTATATCTATCTATATATCTATCTATATACATATATATACATATATACATATACATACATATATATACACACACACACACACACATATATATATATATATATATATATATATATATATATATATATATATATGGACACATATATACAGGTAGGTGAAATATTAGGTTTTTATGTAATTGTGCATAAGTAGCTTATGACATTTTATTGTTAATATATTATAAAGAACATTGGCTCATAAATAGGTGGTTGAATCTTGTAAATATTATAAACTGTATAAACTAAAAACATCACTGTAGGACGTGGTAAAGAGGTAGCATTAAATAAGTTTATACTTCTTCCTACTCTCTTTCAAGCATGTGTCATGCAGGATGTCATCAGCGGTTACCTTGATTGTTTTTGGCAGATGCATGTGCTTGTTTATGGTGACTACCCAGGTTTGATTTTGCATGTCTGAAATAAGCATTCATTTATTTAAGGTTTGATTTCTGATGAAATAGTCATTTTTGAGAAGCTTTCCAGAGCTATAAGTAGGGGCCCAGACATCAGATATGACACTTTTTTTTTTAACTTAACCCCTAGTTTAAATCTAAAATTTCCTATGTCACTTCAAGCTTTGTCTTGGTCCAGGCTATTTATCTGATTTGCTTTTATCACATGAGCCTGTGAGAGCCCTCAGGTGGTGGTTTTTTAGACGTGCCAGCACAGAGGGTCAGAAATTTTAAGTATTTTTAAGAGCAAACTCAAGATGGAGCTTTTTAATCTCACTTTTAAATAAGTTCTTCCCCATTTTTACGTTTTACCACATTCTATTGAATCATATGTTTAAGCTTGCTTGTTTTATCATTCTTACCAAACATTATTTATTATTTATCTCAATCTATTTATTTATTTTAATTATGTTATTACTTTTATTCTGTTTTTTTTTTTCACTTTTATCTCCAGTGTTTTCTCATTTTGAACCCATGACGGCATTTCCACAGTTCCTCGCACACACAGAGCTCTGTTAAATTAAAACCTTTGATTTTTAATAATATATATATATTTTTTTTAACAATAAATGCTACACAAATAAAGTTTGATCTATCGACTGATTGATAGATTGAGAAGACCCTCACGAAGGGCTGTCCAAACTGTGGCCAGAGGAGCAATTGCAGCATGAGGGATGCTTTTAGTTGGCCTGCAGCAAGTTGTACCTGTAAAATGAAATATGGCCTATAGTGGAACATGGAGCTGGTGTCTGATTGGTGAATAATGATAAATGGATTAGGACATTTAATGGCAGGACAAATTGAACTCATTTTTCTGCTATGTGCTTTGTCTTAAGGTCAAATGTCCTGTCAACTGTGCTGGAATTAAGCAGCACAATCACGACCGTGGCTGGCTGTAGGCTGCATCCACACAGACGTGGATATTATCGAAAACAGGTTTTACTCTTCTGTTAAAAAAAAAAAAATTCCCATCAACCAGTGTTAATTTTGTTGACTAATGATTTTCATCACAGTTTTCGTCAACAACCTTTTATCCCCTGATGAAAACTAGACAGTAACTAATAAAAACAAGAGCACATGGACAAAAACTCAAACTAAATTAACTGACATTTTCATCAACAAATAAAAACTAGACTAAAATGTTTGACAGAGACTTAATCCAATCAGACCTAATTTGGTCATACAGAAAGTAGGGACAAGTTAGGAATATATCCAATCACAGCTGCCTTAGCTTGGTGGCGGTGGGATAAGTTGTGGAGCGATCCAATCAGAGCTCCTCTCTTTATGAATTGATATATTCATGTAGAGCAGGTTCACTGTTTGTTGTCAGTTCTGGTATTGTAACTGAGATGCTCTGCCAGGTAGCCTAAATAAAGGTGACTGCATTTCACACAAAAGTTCAATTTGTTTCTGTTCATTTATACATTCAGACTTTACTAGCATTCAATAAAGGGTTATTAGATGTTTAATTTTATCCAAGAGTAAAACATGACTTCAGAAATTCAAGGAAACATAAAATGCCTTACCCTTTACACTTCATATTTTAGTCGACTGAATTTATAGCAGATTTCATCGACTAAACTGTTGCACTGCGATGGAGTCAACTTTCAAACCTTCCTGTTTACAGGAACCCAAATTTTAACCAATCAAAAGTGGTGAGAGGTTCAAATTCAGGCCTCAATCATCTTGTAAATGGGGCTGCATGTCCTAAAATAAACTGAGAAAAGAGCACGGAGCAGCGAGACAGGTTTTTGTTTCTCGTTGGATAAGAACAGAAAAAAAAGATGAAGGGGTAAAATGAGAGAGGGTCTCTTATAGGTTTGCATACCTGTACGCACAGCCTGCCATAAACAAGCAAATATATGCATGAAGTGTCGCAGCTCGTCCTCATCATCAGCCAGCGGCTCCAGACTTTACCGACAGCTTCATCTACTGTCGTACACTCAGCCACGGCTTCTGCACTCAAGGTCACAAATTAATCAAAACATCAATATGTGCAGTCGACATAGGCGAGGCCCGCCGTAGACCTGTCACCTGCACCAACAACATTGATTCAGTGCCTCATGAATTATGCAGAAAACAGGAGAGCAGGCGAGGAGTCGCAGCAGAGGACCTGCAGCGAGCTCGGCAGACGGATATGTTTGGGTGGGTTTGCAGCTCCTGGAGGTTGTGCAGCAAACTGTCTGCTTGTTGTGTTGTGCGGGTGATGTGACGAGTGTGTGCAGGTGCATTGTTAACAACAGGAGGAGGGTTCAGGCGGGGGTGAAGCTTTGGTAATTAAAACACTGGGGAAAACATGAAGACCTGCAGTGTTTTGACTCTTTTCAGCATCCTCAGTGTAAAAACTTTTTATCTCACACTTTAAATAATCTAACTGATGTCCCTCAGGGATGTAAAAACACTCTTTAAGCTTCATTTTTTGGCTTCAAACCTGCCAGATCATATGCATAAGGTCACGTTAATCATGACTTACAATTCCAACAGTGTGAGGAAAGCAATAAAACCAAATGAAGCAGAAAAGATTCAATAAGTCTTGATATTCCTAAATGTCAATATGCCTTCATTTCTCAACAGCACCGTCCTCTTTCTCTCCTTTCTCCCCAGATGGAAACTGACACCGGTGACAGCGACGGAGGATAATAATGATGGAAGGTGGAGCGATTCGTCCCCAGCCGGAGACGCTGCATTTCTCAACCGCCCCTTTGCCGCGCACCGCCGCTCCCTGAAGGATACATCGACCTTGACATATCGCAGCGAGCGTGCGTGACAACCTGGCACACACACTCCCCAAACTGAAAGGCTGCCGTCTGTGCCAAGAGCTGTGAGACAACACGGGCCAACGCTTCAGGGAGCGGGAGTCAGCAGAAATCCACCCTGTCCCACCGCAGTAACAAATGAGCTTTTATTTGTGAAGTTAACGGCGCTAACAGCTGACTCCGTGAGGGCCAATTACAGGCTGAAGGGAACACGGGGCCAAGATGAAGGAGACAGCAGTTGTGGCTTGTTTGCTGGCTGAGCTGTCTCTGGCTGCTTTTGTTCTGGCCTCAGAGGGGTCCGCTCCCTGCCCGCCGATGTGTCGCTGTGAGATACGACCCTGGTTCTCGCCCAGCTCTGTCTACACCGAGGCTGTCACCGTGGACTGTAATGACCTGGGCCTTTCGGCTCTACCAGAGAGGCTCCCGTCAGACACTCAGGTGCTGCTGCTGCAGACCAACAACATCATTAACGTGGAGAAAACTTTGGACTACTTGGACGGCATCACTGAGATCGACTTGTCCCAGAATAACATCTCCTCGGTGGGGGATGTTTGCCTGGGGTCGCTCCCACAGCTGCTGTCGCTCCACATGGAGGAAAACTGGATTCAGGAGCTTTCGGACAGCTGCCTCTCTTTCCTGCCCAACCTCCAGGAGTTTTACATCAACCACAACCAGATCAGCTCCATCAGCCCTGGAGCCTTTCAGGGTTTGAGCCGGTTAGTGAGGCTGCATCTCAACTCCAATCGACTGACCAGCATCAACAGCGAGTGGTTCCAGCATCTTCCAAACCTGGAGATACTAATGCTTGGAGAAAACCCCGTCCTGGAGCTGTCGGATATGAACTTTAAACCTTTGGAGAAGCTACGAAGCCTCGTGCTGGCCAAAATGAACCTGACTGAGATTCCAGATAACTCTCTGGTTGGTCTTGAGAATTTGGAGAGCATCTCGTTCTTTGACAATCTGCTCAATCGAGTCCCTAGAGCAGCATTAACGAGGGCGCCGAATCTGAAGTTTTTGGATTTAAATAAGAACCCCATCGAGAGGATCCAAAGAGGGGACTTCATGGACATGATGCACCTAAAAGAGCTCGGCATCAACAGCATGCCCGAGCTCATCTCCATCGACAGTTTTGCCCTGAACAACCTACCGGAGCTGACGAAAATCGAAGCCACCAACAACCCCAGGCTGTCCTACATCCACCCGCGGGCCTTCCACAGGCTGCCCCACCTGGAGACCCTGATGCTGAACAGCAACGCTCTGAGCGCGCTCCACCGCAGCACCAGTGGAGTCCCTGCCCAACCTGCGAGAGGTCAGCCTGCACAGCAACCCCATCCGCTGCGACTGCGTAATCCGCTGGGTCAACATGAACAGGACCGCCGTTCGCTTCATGGAGCCGGACTCCCTCTTCTGCGTGGAGCCTCCGGAGTACCAGGGCCAGCACGTCCGGCAAGTCCACTTCAGGGAGATGACGGAGATCTGCCTTCCCCTGATCTCACCTGGGAGCCTCCCGGATCAGGTAGGCGTCGTCAAGGGGAGCTCCGTGTCCATGCACTGCAGGGCGTTTGGAGAACCAGAGCCGGAGATCTACTGGGTGACGCCATCAGGTGATAGGGTCTTACCTGGGAGTGTTTCTGATAAATACTACATGCACCCCGAGGGAACTTTTGATATCTATGACGCCACCGAGCAGGAATCTGGATCATACACCTGCATCGCTCACAACCTTGTTGGGGCAGATCTTCGGTCTGTGATGGTCACGGTGGACGGATACATCTCATCTCCTTCAAACCAGCCTTTACACGTTTACATCACCTCGGTCCAGTCTCACTCTGTCATGGTGTCCTGGGAGAGCACCGGCGGTTTGGTCTCACAGCTGAAATGGTCCGACAGCAGCCGCCGTTTTATGCCCCTCAATGCCCGGCTCCCTGCTGATATCAAAGAGTACAGAATCAAACAGCTGAAGCCCTCCACCAGGTACAAGGTTTGTGTCGAGGTCTCTGCAGGGCGGCAGGGATACAGTCGGGACTGTGTCAACGTCACCACGAAGGACGCGCTGGTCCAAAGGGACAGAACCCAGAACCGTGACGGTTTGGTGATGGCGTCCTGTGCGGTGCTGTTCATTGTTGTCGCTGTGTCTTGCTCTGTCATATACACCTCTTTGTACAGCCAAGTGTTTTACAGGAAACTGATCGCAGATCCAGCTGAAACGCTCCTGATCCCAAACACGCAGTCCTCCTCTCCGTTGGACTTTGGTGCTTCTGGGATCAAGGTGAGGGCGACTGTAATAGACTTAGAACAAGACCCGATGTGAGGGAGGTCTCAGCCTGTGGAGCACTTGGGGATTACGTGAATACGAAAAGTGACAGACACTGAAGGATGTATGTGCGTGCCCTCTTCTCAGGACTTTAACGGGACACGTTGACTAAGCTGTAGGAACCCTCGTATACATTTACATAAGCAGCTAAAGCAGAGACTGTTTTCTATTCCAAACTTGTGTCATAATAACAAGCTTAACCGGGCAGATATCTCGAGTATAATCGATGTGGCTAAAGGTCATCCATGCAGTGCGGCCGGAGTGAAGCACAGCACGTGAACTGTCTGTCTGATACTGTGTTGAGACCACCTCAGCGTCTGCAGAAAACATCTTTGCTATGTTACATTAATCGATGCTAAGCAGAGATAGTTTATAACAGCAGAGAGAGAACTTGTTAGTCTAGTGTAAAATAAGCTGACTATAATGTAAACAGTTTTATGAACAAATACATTTTTCATTAAACCTGTGTGCTGTCTTATAACTCCATCTATTCTTGGTTAATCTGGAAATAGCAGTTTCATACAATACAGACGTGATTGATAACTTGCTTGTTCTTAAGGAAAAAATGGTGGTTACCCCTCAGTTACTATTTAACTTAGTACCTTTAATTAAAGTTATCCAGCCAATAGTAACTGATACTGAGTTAGCCAGCAGTTAATAATATTTTTGTTCCAAGGTTATTTATGAGGTAGTTACCAATGAATTTCTTGGTAACTAATCACTTAAATGTTGAATAATTGAAAAGTTGAATAGTAGCTGGTTATGCATCAAGAGTACGAGTTTCAGTTTAACTTAACCAGTGGAAAGTTAATTATTTGTGTCCTGGTTAAATAGATGTTAGTTACCCATTCACTACTTGAATTTTAGTTTGAGTTAACAAGCAGTTCACTCCTTAAATGTTCTTTGGTTAAATTCTTGTCTTTCTTTATCTGATAACCTTTGCTGGTTAATGTTTACCTCATCATGACCTTTAACTAGGGATGCACGATATTGGACTTTTGCGGATATCAGATATCCTGATATTTTTTAATTCATTATCGCCAATTCTGATACCAATACTGATATTCCTGGTTGTGCTCAAGCTCTGTCCTTAACAAAATGGACTTGTTTCTTTCAGTGTGACAGTATGTTTTTGTAAGGAACAGATGTAAAAGAAGAAAAACAGCATTTAACTCTTGGAAAAAATGAAGCCCTTGATGTTAAATGTACTCATGCAGTGATGAGAAGGTGCATCAATATTGTACATTTGTGTAATTTTCTGATATTCCAGCCGGTACATGGCCGATATGAGAGGCCGACATATGGGCTGTAAATATATGCAAAAATTTCAGTATTAGCCGATATTGATGCTTAACTTTTTAGGCTGATATTGGCCGATACCGATATCAAACAGATAATGTTGTGCATCCCTACCTTTAACCTGCAGCAGAGAAGTGAGACCTGCTGATAACAGAGACAAACAGGGGCTATGCTTCACACACTCAGACTGTGTTAAGGGAGAACAAACCAAGAGGTGTGTGTGTGTGCATGTGTGTAAAGTCCAAAGACATTGGCAAACCCATTGACTTTGAATTGCATTATATTCTCTTTCATTAAAAATCCAATATGGATCCCAACACAAACCTGAGCCAGGTGATGAATCGGCGTCACGCGCAAACTGATGGGAGGCATTTATCAGCGGGCTTCAGTCATAGATCAACCGAGTTTCAGCAGCACGGACAGGGCTTTTAGAGCACGCCCATTTGTCACCGCCACAGGAGCTAAAATATGACCCATTAGAGGCAGGTAGTGAATAGGTCAGCAAGAACGCTGCGCTCCCAGCCTTCCCCTTCCTCGTGTGACCCTGGAGAGACACCGCCGCCATCGCAGGAACAGCTCAGCAACTCTGGAGCTCGTTTGTTTAGCGGCGAGATCGAGGGGGAACGAAGGAAGACAAATGGAGCAGGAAACCAGGACAAAGTAGTTTCGAGTCCTGAACGGGACAGAGGACGCCAAACAGAGCTGATGTTACTGATGGGCCGCGCTCTCCTGTACACACTAACCAGGCTCAGGTTCATTAGAGTCTGCATGCTGCAAAGCATTGTGGGTATTTAAGGAGCAGCTGTGAGAGACAGAAAGGATTATTCAGAGGAGATGACAGGTCGAGCCAGAGGATTTTGTTTTGCAGCAAAGTTCAAGCATGGCTCATCTGGCCGTGAGGGGAGAGGGATGTCAGACTGTAATCCTCACACTGAATCAGTTTGTTTGTCAAAACAGAATAAAAACACAAGACAACCGCAGGAGAGAAGGTTCAGCAGGAGACTAATGATCATAGACTCCAGGAGGAGCTCCCCAAACACATTGATTTTCCAAACCTCATCTACATCAACGAGAAACTCCAAATAAATCCACATAAAACTGAAACCAGCAACACCATTGGTCAACCTGTTAGCCCCAACCAGATTTGACTGGTAGATGGTTGATCGATTTTTATCAAATAGGATGCCAAAGCTTGACAAAGTTGTAGTCTGGTATAACACCCAGTTTCCACAGTCCTCCTGCCACAGGTGAATCGCTCCCCGTCATGTCAATCATTTTTTACAGCCTGTGCTTCAATCCATCTCCAGGTCTCCGCACTGGTTCACTGGAAACACGCGACAACTCCATTTTCAGCGGGGGGTGACCCAAAACAGGGAAACAAATACTCAGAGTTACAGAAAATCAAAAGACAGCAGAGATGGTGCAGGCATGAACATGGGGCAGGGGTGAAAAAGGTGAGAAGGATACGAGCCCTCTAGGGGGATCCAGGGGCATGGTCCTCGGAGGAAAATTTTGAATATTTCATATATAAAAGCGTCAATCTGACGCTTTTTGAAAACAATTACAAGACAGTACAAACGTTTAATAAAGTATCTATCTATACATGGTCACATTATCCTATATAAGAAAGGAGACAACTTCTCTCATGAAGGGGTTAAAAATTAATTTTCACCGGAAGCTTGTTTAGATAGCTATGTTATCTCTCCTGCTGTGTTAGCTATTCTTCTAGTGATATATATCATGTAGCTAACGCTAAGCCTATGTCAACAGAGCTCCTGGGTAACTTAGATAATATTGAAATTATTGAAACCATCACTCACCAAATTCAGTCAGGCAACTAACTAACCAACTAGCTATAATCCACTTTCCAAATTGTCTTCTTCTCAGCTTCCGAATGCTTTGTCTGCACGAGCGAGCTGCTTGTACACTTCACAAACCAATCAGGCAGCAGTACTCCCGTACCCGCCCAGAGAAAACACTGGTGATGTGAGGCCCTTCGCGCTAACATTTCCATGCTCTCACGCTTGTAGAGTGAATATTTTTATCAAATTCAAGTCTCCCTTCAGGCGCACACATGTTCACAGTTCCCTGATAATCTCTGGTTTACCTCCATGTCCCGTCCATATCTCCCCCCCCCCAAAAAATTATCATCGGATCTACTCGACTCACGTAGGTCACCTATTATGGCGAAAGCCTGACAGTGGAAATGATATTAATGCAGGCAGCAGATTAAGACAGCTGGTTTTGTTCATTTGTAGGTCTTGGTGATCTCATCATCTTGCTTTCCCAGCGCCGCTCCACCGTGCAGTGCTATAAATATGCTTGATATGGATGATTTAATGTACAAATTACATTAATAATATTAAAAAAAACATTTTTATTCTTTAATTGCTTAGGATCTTATATTTTAATTAGAAAACAGAATAATTTTTATTTAAAGATACTAGCCAAAAAAACCCAAAATGTTACAGTTCAGTAGTTTATAATTGCAGTTTGAATATAATTAATGCTTTTTAACTTATATGTAAGAATCAATTACCCTGAAATAACATTTACACTACATAGTTATGTGTTTTTGTTTTTAAACATGGTGACCACTAAGTAAGACAGGCTATTATGGGCAACAAATATTTTTTTTGTAAGAAATTTTATTTTTCTCTGTATGTTGGTTATTTTTAGCATTAATTAGAACTTTCCTGCAACAATTAAATTAATGCTAAATTTTGCCTTTTTCCCAGTTTCTACATTTATTTGAATACATGTACACATTTGTAGACTAAAATCATGATTTTTAGGTTTTGCTCAAACATTTGTAATTTGAAAATAGCACGTAGTTTATGCGATTTTGTGACACACGTGTGATGAAGTTAATATTTTGATTTATTTTCTGTCATCCTGCCTTTAGAGGGGTTTGGGCAGCCTTTTGAAGGGGTCGTAGAGAGCTTGTGTCCTCTGTGGAGCTCATGTTTTAGATTTATTAACCTTGACACACAAAAATATTCTCAAAGCATCCAAACAGACCCCTGACTGCAGGCCTGTCTCTTTCTGACCCCCTAAAGAGTCTGCATAAAGCTATACTACCACACAATCAGTGATTTTTTTCATAGCAAGAGGAGATTGTTCAGTAACATTTATATACATCTGCCTCCAGAGCACATATGGAAGAGTGCATGAGCACATGATAGCCGTGGGTTTATCTGAGGTCCCTCTTTGAGTCCTCCTCTAATCTGTGACAAATACCAAAATCACTCTGTCATCAATTAAGCAGATTTCCTCCGATTACGGGCTCAGGAAGCGGGTAATTTCATACCCCACACTTCCATTTATCACAGTGACGCGCCGTAAATGAGACTCTGTGTGACAGATTAAACGATGCTAATAAAGACTGTGGGTGTTTGTGTCCTTCAGCTGCAGCCAATCAGAGGAGGGCGTTTGATGATTAACTCACGGATGATTTTTCTCACGGGAACACGCCTGATCGTTCATAATGAGCACAATGAGGAGGAAACAGCTTCAGACAACTGCCAGTAAATGGTGATGATGAATGTGGGGGGATTAAGCGGCTGATTCTGACCAAATCACAGAGAATTATCAGGTTATTACTCAAATGGAGAGTGATCTATTCCAGGCAGTGTTCACTTTGACAGCACTTTTTAATTAGTTTTAGTCAAAATTTAGTCATCTAAATTCTTTTAGTTTTAGTTGATGAAATTCCACAACATTTCCGTTGACGAAATCTGCTGTAAATGTAGTTGACTAAAATATGAAGTGTAAAGGGTAAGGCATTTTTCATGTTTCCTTGAATTTCTGAAGTCATGTTTTACTCTTGGATAAAATCAAACATCTAATAACCCTTTATTGAATGCTAGTAAAGTCTGAATGTATAAATGAACAGAAACAAATTGAACTTTTGTGTGAAATGCAGTCACCTTTATTTAGGCTACCTGGCAGAGCATCTCAGTTACAATACCAGAACTGACAACAAACAGTGAACCTGCTCTACATGAATATATCAATTCATAAAGAGAGGAGCTCTGATTGGATCGCTCCACAACTTATCCCACCACCACCAAGCTAAGGCAGCTGTGATTGGATGTCCCTCTTAACTCATCCAACCTTTCCACACAACCAAAGTAGCTGTGATTGGATATATTCCTAACTTGTCTCTACTCTCTACATGACCAAATTAGGTCTGATTGGATTAAGTCTCTGTCAGACATTTTAGTCTAGTTTTTATTTGTTGATGAAAATGTCAGTTAATGTAGTGTGAGCTTTTGTCCATGTGCACTTGTTTTTATGAGTTACTGTCTAGTTATCTTCAGGGGAAAAAAGGTTGTTGACGAAAACTATGGTGAATATAATTAGTCACCAAAATTAACAATGGTGGGTCGTCCACGACCCCGAAAGGGATAAGTTACCAAGATAAAAATATGTGGATTAGTGGTCATGTTTGTGTCCGTACAGTCTCACACATCATTCAGATGCTGACGACTGTGGACTTGATTTATCAGTTTGTTTCAAAATGTTTTTAATCGTCGTGTCTACATGCCGTCATATCTCCTCTGCCTCTACACTGATCCTACCAGTCATCTGTAGACTGCAGCTCACGTCTGTGTCACGTTAATTCAGGATGACATGCACAACCGAGGGGCTGAACTGCTGCGGATGGGATATATCTCCAGCCTTACCGTCCCAGGACAGACCCGTCACAAATCAGCCATGGCTCCAACAAGAAAGCAGGAAGATTTAAGTGGCTGCATTTGTAACTGCCAGGCTTGGGGCCCACATAGAAGGTCTATTTGTACAAAACTCTACTTATTTAAACTCACAATGAGTAAATGCAGGGCTGCGTCTGTGGGACCAACATCTGCTGCCCCAATTTCTGGTGTCGCCCCTGTTGGCACATGAATATGGTGGCTTGAATTTGTTAATTCATCAGCTTTTTTGGTTTAAAAGAATCATCTTCCTTCTTTAACAAAGTTCACTGTCTGCAGGGATCATCAAGGTAATGCTGGAATAACAAACTAAGCCTGTCTGTGATGAATCAATTTCTTTGATGGATGCACTTTTGTTCCATTAAAATCATCACAGCCTATTTTAGCTTTTAGCTTCTAGCTTCAACAACAAACCAGGAGATTTCAACTTTGAACTTTCTAACCTGCTATTAAGAGCAGAAATGTGGGCTCCGGTTCATGATGTAGTGCAGAGAGGGATGAAAACTTGTTCACATCTCCCTTCAGTATTGCCTTCAGTATTCTAAATAAATGAGCCGACCCAAGAGGCAGCAGATGTTTAAGCAGAGAGCTTCTATGTGAGCTCTTACTTCATCTTTAACTGCAGTATCAGAGCTGCCAAAGCCTCTTTACCTGCTCAGCAGCTGAAATAAGAATCTCCTCGACTGCAGCAGAATGCTCTCGGAGATCTTTTCTGTAAGTTTGAAGAATAAAATAAAAGGTAGAGCGTTCGGGGACAGGTTGCTCTGTGTTTTGAGTCGAGGATGTTTGAGAGAAACATCAAAAAAATCTTCAAAGATGGAGGAACAAACCGAGGAGCTGAAAGAGACTCAACTTTCTGCAGACAAGGTGCATGAAAACAGACCGAGCCGGTGTGCATAATGAGCTCTGACTGCAGTTTAGTCCCTGCTGAATGTGTAGATGTATACACGATAGCATGAACAGGGTTTAGCTGACACTCTCACTGCTTTTTTTTTTTATTTTAATAATCCATGAAAACAGCCCAAAACAGCTGTTCAAGTATGCTTTTACTCCTCATTACAGCAGCTCCACTTTTTAAAGTCCTGTTTTTCTCTTACACTGGGTCAAATAAACTCGAAGAGAGGGCAAAACCACTTTCAGTGAGTTATTGCCCCATTAAAATATTTGGTATTTCAGCCTCCAGCTTTGGGTAAAGAAAAGGAGAAATATCCTCACATTTATCTAACTCTGCTGATGCAGAACCCCAGGGCTAAAGGTAATTATTCTTATGCTCTCAGGCCCATTAGGATAAAACAACATGGATGACTCTGGATGATCTTGGAGTTTAATTTTTAAGGATTATGATCATCTCATTATGGAGAGTCACATGTTCTACCTCTGCTAAAAGTCATTAAAATCACATGGATTTAGCACGAGGTACGCAGTGAGAAGAGGTCCAAGGAGCCACAAATAAAATTATTATGAGGACCAGAAATGAAGTTTTCACTCAGAGTTTGACTACCAAGGGGGCCAAATAAACCCTTTTTAACTGCCTGAGGGCCACGCTGTTACAAACCGTTGGACAGTGAATAGGGAAAATATAAAAATGACCAGAAACAGCAAATATAAAGCTCTAATAAAAAAATGATTACACCAACATTCTTGGATACACTTTTCAGTTTGGAAACGTTATTTGGGTTGATTCATTCTTCCCTTAACCCTCTGGGGTCCCTCCAGAAAAACTCACATTCAGGACCCTTGGGACCCACATGGGTCCCTGCAGAAAAAGCGCTCTAAAAATCTTATAGATTAATATTTTTTCCACTTTCAAAGCTTAAACCTTTTAGCTAGCTTTAGCCATAATCAGAACTATAAAGTTTGTATTGATATCTTAAATATTTAAACATTTTTATGACATTTTGTGTCGTAATAGCAGTCACTAACTTAACAAGAAAAACACAAAATATAAATTATGAAGGCAGAGTGGATTGTTTAGGGTGAATATGTAATTTCATGAAAAACGTCAAAGAATTACATTTTCAACCCATAGGTTTGGATTGAAAAGGTAGTCACAGGAATCATATTATGGGATGGCTAAATTAAAGTATATCCAAAAAATGTGGTTGAATGGCCGTCAATGGGGACCCACTTTGGCCAAGGGACTTTAATGTGCCCTGTATGTGTACATTTTAAACTGTGGGGGTGTGATATGAAGTGAGGTTAGAATTTTTAACTTTGGTCCAAATCATCAATCTTCTGAAAATCTCATGTCATTGGCAGTACCACAGGCAAAAATACTGACTGTTAAAAATGTAAAAGCTGCAAAAAAAGGACGCATTGGGTCCCAGGGTCCCCAGAGGGTTAAATAACAACAGTTGGTTATATATTTTATATCACTGAAAGCCTGATTAGCCACCTTTACAACAAGGTACAACTTATAAGGATTGTGTATTTGTGGAATGAGTGACAGCTAAACGTGTCGGTAGTTTCCCCCTTAAAGAAGTGCCAAAATCCCTTCTTTCCCTCGAAAGTGAAGCCACTTGGAGCGACGTTCCCATGAGCCTCCTGGAAACACTGGCGTCAAGCATCAACAAGAACAGTGGAGCTGCATATTACTGAGTCATTTTTTCACTGTTTTATTTATTTTTTTAGTTGTTTTTTTTTTTTTGTACCTGTAGTTTTAGTTTAATTGTTATTTTAAATAAATTGCCTGCCCAAAATGTTTTGTCTCTCGCTCCCATTTCTTCTTTTTGCATTTTGAAGCTCTACTTAGAAACTTCTAAGATCCAACAGTGCAAAATGCAAATTATGGAATATTTCAACTGGTTTTAAGATTTTGATCAGGAGTGTTTATACCAGAGATACATCAATAACATATCCTAACTGGTGTATGGCGTTGATGTGTCATATTTTCTTCATGGTTACATCTTTCTCCAGCGGGCTGCATGACAAAGATGGAGGACATCATGTCAGGAACGTCTTGGCGAAGGTTTGTGCTCTCAGATCACTTCTCACTGTCATTGTCCCTACCCTCAGGTTGAGAGTCCGGGTGTCATCCTCAACAACAATCTATCTTTCCTGGCTCAAATCATCATTCAGTCTGCACACTTCCATCTATCGTCTGTCCCTCACACCAAACACTGCAGCTCCAGGGTTGGGTACCATAACTCTTTTGACCTTCATCACCTTCTCTGACTCCACGTCCAGGCCTTTCTAAGTCACATGCTGTTTTATCTTTGGGCAAGTAATTCAACTCCAAACAGCTCCAACTGCTGCACCAGTGGCTTAGAAATGGAAATGAAAGAGTGTGAATATGACTAACAAACATCTAAACAGAAACAACCATGAAGATATCCCACTACATACAACATGAACTGAACAACTCCTCACTCAGGGGAAGGAGGAGTGACAGGAAGACATGAGACAGGAAGGAGCAGGAGCCAACCTGTAGCCATATTGTTACTTATATTTATTTATATTTTTATATGTACCTGTCTTTATTTATATATCTTTCAATCTGCTATATAATGCTGCAGCTGGAATCTTAATTTCCAGAGGGAGTCATCTCAAGGGATGAATAACGTTCTATCTAATCTAATCTAATCTAATCTAACATACACTCTAATCAAGACAAAGAAGATCAGCAGGCCTTCATAATTCAAAAGTCCCTCATAAAGCCTGATGATACTGTATGATATGCTGTGATTGCTTTGGCCCTCGTCATGGTCTTTGCCTGGGGCCTCCTCTTTCCTCAGTCGAGGATGTTTGAGGCGCAGCAGCAGAGATTTGGGACTGTTATTTCTGTTCTCTGCTCTATACTGGTTTTTATCTTCTCCTGGAAACACTGGCTGATTCGGGACGTCCTGTTTCACACATGTCACAGTGAATCTAAAAACAGCGTCCGTCCTCTGATGGCTCACAGCCGCTGTGCGAAGCTCCTCAGGGCTTCACTGCTCTGCTCAGAGAAACTCTACACCGCCTCTTTAACTGACCAGGATTTTTATTTATTATTTAACTGGTGGTGGTTTTGGAGCTCCCTTTGAATTATTTCTGAGTTCCTCCTCCCACAGGAGAGGATTAGTGCCTGACTGAGGGATAAAAATAAGGAGCGCAGACTTCTGTAAGGTGCATTTATAAAACAAACTCAAACACTGGTTTCAGGTTCTCATCACTCAGTTTGTGGAGAAGACAACAGCGTCTGTACATGGAGTGTGCGGACATAACCACTAGCCCATTAGCACCCCTGATGCCCCCTGGTATGACAAAATGAGGGACAAAAGCTGTTAAAAGAGGTGCTGCCAGCCTTTTTGCTCGCTGCGTGCCTCAATCTTAAAAAAAGTCCAGAAAACTCAAAATTCAAGGTAACTGTGCTCCAGATTCTGGAGTTTTGGGTCAAACCTTGAACCAGGACCAGTAGCAGCATATCTTTGATTTGTTGTGTTAGCTTAACACTGCTCCGGGGCTTGCACACCTACATCCTAAAGTTTTTATTAAAAGAGTCAATCAATCAACCAATCAATCTTTATTTGTAAGACGCCACTTCATAACAAGTGTTATCTCAAGACACTTCACAACAGAGCAGGCTGAAGACAAACTCTTCAATTTATGGATACACATATATGCATATATAAATATACATATATATTATTACACATACATACATCCAGAGATGTATCCATCCACACAGAGAAAAGGGGACTGTAAGAATTAATGATAGAGACAAACCCATGGATGCCCAGATCCTAAATCTGTCCTCATCACATTACTCTGCTGAATATAGATTCAATCAATCAACCTTTATTTATATGGGATCATATTTGTCTTTGTTGATTATAAATGTATTAAAGGTAAGCCCCTTGATGTGGCATCTCATTTTCATGAGGTTCCACATGTCTATATGGTTGTAAAGATAGTTACTATGGATGAATAATCAATACAACCATGGATAGAGAGAACAGTCTAATATTAACATTAATATGTTAATGATGGAATGATGTTGATTAATACAGCAGCATCTAGATGAACTGCCATTAAAATGGGTTTATTTACTTATCTGTTTATTTATTTATTTAAAAAAAAAAAGGAAATATATACAACAAAATCAAATATACAGTATGTCTGAAGATAGACACCCACCCTTGCACAGGTGTTCCTGTCGCTAGAGAGTACAGAAAAAAAGTCCCCTTTATGCACACAAGTGCAGATAAATACAGTCATACATCAACACATGCACATGCATGTATCCATACATATACAGATTTATCCGCGTACAGAGAGGGAAATAGTAATGAGAAATAAAAAGAAAATAATAAAAAAAGAATTAGTCATACATCAGAAAGAGGATCTGTGTATGCACAGTATATACATACATGCATATATATATATATAGATATAGATATCGATATATATACACACGCACACACATATATATACACATATATACATATAATAAAAAATAAATAAATAAAAAAGGATTATAAATGAACATTGTCAGCAAAATGGGTTTAACTGGTCTAAAAGTATGAATTTATGTTAAATGATGTTTCTGTTGATGGTTGATCAGGATAGAGCTCATGGAGTGGAGCAGGTCCACAGCAGCAGGTCATACATGATTGTTTGTCATGTATCCATCAATCCATCCATTTATTAATTATTCTATCCATCAATCCATCCATTTATTAATTATTCCATCCATCAATCCATCCATTTATTAATTATTCCATCCATCAATCCATCCATTTATTAATTATTCCATCCATCAATCCATCCATTTATTAATTATTCTATCCATCAATCCATCCATTTATTAATTATTCCATCCATCAATCCATCCATTTATTAATTATTCCATCCATCAATCCATCCATTTATTAATTATTCCATCCATCAATCCATTCATTTATTAATTATTCCATCCATCAATCCATCCATTTATTAATTATTCTATCCATCAATCCATCCATTTATTAATTATTCCATCCATCAATCCATCCATTTATTAATTATTCCATCCATCAATCCATCCATTTATTAATTATTCCATCCATCAATCCATTCATTTATTAATATTCCATCCATCAATCCATTCATTTATTAATTATTCCATCCATCAATCCATCCATTTATTAGTTATTCCATCCATCAATCCATTCATTTATTAATTATTCCAACGATCCATCAATCCATTCATTTATTAATTATTCCAACGATCCATCAATCCATTCATTTATTAATTATTCCAACGATCCATCAATCCATCCATTTATTAATTATTCCATCCATCAATCCATCCATTTATTAATTATTCCATCCATCAATCTATTCATTTATTAATTATTCCAACGATCCATCAATCCATTTATTAATTATTCCATCCATCCATCAATCTGTTTATTAATTACTCCATCCATCAATCCATCCATTTATTTATTATTCCATTCCATAGTCTTTTTACTAGGCTAACAATTCTAAAAGTGCCACAGTCTTTTTATTAAGTTATTATCATATAATAATAAAAATAAAATAAAGTAAATGAAAGAGTATGGTATTGACCTCTTCTGCTGTAAATCTGCTTGAAATAACAGCTGTTTCTCACAAATACAGATTGGTTTATTGATTAATTGATAATTTTACATTCTCTGCTTGTAACTTCACATCCCTACTCTAAAATCACTTCAACTCAGTCGCCAGTAAATTCCTGTGAATTGACAGCAACTGTGCCACAAAGAAATCGTGTAGTTTTATGGATAATTACCCATCATGCACCACAGAAATCTCATTAAATCATTTAGTAAAAATCGGTGTTGTCGTTGTTCTGCCGACCCCTCAGAGAAGATTTCTCGTATCCACAGTGAGTCAGCGGTTGCTCTTAAAGTGAAAACCTCCCTTATGGATGTTTTTTGGTCTGAAGTGGAGCTTTCAAGCGAGCGTACAGACTCACTGATGCAGGAATGTAAACGTGAATGTGGACAGGAAAGCTTTTTTAAAGCAGCGCTCCGGCTCACACAGACCTCAGCAGGCCTTCAGCCCGGTGAGGCTCAGGCTCACCACAGAGTGCCTCAGACAAACAACAGGAGAGTGAAGCTTAAAACTGAGAGAGGGGGTGAAATAAAAGCTTTAAAAATGTTCTTCTGCTGCTTTATCAACATACAAGCATCTAACGGAGCTTCTGCCTCAAAATACCAACATTTACATCTTCAAAAATCGGATGAATGAAAAAAATACAATATGTTGAAATATTTTTTAGTGCAATACAAAATCAATAACTTTGTGCAAAAATGTGATATTTTATTACAAAATAATTAATAGATATTTGTGATAAATGTTTTACAAATAAAAGCTAGTTGCCCTCAAACATCCAGCCAATTGACTCTCTGGCTCTTTGCTTTACTTCTTTCGCTGGACACAGAGAGAAGTTTATAAATGTTACGGGGCCATGATTTACATAAAAACACTGATTAGAGCTGTACTTGCTTCATGCACACACCATTCTGGGCTCTAAGCCCTTAGGGCCGTGTCTAATATCAGTCACACTCTCACTCACTAAGCACAAAAACATGCTTTTATGAGCAAGCAATAAAATAATGTACATCAATATTATATTCTGATTTTACTGAGCTATTTTTTCACCTACATCTGACCTAATTGTTAACATAAGATACAATACATTTTTAAGATTTTAACCTTTAAAATGCTAAGTTTTTGTCACGATGCCACCACATTTTCAGAGTTTAAAAAAAATCAGAAAAAAACGAATTGTTTTCATTTCACTACACGCAAATTATTTTTTTGTTGGATTATTACAGCCTGAGATATAAAAATGATCAGCAGCAACATAGATCTTGATGCATTATTATTTTCTTTACAGAGTCAAATACTCACACTCATGTGGTTAAAATGTCGCCACCTGGTGGAGAACACTAAAAAAGAGCCATTCCAAGGCTAAAGCCCAGATTGACACACACATACAATAAAATGTATGTATTATGCTTTAATGGAAGGGAGAACAAAAACTGCAGTTTGAATGGATTTCAATGGGACATTTTTTGCCCTTTATGGTTTGAGTGTAACACTTCTTCTTGCATCGGGTAAATTTAGATTTACTGCAGGAGTTGAGCTGGAAATAACAAGAGCATACAAAAATACACAATCTTCATAAAATTCATGCCACATGCATAAGCACAGACAAAATGATCTTCATAAAAAATGAAGAATGAGAAGCTAGTTAAATGTGTACAACCATGGTATTAAAATGTAAAAAAATACTCTCAGTGATAAAAATCTTTCTTCATACTATTATGATGTATTGTGATATGCTGTAGCATCATTTCACCAGACTCTTGCCACCATACACTCCTAATCACAAGAAACTGTCCAAATTTTATTAACGTGGGCCCATGCCTGCAGCTACCATGTTTGAGCTGACAGCACTCATCCTCAGCTCACAGAGCTCCCTGTACTTAATGATTGCCTTTATTCAAGGAATATCTCAGGTCTTTGACACCGGACACAGTTTTTTCATGCGAATGATTCTTGTTGTGTTGTTGTTGTTCTCAAGTCTCCAGTCAGTCAATACAAACTCGCACACCAGCGGCATAACGTCTCTGACTGAAATAACAGCTTTTATGTTTCAAACTCCAGCCGTACAGAAAAAGTTGAGCCTGGTTTGACTTTTCCATCCCAACAATCATCAGAGCCTTTGTGTTCCAGCTCGCTCTGAGAATAACAGTGTGATCATTTGTAAATAAAGCAGTGAGTCTGCTATTATCTCCAAAGTTCATGATTTTTATATTTTATAGACTTCTACTGAAAAATGAGGCTTCGTAAATGATTGATGAGCTAAGCTGATCTCACTTAATGCTCCTGTGAATCTCAAATTTCTGCTTCAAAAACTCTGAAGTTTAGAAAAGGACACCAAACTTTTAAGTGAGGAACCATCCAGACTGGACTGCTTTATCATTTGAAAAGGGGGAAACCATATCACAGTAAAAATAATATTTTTGACATGCTTATTAAAAAGCTAATTATTCTGCTGTACATTTGAAGATCAGCAGCCTGAAAAATCCTAAAATGGGCCCCAGGGAACATCCATGAGTGAGATGGAGCTCCAGCCTGGAGATAAACATCCGAGAGGTGATTTTACAGTCACAGTCTGAGAGATCAAACAGTTTAATTATATCCTCTTAAATCCCCAAACTATTAGGTAAGAGCCCAGCTAAAAACAGAAACCAGTGAAAGCAAGCAGTCTGTTTCAGCTCTTTGCAGATTTAAAGTCTGACAGTCGAACACGGACTCTCTGACCAGGAATCGTGGACATCAGGACTTTCTCAGGAGGGAATTGATATCTGGAAATATGGCCAACGATGATGTTTGTTTGTAACAATGTGACCAGGAAACAACAAATCCCAGAAGTCTTTGCTGCTCCACTGCCAACAGCCTCCATAGTTTACCAGGAGAAACACCACGGACTCTCCTGAGGTTCCTTAGACCAACAGAGCAGATTCATATTTCCCTTGGATCGTTTCTTGCTCACGTGGCAGTGTTTTGAGAAGGGCTGAATCCAGGCTAATGCTGCGCTCCGGAACTGGGAAGAGGGGAGTGGGAATGACGTCATCTCCGAGTTAGTCGGAAAGTCGGAAAAACTTTGCCGATGTACCAGGCTATTTATAGCTGTTAGCACGCCCTGCATTGTAAAGTTTGCAAATACTACATAAAGAATGTGAATAACTCTATAGCAGCATTTCCATACATATGTCAAACAATTCTATGTACACGGCTGATTTAGTGATTTTTTAGTCACCTTTTTCAGGCGAGCTTGGCGCTGCTGTTTGTGCCAAAAAGGTATGGATTCCCATCTTCATATATGTTCAAACAAACCGTGCCAAGCAATTTAGGGTCACCAATCGACCTAATGAGCATCTTTTTGGTCTGTGGGTGGGAGCTGGAGAGCCCAGAGAGGACCAGTGTTCATTTTGACAGCACTTTTTAATTTAGTTTTAGTTAAAATCTTTTGCCTTTAAAAGGAGCAGAGAGCTGAGCGAGGAACATCCTGAAAATCCATCCACCGCCGCAGACCCTCAGAGGCCTCGCTCGCAGCTTGCAGTGGGTCTAATTTGTCACCTTACGTAAGCTCAGGCTGCTAAGATCAATGGTCGAGTCTGGACTGTAGTGAATTCTGCCTGCTGGCTAAATGCTTCAGGGATCGATGACATAACGACTGTGCTGAGTCCATCTGCTCCGAGGTTTACTCCAGAACATCCAACACTCATTTCCTCTCCCTGAACCAACTCTTCTGTATCTGCAGCAGATTGTCTTTACACTTTCTGACCGGTGATGCAAACAGAAAACAGATCCATCAATCTGCTCTAAATGCTAAAGAGAAAAACAACGCCTGGAAATCGAGTGAAAGAGCTGGAGGTGAAAATGAGCTGAATCCCTCACAGAGCAGATCTACTCACTGGAGCCCCGAGAGGTCGTCCAGGTTTCCTGCTGTCAATAAAGATACTCTGTGAGGTGCTGGAAAAGCTCATCCAGCCTGCAGAAAGTCCACATGAGGGTGATTTATCTCAGCATGGAGCTCATGGAGCGTTCAGCATCAAGGGAAAACATGGAGCTGATAAAATAAACCGTTTGGCAGCTTCAACAGGAATAAAACAAACTCCCATGTTACCTTCCTCGCTGAGCTCAAACGTCTGTTTTTTTGTTTTTTGTGAGGAAATGAGGAACTCTTTTATGAGTTTAAACTGAGTCAGCAGTTTCTCTGATCCTCTGAGACACATTCAGATTTAATTGAGGACAAACGGAGACTCGCCTTCACCGTTTAATGTCTTTTCAAATTATATGCATGTTTATGTTTCAACAGCAGACTCACCAGAGACCTGCATGAGGATTTAACAGAGCCAAAACCCTTAACTGAGCCTGTTATTGGCGCTCTGACTGGTCTGCTGACTCAATAATCAGAAAAGAGAGCTTTCATAGCAACAATTGCTGGGGCTACGTCCTGTTAAACAAACTTATGCCAAGGCCAAGTCTTGACCGTTTGACCTATGCAGGTTGTTAAGTAAGTTTGAACATGAGGACACGGTCGGTTTCAAGGTCAGGTCATGTAAGGTTACATGTTAAGGAAATATCTGCTCTTTAATGATCACATTGTCATTTTTATTGCAGTGATGAAATGTTTGAGTGATGAATTTCAGCTGCCAGGATCTAAGGAGATGGAATTAAATATTAAATGGTGTACAATAAAAGATGGAGCTGGTCTCCATAGATCAGCAGGAAGGAAACGCTCTAATAAAAAGGAGGTTACGGAGAGTTGAGGGGTCAGAGGGCACTGCCCCCCCCGAGATAAATCACCGTCTGCTGGAGGTCTGACGCGGGACGCCTGTCTTCTGATGACCGCAGCACCTTTAACAAGCAACACAACAGACACACTAACCGTACATGACACAACCTTTAAGCTGAAAGCTCTTCAAGCAGAGAGGGATTTAAACGGCATCACTTCCAACGAAAAGCCCTGCGGGCCGAGCTGTAAGTAGGCTGACGGGAGCAAAGCCAACGGCGCTGACAGCACACATATGTTTGGACACGCTGATGAAGGACTTCTCCACGTGCTGGTACCATGTGTGCTGTGAAACACGCAGTAAATAATGCAACATATTCATTATTAACTGGCTCTGCTGCCATGTTCTTCTTTTAAAGGTTAAAGAAAGGGTATCAAACCCTCTGTGAGTGACATAAAGACGTTTAAAGGCTTAATCTTTGATTTCTTATTCATGCCACACTCACTGTGTGCTGCAGTAGAGACTTAAATGAATATATATTGAATATGGATGAAGAGTGTTGCAGTAAAAAGCATGTATTTACATCATTCACTGCATATATGCCCAGCTTTGGGTGCATATCCAAAATATTTCACAGGGTGCTCCATGATTTTAAATCTCTTCCTGTCAGATTTTAAGGGTTTTAAAACAAATAAGACCAAAAATCTTTAGCAGAAGGCTGCAGTGCAATCCTTTGGAGCAACGGTGCCAATCAAACTAACCCTCTGAAGAAGGGATGCACAACATGATCAGGAAAATATCAGTATCAGCAGAAAATGCCAAGAAAGTTGGTAATCAGTATTGGCAACTGATATTTTGGCCACACATCGTTTCCCGTAAGAAAAGATTTAAGTGATGTTTTTGCTCCTCTTTTAAAGAAGAAATTAGGTCAGTTTCTGATAAAAACTCAGATATTGCCGCATCAACGGAGACCGCTTTACATGCCGCCATTCTTTTCAAACACGCAGTCACGTCTGCAGCTCCGCCTCTTTCCTCTGATTGGGTCATTCAGCTTTTAGCCAGTGAAGCTGTAGAGGATTGGAGCTCAGCATGATGGACCTGTGACAATGAATCAAGCAGTCCATCTGCTCTGCAAGGTTACCGTATACTGTAACACTGGCAGAATGAACAAATCCACCATTATTGTCAGCCTCTTCGTCACTGAATGTCCACTGGCTACGGCCTGCTGGTGGATCCCAGGGTAACCAAGTCAAAGGTGTGATACATCATTGAAATGTTACGATACAAGTTACTTCATCCAAATCAATCAATCTGAGATAACAACTGCAAACATTGTGTGGCTTTTCGTTAGACAAGAAGCAAACAAAACCACATAACTCTCATTTGAAGCCTTCCCATCTGTCACTGGATGCAAAAAGTTCAGCAAACTCAGCCTCTCAAGAAGTCCATAAATCGATCCAAATCCAACATTTGGTCCAAAGAACAGTAACATATCCATACATGGCCAGGAAGTGCAGCTGTGTTTGCTTCAGATTTTCCTCTTGATGTACAAATTTTTCTCGTTTTTGGCTCGATTAGCGCCGTTAGCTCCATGCTTTGGCTTAAATAATGTATTAAAAATGGAGTCTGCACCATGACCTTTTGATTGGCATCTCATTTGCACCAGTAGGAAACTGCATGTGACCTCCAGGAGCCCCAACACCCAATCATTGCCTGGCCCATCCCCTATACAAGCCCCCGAGGCTAGAAGTGACTACGACATGAATGTCCAGATCATTAGGCCGATGACATTCTGAAGATTTGGACATATCACTTCAGGTCAGAGGGTTTAATGCAACCAGGGATGGGAACTGAAAACCAGGTCCAGTTGAGAATGGATAACAACTTCTTCAAGGAGTTGATAAAATGAGTCTTTTTCCCATCAATTCCTTAAACTTTGTTCTGCCTGTCTTTGGAATGGGAATTGATAAGAATTTATGGATTCAATATCATTATTGATACTGCCTATCAAGACAAGTCTTTAACGATTGTCTTATCAATTTCTACCGATTTTCTGTGGAAAAAAGTTGTCCTACAGAGGTTTTTAATGGCAACAATGTCAAACAGGTCACTGATATTCAGTGTCGTGCTGCACAAATACATTCCAATTTTTGTGTTTTCACCCACAAATGCTGTGTAATTAGTATCATTTTGTAGAAAATAAACAATTTTTAGCAATTCTGTCCAAATCCTGACCCCTGCAATGATTGTTTATTTCTTTGTTATATATCCGCTGACTGCCTCTTTTAAGGCACGATGTCTTTAATTTGCAAGGCATGCAGTACAAAGTGGAAGGAATTGATACGGGAATTGATTAGTAAAAAGACAACTGATATTGATTCCTTGAGGGAGTTGTTATCGATTCTCAACAGACTGTCTCCCTGATCTTCACTGATGTTGTGGGAATGCTTCAGTGAAATATCGCTTTAGCTCAAGCATATTTAATGCAGTAACCTGTGCTCAAAATAGAATTTTGATAGAGTCCGATAGAGTCCTTAAGAGTCTGAACAGCTTTTGTCTTTTATTCATTTAAACTCTAAAATAATGAGAAAGACAGGGCTGCTCTGGAAATCATACTCTAATCAAGCTACCAGACAATTCCTGAGGACAAATCACTGTAAAGAAAACATCTGCAGGATATTGCAGTCTGGACAAAAATGAGCAAAACATTAAAACACATCCACAGTTTGTCCGTCTCATCATTAATATTCTGATCCCCTCCACCACCTCCATCTGCGTACAGTTGACTTTGACAGGAAATGAAGACAAGAGCCATCAATTATTTCCTCCCAGAGTGATTGACAGGTCGCAGAGACGTAAAATCGATGTTATTAATACTATCAGACAGAAAATAATGAAGCAGGCACCCCCTCCCCTCCTCCATCTTTGATTCTCATCTCCTTGTCGTGCTGTCGGCTCGGTGGGCGGTGCGACTGACATTTCCCGGTCAACATGCTGTTCTCAACCTTTACACCCGAGTACATACTGTACATACGGCTCAGTGTGTGCGCGGAGATGTGAGCGCTGATTCTGATTATCTCAGGGTGCCTTTTATTGCCCTTCAGGAACATCAGATAACCGTGACAATTAAGGCTGATCGATAGCTCCCCGGTGCCCGTCAGAGCGCGGCCGGCCTTCATGCTGCAGGTTACAGAGGGGAAAATAACCACAACACTACACACCTGTGTGAGAGGCAGGTGCAGGAAAGAGTGTGCAGGGCTTTGAGTCCAAGCTGAAGCCACGGAAACAGATGGATTGTGTATTTGAGACAGCCTGATTCTGAACTACACAAAGAGGATTTTTGATTTTGTCTCTTCAGTCAGTGCATGTCTCTTGTTTAAAATGCTCCAATCCTGTTTTTCTGTGGCTGATACCTGCTTTAATCGGCTTTAATTGAAATATGCCAACATCAATACCAATCATAGAGCCGACAGATTTCTCCATACGGCTCGATACAAAAGCTCTTCTTCTTGGTTTCAGCTTTTAAATCAGAGTTGTTGGACAGACTCACATCAATAGTCCTTATACTCAACCATCTTTAAAACCCCAACAATACCTTAGAATAAAGCGTTCAAATCTTGTATGCAGGCGTTCACAACAGACCTTCATTCAGGTATTTTCTGGAAAAGCTTTTATAAAATCTCAGACTCCAGGACGTGGGAACGTGGCGTGCTAAAATGCTAACTCACTTTAGCTTAAGGTTTCACTCCTGCATGACTCTGACTGAGACTATGATGTAATTTCACAAGTCGTTGCTGTTTTAAAAATATTTTGTTCTGCCTGCACACTCAGCAACAGAAAAATACAAATGCTGAAACAACTAGACTCTAAAAAGAGGAAGACTCCAAACACGTACTCTGGAAGGATTTAGTCTCACAGAGATATAACCGACTCCACTTCCCAGATCCTCTCCCTCGGTTAAACGAGGTGATGGTGGTCCCCTCAGAGAGGAGCTCAAAGTCTTTTTAAAGGTCTAATCATGGAAACCCTCCTCCTCCTCACACCATCTGCTCCATCAAATGTCGGCCTCCAAATATTCCTCTGAAGTTTCCATCAAACACGGTCAACTTCTCCAAATCTGGATCAGCTGTCTGGAGTGGAGTACTGAAGTCTCTGTTTGGCTCTGCTCAGAAGTTTGGCTGAAGATAACAATGACTGTATGTGGACGATAAAGAGCTGGATATGAATGTTTTCTCTCTGAAGGCCGGAAATGTTTCACTGATCTGAAACGTGGGCATTAAACGTCAGATTTTCTCTTAGATCCTCAGAATCAAGGGGCATGTGATAAGGCCTGGGGCCGCCATTTTGTGTCGATGCTCGATGCAGCAGCGGGAATCCACGTGGGAAGAGGAGTTAAGTCTGAAGTAAAGGGCTGAAGTATGAAGCATAAGTCTAAGGTTAGTTTAAAGGGTTAAGACGTGAATTTAACTGCACTCTGTCACAGTTACACAAACATGTTGGCAATAATGTTTGTTAATTTTTAGATGAGTGAACATCACCTGCAGGGAGCCCACTGCTACTTCCTAATTAGCCCACCTGTCCAAACATCAACTTATTTAATTTAGACCATTTCAGAATCACAATACTGCATTTTACCTGCCTGTGTTAGTCAGTTTGTTTTTGAACAGGATTACTCATAAAGTTACATACAGAACTTGATCGATCAGAAACGGGCCAAGGACCAATCAATTCGATTTTTTGAGGGATTGGTTCACATTTAGAGATAGTTTTCTGAATTTTCACTAATAACTCAATAAGTTCTCAACAGATTTAGAAGAAATAGTCAGGAAATGTTGGTCATGGGACAAGGAGGAAGTGGTACGATTTTGGTGGTGATGTGAATCCAGATGTGGATCCAGGAGTTTTATCAACATTGTGAGATAGGCCAGTTTTCCACATTTTTGGCAATAACTCGCCTGAAAATGTTGGAAAGGCTTGGCAGAGGTTTATTTGAAGAATAGAATTGTGCTTGCAAAGGTGTACTTTTCTTTGAAGATTTACTGTAGTTTGTAAATTGAGGCTATTACCCTTGTATTCATATTATCACATGAATACTGACAGCTAATAATAAATTATGATGCTAATTCATTATTAGATCTGATTTGTGAGGAAGGGCTAGGACTAGATCAGCTCTCTGCTTCATTCTGTTCCCTCTTAAACTGTTGTTGTGTTGACATACATGTATAAATTAATCTGATGGACATGTACAGTTGCTTAGTGAACAAATGCATAATTTTAACGTTGTTGTTTGTTTTGTTTTTAAGTTTGAGATGAATAATGAAAGAAAGAAAGGTTTGTGTTCTTGGAGCACTTTTAATATAATTTGTTTTATCTGAAGCTACAGGATAATTAAAACAGTGATAACTAAAGTATATAGCAAAATTAAGCTTTTAATTTTTGTTATTAATAAATCAAACCTTTTTTGGTTGATAATCACTTGTGTTAGCATGTCCGCATAAAAAGCTTTATTTGGCATGTGTAACGGCAGATGGTTTCTTGTTGGAACCTTAACCTGGCCAATAAAAACGGCAGCTAGGTTTTTATTCTTGAAATATGAACTGCAGTCTACTCCTGCCATTAAAAGCTGGACTCAGTAAAATCGAAATGGTACCAAACCTTATTTGATGGCCAGTTCTGCATCTTGGACATTGCTCCCTCTCTTTACGTTAAAGTCTTTGCTGATATATTTCTGCACACAAACTTTGCACCGACTCAGATTATTTGTTCACACAGTATAACTGTTCCAGCAAAAAAGAGAAGGGCCTCATGTTGGTCTTTGCCCGGAGCCTTTAAATGACTAAAACTGTCCCTGATAGACCAGAGTGTTCTGCAGCTACATGACAAATGAAGATATATTTTTGTGTAAATCTCAGATGGAGGTTATGCACTGCATAAAATCAGAGCTAAAAGGATCACACCCGGCACACAGGGGGCATTCTGGGAAAAACATTAAAATAGAAAATCACGCTGCGAGGTTTGAATTTAATCCTCCTGGAAAGTCTTGAACATTTGGTCCTGATGTGATCCAACATGGGAGGACATCAGAGGATTACTTTTTCATCCTTTTTCCTCAAAAGAGCTCCCGAACATGAAACACGTTTCCTTTCATGTCCTGTCACAAGTTAGAAAACAGTTTCCATCAGACGAGCGCCGCTGCAGCCGCTCGTCGTCCTCCCGGGGGTGACAGCTTATTTATTCAGAGAGAGGCTCTTTGCAGGCCCGTCCCAGCACGGCGCTCTACATGGCAGCGATGTGAATTCATAAATGACAAATAGCTTCTAACTGTCAAACCCTGCTGCCCAGAGGGGAGTCGCACAGCTGCCCCACTGCTCCACCGGTTAGGACTGTTATTCAGGAGACGAGAGCCAGTCCACGTTAAAACTGGAGAGTTTGATTTCTGAATCAGAAAGAGCCTCGTGGGAGATTCATTAGGAGATCTGCAGCTTAGTATGAGAAATGTTTAAAGTGATTAGAACAGCATGAAGCAGATTCACGTCACGGAGGGTCACAAACTGAGTTTAGCAGAAAAACAGAAGACAGACCATCCTCTGCTCTGATGCCCACATGAACATTAATAAAACTGTAGAGCAGAGCTGTGCAGTTAGTGACCCCGTTTGCCTTCTGTGGTGCAAGCAGTGTTAGTTTTGACAGCACTTTTTAATTTAGTTTCAGTCTTTTGCCTAAAAAATCTTTTAGTTTTAGTCATAATTTAGTCGTCTAAATGTTTTAATTTAGTCTAGTTTTAGTTGTGAAATGTCACAACATTTAAGTCGATGAAATCTCCTGTAAATTTAGTCGACTAAAACATGAAGTGTAAAGGGTAAGGCATTTTTTAGGTTTCCTTGAATTGTTGAATGCTAGTAAAGTCTGAATGTATAAGTGAACAGAAACAAATTGAACTTTTGTGTGAAATGCAGTCACCTTTATTTAGGCTACCTGGCAGAGCATCTCAGTTACAATACCAGAACTGACAACAAACAGTGAACCTGCTCTACATGAATATATCAATTCATAAAGAGAGGAGCTCTGATTGGATCGCTCCACAACTTATCCCACCACCACCAAGCTAAGGCAGCTGTGATTGGATGTCCCTCTTAACTCATCCAACCTTTCCACACAACCAAAGTAGCTGTGATTGGATATATTCCTAACTTGTAACTTTCTACATGACCAAATTAGGTCTGATTGGATTAAGTCTCTGTCAAACATTTTAGTCTAGTTTAGTTCGTCTGAGATTGCTTGCACTCAGTGTTAATTTTGTTGACTAATTATTTTCGTCATAGATTTCGTCAGCAGCTTTTTTTCCCCTGGTGAAAACTAGACAGTAACTAATAAAAACAAATGCAAATGGACAAAAACTAAATTAACTGACATTTTCCTCAACAAATAAAAACTAATCTAGATTGATATTTTTATTGGTTTTTGTAAATTATTGAAGAACTACTCTGCTATAGTAGTGTCTCTCTTTCATGAAGCATTGGAACATTTTATTTAAGTATTACTCAATGCTATATTTAGAGGATGTCAGTGGTAATTGTTTCCTTGATTTAAAAACAATAACATAATTGGCTTGAATTCTACATCAGGTTGATTTAACTATGCATAATAACTTGTATTTGTGTTATATGGATATGAGTATACTATTTTTATGACTACTTTATATTTGCATTTTTTGTTTATCAAACATTATGTTTCCATCTAGAGTATCCGGGAATTTGTAACAATGCAGCCCTCAGGCTGGGAAAAACAGTTTTGTGTGGCCCTCTTGGTAGTTAAAGTTGCACTAAAGGGTGGATAAAACTACAAAAATATGATATAGACTCTTTAAATCAACCAAAAACATGCCTTTGGCAAACATTTTGGAGCAAAAGTTTTGTTTTTACCAGGAAACATATAAACAGTGAATTATATTTTAGTGAAACTCCGACCAACTTATCTCAGATTTCTGATCCACTGAATGAATTTGTGTCCCTGAGCCTCTTTTTAACAACTGTTAACTCTCCAGAAAAATGAATTAATTAACGAGTTTTAGCAAAATACAGAGAAACAAAGAGGCTCATCCTCGCTCTGCAGCCCTGATCGAGAGGCACAGCTGATGTCTGTCTCCAGGATTAGTTTGGGTCAGCTGGCAGCGCTCAGACCACCAAACTTCAAATCTGCTTCATCTCAGCCCAACATCTGCCATCGGACCTTCTGACAGGAAAACAAATCTTCTGAAAACCTCTAAGGAGTTTGTTTTTTCTGTCTATTCTCTGCAGACGGACGCTGGAATCAGTCTGCGGCGGGCGTGAAGGCGGGCGGCGTCTGATGTCCCGATCAAAGCGTTTGGATTCTGACCTCCAGAGGCTTGAAAGCGTGTCAGGACGTGTCACCCCGGAGCCCACGCCTCCTGTTTGAACATCACACGTTAGTCTTCTCCGGACTGATGAACCAACAGGGACCATGTTCTCCATTTTAATGACATTTTCCTCCATTTTGAAAACTATTTGCAGCTCCTTTTGGGCTGTGCGTGAGCTGCAGGCGCTGTCAGTTTGCTGTTAAAGCACCAGGGGGGGCTGATACCAAAAAATCAAATATGTACAAAAACACACTGGAGATAAAAATGCAGTGGTGTTGATAAAGAGTCCTGGAGCTGGAATGCAAATGATTCAATTGGTCAATATGACCAACAGGTCAAGTTCAGAGGCTGGAATAACCCCATGACCTCTGTTGACCTTCAGCAAAGAGGTCACGTGACCTGCACAACCCTGAATCAATCTCATACACAGTCTTATGGATTTGTATCCAAGTGATGCAGACAGGGAGAAGTTATCCACGGATGTTTTAAACTCTTTTGCCTAAAATATCTTTTAGTTATAACTTAGTGATCTAAATTGTTTAAATTTTAGTCTAGTTTTAGTTGATGAAACTTCACAACAGTGTAGTCGATGAAATCTACTGTAAATTCAGTAAACTAAAATATGAAGTGTAAAGGGTAAGGCGTTTTTTATGTTACCTTTTCGTCATAGTAGTTTTCGTCAACAACCTTTTTTCCCCTGATGAAAACTAGACAGTAACTAAAAAGAAACAAGTGCACGTGGACAAAAACGAGCAGGCTCACTGTTTGTTGTCAGTTCTGGTATTGTAACTGAGATGCTCTGCCAGGTAGCCTAAATAAAGGTGACTGCATTTCACACAAAAGGAAAATTTGTTTCTGTTCATTTATACATTCAGACTTTACTAGCATTCAGTAAAGGGTTATTAGAGGTTTCATTTTATCCAGGTGTAAAACATGACTTCAGAAATTCAAGGAAACATAAAAAATGCCTTACCCTTTACACTTCATATTTTAGTCGACAACATTTACAGCAGGTTTCATCGACTAAAATGTTGTGAATTTTCATCACAATTCAGATGACTAAATTATGACTAAAACTAAATTAAAATGTGCTGTTAAAATCAACACTGGTGGTGTGGAGGCAGGAAGCGCAGCAGATTTCCAACAGGAAAGTAAAGTTGTTGCCCAGGGGCCCTAAACTGTGCTGATCCGGCCCTGCGTTTAATCAACATGCGGCTGCTTGTTTCACCCTTACAGTCTCAGCAGAGCTTCATGTTTTGATTAGATGTACCTCATTGAAGCTTAATTTGCCCACTCCTTTGGAGAACACTGAGCACAATTTAGAACAACTTTGAGGATCAAAACTGAGATAATTGCTGCTTCAGAATAAAAGTTAAAAAAAGAGGATAAAAAACGAGAAGCTGACGACAAACGGCTTTGAAGGTTTTGGGATTTTTGCAGGAAAGAGATGAAGAAGAAGAAGAAGTGGTGAGGAGGAGGAGGAGGAGGAGGCCCGGCAGGATCACAACCAGCCCGCTTCCTCCTCACTGATGATTTCTCTCTGGGTTTAATTACTGCCCAGAACACACACACTCACACACACACTGGCCCACAGAGTCGTACTACAGCTCCTCTCCAGTTTCTCTGTTCTGTTAGGAAATTAAAGTTTGTTTCCAGGAAAGAACACGCTGGAAAAGATGCCCGAAAATACCAGGAAATAAACACAAAATAACGACTCAAGGCTGAAAAATGCAAATTCTGACCCAGTCAAACTACAGGAAGGATCCACACTATCATACATGAGTCTTTAGTCTGTGAGGAGTCTGGTTCTGCTGCTTTAACATGCAGCTCCTCCTCCAAAGACCAGAAAGTAGAGCCTTATAATAATCAACTCAAGCAGAAATCAATGCCAAATCAGTCACTGTCATCAAAAACCAAACTCCGGCTCGCAGCGATCCAAGGCCCACCAGAGTTCAAGTCAACTTTCATATCACTCCAAATTGATCTTACTTTACAAGAAAGCAAACCAGAGTGTGTTTGGTCTGATTCCAACGTCGGTGAAGGACTGAATATGCTGCCTGGATTCAGTGCGCTGCAAAGGCACAGCCAAGGACGACTGATATTTGATTCGACTTTAATTCAACTTTAACTGCTCAAACTGTGACTCCAAAAGGACTGAGAACAAAGAAGACAAAGAGAGTTTTCACTGAGACAACAGAAACAAACTGTGGACTCAGAAAACAAAAATCAGCACCAAAAATCCATCAGCTTTCAGAGAAAAGATGAAACTTTATTGATCTCTGTGAGGGGAGAATCTAAGAGTCTGCTGCTGCACACTGAGCTCAGAAAAGTGATGACAAAAACAAAAAGAAGAGAAAAGAAACAAACCAACCTCAGCATTAAAACTGTTCGACACTTTGACTTTAAATTCACTTACGGGGAAAAAAAGAGCAAAGTCTGATCACTGAAAATGAGTAAAAGGTAGGCCAGATTAAAATGTCTGAATAAAAAGAAAAGAAAAGAAAAGAAAACATATTTTTATTATTAAAAATAAAGGCTGGATGTGTTCTGAGTCTTTGTTAAATCATGATATGTGCACATTATTCTTCAGCTGTACAAACACCACTGAACTCAGAGACTGAACACTCACTCATCCATCCATCCATCCATCCATCCATCCATCCATCAGTCTTTTATCTCACTGGTTCCCTGCCTTTATTCCTCTCAGCCCCTTCTGGGACGCTCAGAAAACAAACAAATCGATATATGTGCAAAATAAACAACAACTTTAATTGTTTTCATGTATAATATCAGAAACAAGGGCTTAAACATTCATTAATGTGCAAAAACCTTCACAGAAAGTATGTCCTGAGTGTATTACAAACCAAATGTCGACACTATCAGGTTCAGTGTCTGTAATCAGGCAGATCATCTTGCCAAGGTCCAATCTACAACGACTGTCAGCGGCCCAAAGCTGGACGGGCCAATCAGAATCCTTCAGAGCAGAAAGAGGCGGAGCTACGAGTTAGATGACTGCAGAAAGTGACTACAGAGATTAGCAGAGATGTTAATAAACAGCTAAAACAGCTTCAGTTTTTCTTAATAGGTACAAGGACACATGACTCTTGATTTGTTGATAGGTTGGTGCCTCCCCCTTTTATTTTTTAATTTTTATTTATTTTTTATTGTTTTGCTCTTTCCTTTCCTTTTCTACTTTACTTGAATTTTGCTTATTCTTTTTGTCCCC
Source organism: Cetoscarus ocellatus (assembly GCA_037902135.1). Classification (NCBI taxonomy): domain Eukaryota; kingdom Metazoa; phylum Chordata; class Actinopteri; order Labriformes; family Labridae; genus Cetoscarus; species Cetoscarus ocellatus. Next base: position 749,591 of record JBAMNC010001495.1, read on the forward strand.
TTGCTCAGACCACTACTTAATGATGTGTGCTGATATGCATTGTAGGGTTGTCAGAAATATCGATACACTGAAAAATACTCAAACACTGTATCCGGATACAATACTAATTTGAGCCCTCACTGCGACCCCACTTGCTGTACTATGTATTACTGCTGCGAGCAGGACGACTAATTCGGCAAAACACCTTAAGGACCGGCACCCTGGCCTTCATGACAAATTCTGACAGGTGAGCAAAGCTCCCGTTCATCATGTACCTTACTGTATTCAACTGATTCCTGATGTTAGTCTGGCCGGTGGCCCGCATTCATGTTGGTCGTTTTGTGATTAGCTGTGGCTTGCACGCTACTGTAGTCTGCGCTAGCTGCATTTAGCTTGATGCTTGATGAATGTTGGTTGTTTTGTTATTAGCCATTAGCCGCAGCTAGCAGCCTATAGCTCGCTAACGTGACACAAATGTGTTTTCTTCTGTTAAAGATGCAGACTGAAGCAGAGAAAGGTTGACCTGCCATTAGACTAAGACATTACGGCCAACTCCACCACTGCTGTCTGAAAAACAACGAAATATGATCCCAAGTCTCTGAAGCTTTAAAAATAACCAGAGCTGTTGCAGAGTACATCTGTGATGATCAAATTTCCACTTACACGGTGGAGAAACCTGGGTTCCTACAACTTCTCATGCAGCTAAATCCACAGCCTGTTCCTCCATCAAGAAACTGTTGGACAACACAACGAAACAAACACTCATGCAGCAGCTTCAAGGGAAGTCCTGTCTCGTTTTTATTGTTTTATTTTTTCATTTTCTGATTATTTCATTATTTTGTTTAACTGATTATTTATCTGCTATCCTGTTTTTCATGTTAATAAAAATGTTTTTATGCCTTTTTGAGTATTTGTCATTTTTTAGCCCTGCAGTATCGTAAATGGTATCGAGTATCGATCTTCTTGGGTGTCGACATCGAGTTTGAAATTTTAGTATCGTGACAACGCTAATGCATAGTTGATATATAAATTCAGAAAATAAAATAAAATCTGATTATTAAAATTAAAAAAAAAACAGATCGGTATGACAAAGGAAATATTCCTTTCAGCCTCTGAATGCTGATTTTTCTCAAACACAGAAACACGTCTGAAGATATCAGACATCCATCGACCTGTGCCTGAGAGCAGCACTGCAAAACAACCTGTGACAACCACGCCATGTACCTCACACACACAGAGTGGGGATGTGGGTAGCACAATAGAAACAACCTTGGACAACACCGTTACCATGGCAACCGCTAGCAACCAGAAAGTCCGTACACACTGTAGAAACCTGCACACACACTTCAAAACAGCCTCAACTGCACACACACACACACAGACAGGATTAATGTGCTCTGACTGACTCACACTCTCTCAGGTCGACCCATAATGCTTTGCAGATCTCCTCTGAGGGAATCAGACTCAGGTTCAGCGTCAGTGTGTCCAGGATGCTGTAGGTCCATCTGTGTGATCAGTACTGAGTCACTGTGAAGGCTCAAACATGGACGTGTGCTCACGCTGCTGCTGAAATGAAGATTTTCTGAAGCTCACTGTTTTCTATTTTGCCTGAACTCACATCCATATATTCACGTTTAAATAATGCTAAGAGTATGCATTAATGTCAAATTACCCTTCACAAACCCCAATTCCAATGAAGTTGGGACACTGTGTAAAACGTAAACAAAAACAATTAAATGATTTGCAAATTCTTTTCCACCTTTGTTTGGACACAACAGAGACAAGATATGTAATATTCACTCTGTAAAGGATACCAGCACGTGGGCTCAGGAGCACTTCAGAAAAACATTGTCAGTTAACACAGTTCATCTCTACATCTACAGACAAATATCACATATCAATAACACCCAAAAACACCACCAGCTCATTGAATACACATACTGCTAGTGTTACAACAGCCTGGCTTCAGTCGAAGGTCGAACATCAAGCAAGAATGTGAAAGAATTTCACCTACAAAGCTTCAACAGTCAGTGTCCTCAGTTTTTATTGAGTGCTGTTAAAAGGTTAAGTAACACAGAGGTAAACATGCCCCTGTCCCAGCTTTTCTGGAACGTGTTGGCGGCATCAAAGTTTGTTTGTCTTCAGTGCAAAAAAAAAACCCCAACAGGTCATCTAAGAAAGATAACAGATAGGTGAACATTAGACACTCAACTTATCAGGAAAAAATGTAAAAAAACCCCCCCAAACTATTAAAACATAAAGATACGTCAGAATCATGCCACAGTATATTTGAAATTAATCAATTATAATTCAGTTAATAGATTATTGAATTTCTATTCCTTCATATAATTTTTTATAAGAGAAAATTAGACTACAAACAATGAACAGAAATGTATCTGGCTTCATGTTAAATAAGTAGATTAATGATCAAATAGAGATAATCAAACTTAAATTAAATATAAACGTTAATAACAAGAATACCTACGTCTATCAATCACAGTTAAAACAATTTCCCAAGTAGCTCTGAAATCATTATTCAGTTTGTGTTGCTGATAATATAATAATGATAGCCGTGAGAATTTTAACGTTGTGAAACCAACTTTAATTATTATCAGATTTAATCATATTTTTTTTGTTACTCTGTTATTTCTGTCACAAATTCTGCAATATGCAACTCAAGAATTTAAAGGATTTTATGAAGAAGTGCAATTTCAATTCATTATATTTCTGGTAAAAACAAACGTTAGCACTATGATTTCACAGATAAGAAAAGCACAATAATCATAAATATTCTTGCTGAAATACTGCAAAAACATCAAGATTATTGTGAAATCAAGTATTTGAGTACAATCGCCGCCCCAAAATTCATAAATGTCCCACCCCTACTATACAGAGTGAGTGTCTGAGCTGTGCAGTCGAGGCGAGTTGAGTCGACCCGTAAATGAAAAAACAAACTACAGCGCATATAAACTCCCAAAGGCAGAATATGGAGTCTTTAATGGTCGATATGAACACAAATCATTGTTCTCCATTGACGACGGAGTTAAGATCTTGGGCATGTCACAAGGCTTTTCCTTTTCAGCCGAAGATGAATTTTCAAAATGAGGAAAATCCAAAATGCTTTTTTATTTTCCCCATCTGCTCAGGCTTGGCAGGCACACAGAGGAAAACACTCCAGGCCCCGTCCAGAACTGATATTTGAAGCAGAAATCATTGACCAGCGTCTGCTCTGAATCCATATCACCCTGAGATCCAGCTCCTGGAGAACCCGGCCTCGGCCCAGCTCTGTGGTCGATGCAGCTGCAGCGTTATTGATACCTGCAGAGCGACTGCTCCTACATCAGGACCATCTCCAGGTTAACGAGAGCCATTTCTGCCCACAGAGACTCGGCTACAGTAAGAGCGCGGAGGATTCCTGTCCAATTAGATCAGACTAATCACCTCGCCAGACACGCTGCATGGATAAGTGTTTCCAAACACTAATAAGGCCGAATGTGACGGAGCCATTACAGATTTATGCTCCAGCATTACAGCGAGTGTTTGATGACATAAAAACAGGCGGGAGGCTGCGGCGTCGCTGCGGCTGCACAAGATAAATACTGAGCGTTATTAAGGCACCATAAAGCCTTAAAGTACCATAAATATGATGATGGATAACAGTCCTTAAACAGAGAGGGAGCCTAATGAACAGGATTCTTACTGCAGAGAAAACAGACTCACACACTGTCCTCACACGCTGTTAATCCAGATTATGACAAAGAAATAATGACACGTCAGAAGAGTTTGAGCTAACATTTGAAAGGCTCCAGATGAATAAAAATGATCAATATGCTAAATCAACATTTTTCATCACAGCAAAAACTCCAGCGCACTCATACTTCTGGTTAAACATCAGAAGTAGGGATCTAACGTTAACGGTAAAATGATAAACCGCGGTCAAATTTCCAATGGTTAGTATTTCCGTTTCTTATTCTAAATACCGTTAAAACCATGTTTGATGATCTCACTTTGTCACAGTCTGTGGTGATTGGTCCATTTAGTGCTGCTCAGCGCAATGTTGCATTCTCTGTACCGTCCGTGCACTGCAGTGGGCTTGTTACTAATAGCCAATGGGCTTAAACTGACTATGAAACAATGGTAGGATGTCACACTGGTAGGTCCATTCAGGCTTTTGGCGCCATATACATGACAAGAAGGAGAAGCTGGGACGCTGCAGAGGCATGTTGAACACACTAAAGGGCATATAACTCAAAAATCAGACGATGGGCTCTTTAAATGGATTTTTTTAGTCTAACACTTTCAGTTGTGTCAATATAGTAATACATCAAAGAGTTTAGCCTCATTAGCTTAGCTTTAGGCTCAAAATCCCTTTCAGAACAGCCAGCTAACACAGAATGTTTGGACTCAGCAGGAAGATGACTGAGATCAAGACAAACCCTGATGAAAAGACCATCAATCCCGTAGATTAAGGCACCATTACAGCTCCCACAATCCCTCGGCCGGTTGTAGCTCATGTCTGTCCTGCTGCAGCACAAAGTGACGAGAAACATTACGAGGGAAGAGACATTTCCCAGCAGCATGGACCAGAAACACCCAAATCCACCCCCAACTGTCCTTCCATCAGATGTGATCCTTGTGAGGCCTGCAGAGCCTGAGAACATGCTGAGAGAGCAGGACGAGGAAGAGCCTCAGTCACAACCAGAGGACAGTCTGGAGCCCACAGCCGAGGAGAAGCCAAGCAGGTAAGAGGACCAGTTCATGATGAAGTTCACCTGTTTCTTCATACAGAGCTGAACTAAAGCTTAAGACACAAACACAACACTTATGCTTTGGTACAAGCGTGAGGGACTTGAACCAATGATCATCTACTTCTCTGCATTTTTAAGGCAAGTACTAGTCCCCTTGAAAAGTCTAGTTCCCCTTCTGACAAATCCATCTCTCTTTTTATACATTTTAAGTCCATTAACTAGACAAATTCAGTCAGGGCACATTTCCACCAACTCACGGTCCCAAACTGTGGCCCTGAAGTGCAAAACACGACAACAAATCAGAAAACAAAACAACAATTCAGGGAAGTAATGGAGTGATTGGTTGGGATCGATTGGAGCACTAACCCTGCGTGTGTGTTTTTTTGTAGTTCGCACTTTGCAAAACCTTCATCACCAGAGGACAGTAAGGAAAAGACAAAGAAGAAGAACTGCTTTGAGCAACTCTGGTCCAATACAAAGAGGAAGTTCTGCTAAATATTTGAGCGTGTGACCTTTTTGTTTTGGTGGTGACTTTTTTTTGGCCAGGCAGTGTATTAAAGTTGATTATCACCTTCATTCTTCTGAGTTACTTTGATTTTTAATCCATGATCCATGAAGCAGTGGCAGCAGTGTTTGCACCCTCCGCCGTGAAACTTAAACTGTTGGTGCAGATGAGTCGTCAGAAGTGACGAATGGCAAAGTGCCGACGCAGCATGTGCTCCCAGACCTTTTAACAAATGGCTGGGCCATACTTGCATGAGATGGATCAGCTGAATTTCATAGCCAACAGGTCCCGAATCCATCCTACCATCACATTAGGCCATAACTGTGCATAAACCGTGTAGTCTGATCCCTACGTTACATGAAACTGTGCAGTAATATTAAAACTGTTGGAACTGCTGGGCAAATTAGAGCCTAATGAGTTCATGACACATGCTGCATGCACACTCAATATCTAGACAGGTAGGTACATTAGATTAATGCCAGTGGTCCAGAGCAGTGCTTTATTATTATTAACCCTTTTACAACTATGAATATAAATAGCCGCCTGGCCTTTTTTGCCTTTTTTGTCAATAAATGTTTCAGAAAATGCCCTTTGAGTAAATTATTGGGCACCTTCTTCAGGTAAAAATAAAACCTTAAAAAAAGATCTGAACAATTCTAAATGAACATATATAACACTTCTGAGAAGACAAAACTGAAACTCAACCTGTTACATTATTTATTGTTATTATTGTTTAAAATTATTTACATTACATTATTTAACCATTCATGAAATCCATATAACATGAACTATGATGAAGAAGACGATGACAAAAACATTCTAGGTGAAAATACAGCAAAATAACAGCAAGAAAACACTCCAGAATGATACTAATGTCATTTTTTACAAAATATTAAGATTATTTACACAGAAAATAGCGATAAACCACCCATAAATGACTCACGTGTTTGTCTCTGAATCCTCTCTCTGCTCTCCGGCTCAGTCAGCTCACTTCCCGAACCTCCCCCTCAGGCAATCCAGCCTTTACCGTAATGTACCATATATCACCGGAGAGCTCCACTTCTCGGCTTTCAGAATCTGTTAGACTTATTTGGATAGCATGGATACTCGAGGAGTTACAGTAGTTTGAATCATGAACCTCTTTTTCTGTCACCGGTGACAGCTTGGTCTGTAGAACAAGCAAAACCTGGACATTTCAGGGGATTTCAAAAAAATGCCTCCCAGACATAATTTTACAACCAAAAGGAGGACATGTCCGGGCAAAAGAGGACGTATGGTCACCCTTATCTATGATAGAAAAGAACAAAGGAACATTTTTAACATGCAGGAGAACAGTCCCACACAGTGTAAGTAAAACTGAAGACATTTAAAGCTCTAAAGCATCAACCAAAGCTAAGTTTAAAGAGCTGAAACGACGCCCAGTCCTAGTAGAACTTGTCTTCAGATGTGTTTTGGCTCAGGGAGGTTCAGAGAGAAAAGAAACTTCATGTGTGCTCGAGCTGTTTCTGCTTCTCTATTCTTAGAAACTCACAGAGACTTCAGCGAGACAGATTTATTTAAAAACACAGCTCCAGCCTGACAGCCAGCTGATCCCCGGTTTATTTTTAGACGACCTCTGACTCCAGCGGATTCATTAACCCACGTCTCCACATGATGAGGAATCCTGGACCCGCTCCTGTTTTATCAAAACACTTCACTGAAATGATTCCAAGTCTCACATGAGCCCGTTCGCTCTCAAGTCCGTCTGCACATCCAGTCTCTTTCATCCCACCTTCACAGCCCAACACGGCGCTCATTAACACACGTGTGATTTCACGGTAATTTATGGAGAACGCGTCCATGGGAGTCCTCCTGATCATGGATGGTCCTCTAGGGAGGAGCGGCTCGGCAAAGAGGAAAGTTTTGCTCCAACACCAAAGTCACATCTGATGTTTAATGCATGATGTCGACATTTAAACAACGACGGAGAACTTTTATTCTCAATCTGTCAGTCTGCGGCGTCAGCCATCAGCGAACGGAGCACATGGAGAGGTTTTAAAGAGTTTAAAACAGGGGAACGAGTGTAACCATGAAACAATTTTGAGTCCAGACCTCGTTAGCAAAGAGAAATCTCCGTACTACATGAAAAAATGAACTCCTTACAGATCAAGAATCAGAACAGAACAGAATCAGAATCAGAAATACTTTATTAATCCCCAAGGGGAAATTCGGTTGTTCAGTTGTGCAGTATAGCAGCAGGAAAATCAAATAAAGACATTAATATAGTTAAGAGCATAAAAGATTAAGTAAAAAAATAAGTAAGCTGGTTGCAACATTCAAAGTCTTCAAGCTATTAGCTATAAGGTAAGGTTCATTTAAAAGAGTTTGCTTTTCGAGACTCTACGTCCACCTGTGCTCATTTTGACTGCACTTTTTAATTTAGTTTTAGTTATAGTCTGTTGCCAAAAATATCTTTTAGTTTTAGTCATAATTTAGTCATCTAAATGTTGTAATTTTAGTCTAGTATTATTTGATGAAATGTCACAACATTTTAGTCGATGAAATCTGCTGTAAATGTAGTCGACTAAAATATGAAGTGTAAAGGGTAAGGCATTTTTCATGTTTCCTTGAATTTCTGAAGTCATGTTTTACACTTGGATAAAATGAATCATCTAATAACCCTTTATTGAATGCTAGTAAAGTCTGAATGTATAAATGAACAGAAACAAATTGAACTTTTGTGTGAAATGCAGTCACCTTTATTTAGGCTACCTGGCAGAGCATCTCAGTTACAATACCAGAACTGACAACAAACAGTGAACCTGCTCTACATGAATATATCAATTCATAAAGAGAGGAGCTCTGATTGGATCGCTCCACAACTTATCCCACCACCACCAAGCTAAGGCAGCTGTGATTGGATGTCCCTCTGAACTCATCCAACCTTTCCACACAACCAAAGCAGCTGTGACTGGATATATTCCTAACTTGTCCCTACTTTCTACATGACCAAATTAGGTCTGATTGGATTAAGTCTCTGTCAAACATTTAGTCTAGTTTTTATTTGTTGATGAAAATGTCAGTTAATTTAGTTTTTGTCCATGTGCACTTGTTTTTATTAGGTACTGTCTAGTTTTCATCAGGGGAAAAAAGGTTGTTGATGAAAACTAGGAGGAAAATAATTAGTCAACAAAATTAACACTGCTAAATTCAAACTGACAAAAATAATATGGCAACAAGAGAACCAAGAGGAAAGAAACACGCTTCAGTGAATAAAGCTTCAAAAACACACTCTGCAAAGTTAAAATTGCACATATTTGTATAAAAAAAGCCAAAAAACCCAAACATATGAACAAAACTAAAAACCTACCTTGGAGAGCGCAAACCTCCACCAAGGTAGGTTTTTACAAAGTGCCCTGACCATTTTTTTGTAGAGTTAAATGCCGAAAATGGTCCGATCTCGCAATGTTAAAGAATCCTTTAAAAAATTCCTGGATCCGGATGGTGATCCGGATCAGTCCCAAAATGTAATCATGTGTTCCTTATCGCATTTCATCCAAATTCGTCCATAACTTTTCAAGTTATTTTGAACACAAACAAACAAACAGACAAACAGACAAAAAAACCAAAAACATAACCTCCTTGGTGGAGGTAACAACAAATAACAGGACAGTGCTCTTGATTTGCAGCTCGCTTGCGTTGTTTGATAGATAGATAGATGAATAATGGGTAGATTGATGATAGACGAATGAACAAATGGATGGTTGGAGTGGCGGATTTTGATCCCTGAGGAATGGATGGACGGACTGCATATACAGGGAGAACATGCAAACTCTGCACAGAAAGGCCCTGACGGACACGGGGATCGAGCCAGCAACCTTCTCCCTGTGGGGCATGTGCACTACCTGCTGCACCACCTTGGTTTTATTTTTGTGAATAAACAAAATTATTGACTGACTGACTAAAAGTTTCATTATTGATTATTATAATTATTTCAATCCAACAGGGAAAACAGTGTGAATATCTTAATAATAAAAGGAACTATGCCAAGAAAACAAATTTCACCCCCACTCAACTTCATTTATTCAAAGTTATTCATTCGATCACGTCTCTTTTTTTCACCAAAATGGTGGCCGATCTATCTGGGCATCCTAAGCTTAAACTGATGCATGGTTACGTTTACCTGCTCGGTGTTTCTATCATTTATCCGCACTGCTCTGGTGTTGATGTACATTCTAGTTTTCTGTCCCCCGAGGGAACATTAGCTAAAACAGTGAAGAGGATACAGTGCAAACAGCTCATGTGCCTCTGTGGGGAACACTCATTCCAGATGTTTGAGCAGCAGGAACCACCAACAGCCTTCAAACCAGAGTCTGCCTGAGGAAATGATCTGGGTTTACTCAAGAAGCTGAGGCTGAATCATAAAAACTAAGAAAATAATATATGTGCACATGAAAAGACAAATTGTTTTTCATCTAAACATTAATTTAAGCTGTTCTCTAAAGTGCTCTAAAGAAAACAGATTCAGAGTTTTAGCAGAGCAGAGCTGGATCAGAGTGAAGGCTCTCCTCAGAACAAATCCAGATTACATAACGGCAGCAGGGACAGGAGGTCTGCTCCGTCCTTCATTTCAGCTTCACACCTCAGATGGTGTTTATGGGCTTCAGATGAATGGCTTGTTCTCCTCAGTCTGCACACAAACACTGTGTCTGACTAAGATTTGTCTTCAGTGTGCTGGAGACACTCAGGACAAAAGTCAAGCCTCTGATACAGGACAGAGGACGATGAGGATTCTGTCCAGGCCGTGGGACAGTGGATCATCTCTTCACCTTCTTCAGGGAGCAGAGTTTGCTCTACACGTGTTCAAGGACTAAAGGCTAGTGATGTGAGATACCACTGATTTCCTTTCTGATCCAATACCACGTAAAATTCAGGCTGAGATCGCCGATACTGATCTGACTGTTAAAAGATAAATGTTAGAAAAAAACTAAAAAATATTGAATTTAAAATTATACCTTTATAATGAATGTACGACATCAGACGACTTGTTGTTATTGTTTAATTATGAAGGATAATATGATTCTGTGGTCTTAAGAACGCTGAGAACTCCCGTTGTTTGAACAGTGCTACACATGGCCAACAGCTCCTCATTTTCTCTAACTTTCATATATCTACCATTTCTCTCTGTACCTGGGTATTTCCTGCCTGCAGCACTAAAGGACTCAGACAGTGACGTCCGCCTCACCCAACAGCACCCGTCGCCCTCTCCTCCACTCCGGATCGCCTCATCATATTCTGTTTTATGGTTCATTCTCAGATGTTTGTGGTGTTCCCACAATATTTCACCTTCTTTCCACACACTTCACAGGCTGCGTCATTGCTGTTTATGGAGCTAAAAAAGCTCCACACATGACTGCGTTTGGCCATCGTTATCAGTTGAACTGAGTGAGTGAGCAGCTCACTGCGAGCCTGTGACTATGAGCTGTATTACGCATGTGAGTTGTAAAAGTAGTTCCTACCAACTGGGAAGCATTTAGGCGAGTTCGAGCTAGTATTGTTACTTTCGACTGTTTTCCTGTTTATGCTAAACCACACATTTACACCAAATTATTGAAATATCAATACTTTTATATGACAGTTGATTCAAGAACATAAATCTTTGGTATTGGAGGGATTGATATTTCAGTATCATTTCCGCACATCACTACTAAAGGCCTTTGGAGAGCAGATGGGATTTTTCACACTTTTTTAGGGATGCACGATATCATCTGTACAATACTGGAATCAGCTGAAGTTGGCCTAAAAAACTGAATATCAGTATCGGGTGAAATTGAAAGTTTTGGCAATATTTACATCCAATTTATCAGCAGTAATATCTGCAATATACACAAATGTACTGTATTTCTTCACCTCATCATCACTGCACGGGTCAGTTTTTCTAAAGTAAAGATTTTATGCTCTTGACAAAAAATGTTGGTGTTGGCATTAAAGTACTTGGAAATATTGGCATATTGGAAAATCTGCAAAATTCAATAGTGTGCATCCTTGTTTTTTGTATTTGAATCGACAGCTGGTCGGTATAGGCTTCACATCAATGACATAATGTCACCAAACAAAATTGCAGCAGATGGACAACTGGGCAAACGGACGATAAATGGACTGTTGGATATTTTCAGTTGAAGGGAATAATTACTGCAGTAAAATCATACGAGTGTAGCACAATATATGCTTTAAAATGTACTGCAGAAGACGGCTACATTTACTGGAAACACAGATACCTCTGATGTTGGCATAGATTTAAATATAAAAGCAGTAAATGTTATTTTTGGCTGTGTATGTCGTATATGAATAATTGTTGATTGAAGCAGGGACAGAATAAAAAACAGCTCTCAATTCGACTCGTCAACTGAATGTCTGTGAATTAAAATAAAAATCCCATCAGCCATCAGGAAGTAAAACAAATGAACACACCTGCAGAGTCAGTGTTCATCTGCTGTTTTTTATTTCCTGTTGACATTTCAGAGTCTGATCTTTATCAACACTAAATAAAGATCCACATGTCCCGCTCCAAAGAAACAAAACGTGACCGTCTGCTTCTTCAGAGAGGGACGACTGTGGTTTGATTTTCATATCAGTTCATTTGTCAGTCATGAGGTCCTGCGTCTTGTCTTTGGCTGTATTAAGACGTCAAATCAGATATAATTTCTATTAAATTACAATCTCATGGTACATATATTTTCTTAAGTCACCTGTGTTGTGTTTTTCCTTTTGTAACTGAATTTGGAATTATTCAGAAGACAGAGATAAGTCAAATTCATACTGAACGCAGCACTTTCGACTGACACCCTAAGGAGAACATACCCTGCTTTTTCAGCTTTCACATGCCCGTGTGCTACATGTCTCCCTGCGTATGGACTTCTATGCACAAGACAAAAAGCCTGTGGCATTCCTCTCCTCATGTATGCTGTGCCAGCGGGGCCTTGAAAACCCTGGCGAAAATTATAATGCCGATTATTTTGCGAGATATTGGGATCACAATTACATGACTACTACAAGCGCCATGTGCAAGTATTGTGCTAAAACACGCTTCAAAGGAAATCAAGCTTTTTCAGCCAGAGATCCTCGAACAACCTGCCTGAGGAAATAAGGTATGCAGAGTCAGGAACATCTTCCCTACATATTTTATTTAATCTCAGCTGCTTTTACTCATTTCTTATCCATCGATTCCTTCATTAACGGTCTTTTTTTATCATCTTACTCTTCCACTCACTCATTTTTCATCCCGTTTTTAATAGTTTTAGTTTTTCTTAGCCTTGTTTATCGTCACATATGTGATGTCGTCTTTATATCTGTTACCTTTTCTTTTAGTTTTTGTCTCATTAGAATTGTTTAATTCCAGAGTCGACTGACCTCTCCATGACCTCCTGGTGCCTTTAACGACCCTCTGTACTCTCAGATTGACTTTCATACTCTGTGAGCCAGGCTTCTTCCCCCCTGTAACCATATTTACTCCAGTACTTCTTGGTTTAATCACCATTACCAAAAATTAATCTTTTTGGTATTGATTTTGTCGGCATGGCAGCATTTGTCTCAGAACCTCGGGCGACCTTTCTCATGGTCCTCCCCTCCTTAAATCACCACAGAAGAAGAAGAAATCATCATGTCCCTGCTGTGTTAATATCCCCACGTGTCTAATGGGATGTTTTATCGGCACACGGGCTCTGATTCATGGTTTTAATGAGGAAGGATCCTGGCAATAAATGGAGGGATAATTATGTAATGGGACATGATTAGCGAGTAATGTGGTGGGGCTGTCATCCCGCGTCCCTCCTCTCACAGCTGGGACGTCGGCGCCGAGACGAAGAAGATCTGAAAATCTAAATGAAGCGTCTCCAGGCTTACAGTGAGACGATTTACAGAGGAGGATGACGCTGACACCGGGGACACAGCAGAGTCAGATTAAAGTTTATATCAACGCTAATATGACATGACGAGGTTTAACATGTTTACTGTCCACACTCTTCAGGAATTTAACCAGTTACATGCAGCAGCTGTGGACCATTTACATCCTGTTCTTAACTTAGGAGGTCCTTTTCTTTAATCATGATGAAATCAAATATGAAGATAATTAAGCTACAGAACACGCCATAACTGCCTTTGTTACCATTAAACTGGCCCCCAGTGACATGTCTTCACTGTTTTAGTGTTTCTTAAACGCAGAGTATGTGTAAAAAATCTGCCACCAGGCTGTTCTCATCTAAAACATTCACACAGCGATGTGCTGTCAGCCATGCCCACCTCCTCTGCTTACTTGTTGCTTCAATTAGAAGACTTTGTGCTCCTTTAAGTGTATTTACTAAACCATGAACTGTTGTTTCATTAAAGATTAATTTGACATGTTAAGAGCAAAAAGCTGATAAAAATTACACACAGACTTTCTTCATAAATGTTCTTTTAAACTGTAAATTAAAATAATAAGCAGCAGAGGAGCCTCCAGGACTGTCCTGTTGGAAAAATCACTCTCAGGTGATGCAGTTTCTGTTCCTTTGGGACGGTCCTGTCTGTGAACTGACTTTAAAGTGGTGCATTCATGGTCACTTTGATAATGCACTGATGGTAAAATGAAGTGATGCATTTACCGTCTCGTCAGTTAAATGACTTTTGGGGATCCCAGTTTCATCAATTCAATAAAATTAATATAGTAATGCAGCCAAGGAGGTTATGTTTTAGCCAGCATTTGTCTGTTTGCTGGTTAGTTTGTTGGATTGTTTGTTTGTTTGTTTGTTTCTTGATTTCTTTGTTTGATGGTTAGTTTGTTTCATAGTTTATTTGTTGGTTTCTTTCTTGGATAGTTTGTTAGAAAGTTTGTTCGTTGGAAAGTTTGTTCGTTGGTTAGTTTGTATGCTGAGTAGTTTTTTGGTTTTTGCATAATTTGTAGTTTTTCTTGTTTGTTGGTTTGTTTGTTTGTTGGATAGTTTGTTTTTGTTTGTTGCTTTGTTTATTAAGTAGCCTGTTGGTTAATTTTGTGTATTTGTTGGCTAGTTTGTGTGCAAGGCTATGCTTCTTGGTTGTTTAGTTAGTTGGTTTGATTGTTGTTTTTGTTAGTTTGTTGTTTTTTTGGTTTGTTAGTTTGTTGTTTGTTCATGGCACAAGGAAAAAGAAATGAGACTTTGGTGGAGATGAGAACAGAGCTGTGGATCCAGATTGTTTTGTTTTTTAACAGTGTTTGTTAATGTTGTGCCAAAGAAGAGTTTCCACATTTTCCAGAGTAACTCAGCTGAGACTGTCAGAAAGGTCTTGGTGGAGGTTTGTGCTCTTAGAGCAGAGACGAGGCTTGGAAAGGGAGACACAGAGATGCAGAGCAGAGGAAGACATGCTACATATGAGCCTCAGGTCTGATCGAGCCCAGGTGATTAGGTGAAGTGTTTATGATCCTGTTGGAAAAGCCACTGGATAGGATTGGTACCTGTGGATGGTTTTGGAAAATCCAGCTCAAAGATGAAAAAACTGATCCAGGTATCCCTATATTGAGTTATGTTGTGATGTGTTTTTTACTCTTTTAACACATATTGCAAGCAGCTTGAATTTATCTCAAATTTCTGACTTCAGATCAGGAGTTCAGCCTTTGTGCAGATAAAAGAGGAGCACGGTTTGATCAGAGGGTCTGTTGCAGGGACGGGCTATGTCTTTGGACAGTAATTAATTTCTCTGACATTTACAGACAGGTTTCTGGGGAGATGACGATGATATTTCGGTCTTGTGAACTTTATTTGTTCCAGCCCTCTAGGTGGAAAACCTTCTCCCAAACCCTCTCAGCTCTCACACATCAAAACAGTTCGTTCTCCTCATCTGCTGCAAATTATGATTCTAAATTGTAAAGTTCCAGACATCAAATGTGCTGCATGTGGACCGGCGCTGCCTGATATTACTCATCAATCTACTCATTAGGCCGCCAATTACACTACGAGGCCTGATTTCACACAGACGTTCAGTGATGTGTCTCCATTAAAAGCCAGCGCTGAAAGCTTCCTGGAGCTTTTAACATGCAGACATTTCAGGAAAAATTACAGTGCATCCAGACGGCATTTAAAGCCGTTATATTTCGTCAGATACATCAGGCTGAGAGGAGGGAATGAAACAGAAGATGGCTGTTTTCTCCTGTCTGGACGGCTGAGCAGGAACATGAGCTGATCAAACGCAGCCACGCTGCTAACAACAACCAAACTGGTGTACATGACGAAGCCACGCCGCTCTGAAAGGCTCAGACAGACTCTTAATGACAGTCAGAGCTGCTGCAGTCGGAGGAAGTTACAGAGACACCGGACTGACAACAAGAGATCAGAACAGTCAGCTCAGCCACAGGCCGTCACTTCAGATTTTAATCAACATTTCAGAGTCGCTGAGCGCAGGATGGAGACGGGCGCATTCCTCCTTTACAGCATCTGGTTAAAGTCCCTCCACAGTTTTTACCTGCAAGGACAGCTCGACCTGCTCAGCAGCAGACATTATAAAGGAGATATCGGCATCAGAATCAGAAATACTTCATTAATCCCCAAGGGGAAATTTGGTTGTTTCAGTTGCTCTTATACACAGTAAAGCAGTAGGAATATCAAACAAAGACATTAAAATAGATAAGAGTATAAAATTAAGTAAGCAATAAAAAATTAAGTAAACAGTTTGCAACATGAGAAGTCTTTAAGATATATCAACTTCCTTATAAATGAAAATAATAGGTCCTTCCTTCCTGTGACTGTTAGACCCCACAACAAAAACCTCTCTAGTGTGCAATAAACCACATTTATATGTATATCCTGTACATATGTATATTTTATACACACGTTAGCATTTACTGTGTATATAGTCATACATATAAATATCTCAAATTGTCCAAACATGTAAATAACAGCTGTAAATACCACTTATACATATTTGTTTAATTATCATTCTTAAGTTTAATTCTTTATGTTTCTTCTTTTACTTTATCACTGCTGTAAAGTTGGAATTTCTTCATGTGGGACTAAAAAAGGAATATCTTATCTTAATAAAATAAGTAAAAGTGCGACTATAAACAAGGCCAACAATATTTACCCTGTGTGATGAAGACTTTTTGGGTGTCTGGAGATCAGGGCTGTACTAAGCTGTTCTGAACCAAACCAGACCACTTGGTTAGCTAGCTGCTCAGATGGTTCAAAGTGTACCAAGACGATTTCCCAGACCATCACACACTGAAAAAACTCAGATCTTAGTAAGAGTATTTGTCCAATTTCAAGACAAGAAAATCTCACGAGACTTATTCTAAACCACAATTTCCTGACCTGTCCGGATTAAGATCTTATTTGAAGGTGTAAAAACTAAAAATAAGGCCTGAGTTGCTTGTAGCAAGAAGTAAAATAATCTGCCAGTAAGACAAGACAAATTTAACTTGAGCAGATATTAAACCTTAATTTAGATCCTTACTGAGTCAAACTTTCCTTGTTCCCCTGGCAGACATGTTCTCTTCATTTCAAGCAATTTAATACCTTATTTTTGCATTTCATTCCTTAAAGTAAAACATTTATCTGGACTGGTTAAGTGAATGTAATTTAAAATAAGAGTTTGGGATATTTTTGACTTGAAAATAAACAAACACACTTGCCTAAATCTGAGTTTTTGCAGTGCAGGAGGTCATTTTGACCATGTCTACATGCCTGAATGCACTGATTTGCTGCAATGTGATTGGCTGACTGGCTATTGTGGTAGTGAGCAGTTGAAGGCATGCTCCTAACAAAGTGGCTGGTGAGAGGAAACACTCAAAACATGATGTGCTTTGAGATTGAGTGGTTCTTGTGCTGCAGGTCAACAAAATAAAACTGAAGACGGTGTGATTATTGTGTCGTTGTTGTTGTTTTCAGTGTTTTCAGTGTTTCCCTCCAACAGAAGCACCACAAACAACATCTAATGAGCTCCTCCAGAGACCAACTCACACACTCACATGTTCACACTCAGACACACACACCTCCCACACAGTCGGCACAAGGCCACAACATAAAACCACAGATATATGGTCCTATTCAGCAGGGAGATGGAGTGTGTGTGTGTGTTTTTGTGTTTTTGTTGTTTGGCTCCTGTTTGTCCTCTGCCTGGCCCCATCCTTCATCCTCCAGCTCAGACTCAGAGGACGGCCGATATTTCAGAAGATGAATCGCTGCGATACCGAAAACTGACCCACCTTCTCGCTCTGCAAAAGAAGTGGACACTTACGGCGGCCTGTTACCACGACAACGGGTCTGTTACCAACATGAACCTGCAGAACATGCACTCTGGTCTTATTGCTGCAGCCCTCAAGGATAAATCTGATAATAAGACTCGTTTGTCTTGTGGTCCAAATGAAATCCTAAACTAGAGCTGACGTGTGGTGTGGGCTTTGCCTGCACCGAGGAGCTCCAACGTTAAAAAAGAAAAACACACGTGCAGTAATTTAAAGTCTCCTTCTACTCATTGCCAGTTTTTCTCATCACATCTATAACACAAGTGTTTATATTCACATATATGATTTTCTAGCTTTGAGCTATTTTTGTTCTGTTTGTTTGAGTCTGCATGTCTCACACTTAAAAGCTGGAGATGTACTTGCAGTTTCTCCCTTCATTCACGTTGACGTCGAGTTTTTGTTTATTTGCCTTTATGTGACGCGCGACGCCACAAGAGGGTGCAAAAGAGCTCAGACTGCAGGTAACTACCTGTTGTGCTAGAAGTAAACTGCAAACATGGCGGTAATTCTGAGAGTCAAAGCAACAAAATAAACTCCAATAATCAATATCACATCAAATATTTGTTGACAATTGATCAATAAATCAATCAGTCTATATTTGTATAGCTCCAGTTCATAACAAGTGTTATCTCAAGACACTTTACAATAGACCTTATATGCATATATACAAATACATTTATATGTTTGTATATACACATACAGAGATGTATCCATCCAGGCAGAGACAAAGGGACTAAAATCACATCTGTCTCTGCTGAACAAAGACTCAATCCTTCAATCTTTATTTTATAGCATCATATTTGTTGAATATAAATTCATTAAAGGTAAGCCCATTGGGATGTGGCATCTCATTTTCAAGAGGGTCCTCTTGGCTGTAAAGATAGTTACTATGGATAAATAATCAATAAAACCATGGATAGAGAGATCAACCTAATAATAACATTAATATCTATGATGAATATAATCTGGAGAAGACTGATGTTGATTAATATAGCAGCATCTGGCTGAACTGCCATTGAAATGGTAGGTCAGACCACTGATGAACCAGTGTCAGACATTAGCATCATCATCGTCATCGGGTGGATTACATCCACAGGTAAGCGTTGGGTAAATGACCACTATCTGTGGGCACAGGGATTGATTTCATTCAGCTAATCGCATTGTTTTAACAAACAGGATTGGGGACCTTTATTACACAAATGTCCCTGCAACCAGGGGCACTGCCAGGAGTTTCGGGCCTCCTTCCAAACCAGCTCTGCTCAGTCTCTGGAACATCTGTCAGGCCAACAAATAAATGGAAAATATCCCTCTTCAAAAAACAAACTAATGGACACTTGTAATCAAAACATTAAAGTTTTCTACTTAATGACAAACAGAAGTTTCAATCACAGGAGAAAACACTCATCAGCTGAAAATCAGCCATCCATCATCTGCACCGCTGGAGCCTATCCCTGCTGACACGGGCAAGAGGCGGAGTACACCTTTAACTGCTCACCAGCCAATCACAGGGCCACATAGAGAGACAGACAACCATTCACTCTCACACTGATAACCAATGAGCATGGTTTTTGTCTGTGGAAGGAAGCCGGAGTGCATGCACGCGAAGACCATGTAAACTCAACAGAGAGGCCCTGACTGACACAGGGATCGAACCAGCAACCTTCTGACTGTCAGGCACAAAAATCACACAATAAACGGTGAAATAAAAATAAGTTTCATAAGTAAATTTATAGCATTGTGACATTTAATCATAACAAGTCCTCATGGCCCTCTAATCTTTAAAACCTTTCAAATATCCCAAACTTTTGCAGATTACACTTTCGTCTTACTCCACAACCTGTGATTTTAAAGACCTAAATACTCTTTCCATGCTATTCAGACAGTCAGGTGTACAGCAAAATGGAAAAATGGAAATAATATTCTCTAATAGATGTTAGAAAGGACCTTTTGTTTTTATATTTGACATTTTATGAGCGTTGAGCTACATAAAACATGCCTGAATAGCACTTTTCTGCAATAAAAACAACAAAAATGTGTTTTTTTTTATTTGATAAAACCTCAGAACACCTTTAACAAAATGCCACTGTAGTATTTTAGGGGCCCCAGAACTTTCCTAACTTTTGCTGTGAGTTTTGTTGGAGCTTCGGAGCCGTAGCTGGGTTTTCCTGTTTGTGTTTTTGTTCATTATTAAACAAGTTTGGAAGTTTTCTGTTCTGATGTTGGATCCTGACTCATGCACATCACGCCCCTGAATCTTCTCCAGGTATATTTGATTAATGATTGTGGGTTATTTGAGGACGGAGGGAGGTCTTGGTGTGAGTCCTTTTAAATTATGCATCCCCTCTGCGCTCACACTGAAGCCAACGGAGAAATCAAATAAAATAGTGATAAGAAAACAAAAACAAAGAAAGAGTGTTGGACTTTAGGGATGAGAGCTGCAAACAGAGCAGGAAAGGCAGAAAAACAAACCAACACGTCGCTTGCTTTGCTCTCTTTTATCTCCTTTGTTTGCTCGGAGAGAAATATGAAATCACAGCTGCGTTAAAGCAGGAGAACCTGCAGCTCCAGCACGCTGCACGGGGACTAATAACAGCCGCTGCCTGCTTCACCACGCTCTGCACGGCCTCTTTTATCCACAGCACCACCTCCATCTCCATCCCCACTTCCTTTTCTTCTTCTCCTCTGCTGGTGATTATCAAAAACCCACAAACCACCCCTCTCCTCCGCCCCGCTGCCCCCTCCCTCTGCTCTTTGTCTTGTTTAATTAAAAGTGTGACGGGACACGGAGACCAAAAAAGTGGAGCTGTAATTTATAACGGTGACATATCTTCCTGACGGGGCCCTTGTTTCCAGCAGACCGAGCACTCAACATAATCAAAACTCTCGATGGGAGGGCGCCGGGCGTCGCAAAGATGGATGAAGCGACGTGACTGCAGCCGTCAGCTGTCAGGGGAGACGTCTCCACCTGCCTTTCCTTTAAGACTCTGAGAGACAGCCATGATGGGGAGGGATGATCTGTACTGTCACCAAGCTTCAGGGTTGGATCCTCTGTGTCAGCGGGTTTGTCGGCATGAAGAAGTGACACAATCTCAAAAGTCTTCCCTGAAGGACAAATGTAAGGTCCTCCACCCGAAACTCCACGCTGACGGTGCAGACTCCTCCTCCAAAATCAGAGATTAAATATGAGCAGCATTGTGCTTAGAGTTTCAAAGGGATGAATTTTCGGTGAATTTCCAGAAACTTTTCATTGGTATTATGGAAATTTATTGGAATTAACTGTAAATTGGGGGTAATTTAAATGAACTGTCTCATATCCAAACATAAATCTAATTATTTTGTTTTGCCACAGGCAGACATCCATGCAAAATAACACAATTTAAATGTATATTTCAGTCCAACAGATTCATTTGTAGTTAGAACTTTATCAAGTTTTAATTATTTTATGAACTAGAAAGCACTCTGAGAGCGCAAACCTCCACCAAGTTAGCTCACATATTGCTGTTACATCTATAAGCAAAAGTTCCCAAAATAAAGAATGTAAAAAAAAAAAAAAAAAGAAAAAAGAAAAAAAAGTAAAATAAATAGATGGGAAGATCAGACTGAGCATCAGAATGAAGAAGAAAAGTGATTTAAGAGACTCTGAATGTGGCATGGTTGTTGGTCTGTCATGAATTGCTGATCTACTTAGACTTTCACACAAAAACATCTCTATAGTTTACATAAAATGGTCCAAAAAAGAGAAAATATCCAATGAGCGCAGTTTCTGACAGATTCAATGTGATAGAAAGGCAACAGGAAGTCAAATAACCACTTGTTACAACCGAGGTATGAAGAAGAGCTTTTCTGAAAACACAAGTCAGATGTTGTAGCAGATGGGCTACAGCAACCGGGTGCCACTCCTGTCGGCCAAGAACAGGAAACTGAGGCGACAGGCTCAGAAGTTGGTGTGAAATCATCAATCATCGATCATCATGAAAGCATGGATCCATCCTGTTTTTCTTGGCACACTTTGGGCCCCTTAGTCCCACCTGAGCATGGTTTGCAGTTACACTCAGTGGCCTCTAGTGGCCACTACTGGTCGATTATTTATCCCTTTTATAATAGCAGTTGGTATCGTATTTTATATCGTTGGAAAGGATGATTAATCGCCTTTACAACAAGGTACGACTGGGGCTGATTTTCGGAAAAGATATAATTGCGATTTTTCTGGCAGATATAAGAATGATCATTAAAATAGTTAAAGGTACAGTAAAATAAATGATAATACAGCAAGTTCACTGTAGTTTAAAATGCATTAAAGAAGTTGTGGAATAATATACTGTAATGATACTGAAAAGGAAAATAAAGTAAGGATGCTGTTTTTGAAAAAACAATAATTATGCTGTTAATTAAAACAGAGCAATTCTATGGTAAAGACATTTACAGTAACTTACTAGCATCTTGTTGCCAGAAAATACTGCAAAATGAGCAGCGACCTTTTCACAGTGTAGATAAAAAGATTAAAATGCTAAATTTTTGTCGTTAAAATTTGTCCACCCACTCCCTCTCTGTGCAGTTTTTTCCCATCAGGTCATGGTCTCTAACTTTTTCCTGAAGAACATTTTAATAAAAGGCCTCAGGAGAAGGATACCCCCCTGACAGTCCTGCAGCAACAAGATTATTAAAGACAGAGCTCCTGTGTGAAGGCTGATGTGTGACAGAGACAGATGGTCCACACAGAGGAGACTTCCTCCATCCGGACACTTAAAAAGACATTACGGCAGCAGGAGGGAGCTCCGCTCTCTGCTTATCCTGACGTGACCGTTACACCGGCTGTGACGGATGGTCCTGCGCCGAGCTGATGGCGTTTCATCTCCACCAGCACATCAGAAACCAGAGACCAGTGCAGCCTCCAGTAACACACTGCAGGTTTTCTAACATCTCAGCGGAGCTCAGAGGAGGGTGGAGGAAATGCGACCTGACGTGATGTCAAAAAAGACTCCTGCTCGGGTTAAAACAAGTGAATTAGAGGACTGTGGGTGAAAGAGTCTGAGAAGGGGGCGACTGAGGTTACAAAGGTGGAGGGCCGTGGGCGAAGCTGCAGATTTATCCGTGTAGAGGTTGATAGGAGGAGATGAGATGTGCATTATGGTGTTCTCTGCACTCCTGGATCATTAACAGAGGCTGTCTTCAGTCCTAAGAGCATTGTAGTACATTTTTTGCCTTGCAGTGCAGCTGGATCCACCTGATCCGAAGTATGTAATCACAGATACATCTTGCCAAGATATTTACTGAGAGTTAAATATTGGAAGCATGTTGAGCATTTGCAGACACATGACTAACACAATGTCACTCACTTCTGTGGATGGCTTGTTGTCAACAGGCTATTTCTGATAATTACAGCAGAGATGCATTTTTAGTCACTAAAGTGACAGAGAGTATCATTAATGCAGAACAAAAAGTGTGTCAGGAGTCTGAAGTCTTAAGAAGACTCACAAACAGGAAAACGAGCGTCGATGGACTGAAATAGCTGATACACAGAAACCAGACAGCGTGTGGATCAGCTGTTCACAGGGAGGCTCAAAAGAGGAAAAACAACCACCGCCCACCGTGATGATCTTTCCCTGTTTCTTTCCCTGGAGACTTCATGAACACCAGTGCACACAGCAAAACCATCGGCTGATGGAGACTTCGCGGGTTTGAATCATAAATGGCAGAAACCTCAAAGAGAACTGGAGGACACAATAACATCCACATTACCTGTTGATGCAGCTGTTTAAATTTTGGACTTGTGTTGGCAAATTCAGTGAAATACCAGAATGACATGGTAGAAACACTTCAGGACTTTTCAGGATGCTTCAGGTTCAGAGGATACCAGCAGCTGATGTGTGCTCTGCACTCATCATGCAGATCCTCCTTACTTTATTTACCATTTATACCAAATCACTGTTTTTAAAGCTCAAAAGACAAACCAGGAGAGCCGAATGAAAGCTTTTCTTGTAGTAAGTATTCAGCTCACACTGATGGGCTACGTTTACATGAGAGCTTTAATTCCCCTTTAATTCAGAATAAAACTTAAATCCTCTTTAAAAAGATTAAAAATGACCATGTTAACACCTAATTCTGAATGAAAACCACCATTCCAAATTTAACTTTTAATTAATTCCGGTCATTCTGCGAAGGTTCTGCTGACCTTTATAAAGTTGTAGCGTCCAGGTTGGACGGGGTTTCCCTGACAGAGACGCTGGAGAAGCTGAACTGGAGTTTGCTTTCTTCCAGTAGACATAAATATCAGAACCATTCCCAACCCCCAGACCTTAAGCGGAATTGAATAAAGGTGGATAAACATGCTTTCCATGTAAACCTCAATTCGGAATTACTATTTTCCTGTAAACGTGAAGGAGAAGACTAAATCTGCATTATTTAATTCTGAATACTTACTTCCGAATTAAAAACCATCATGTAACCGTAGCTATTGTAGGATAAAGACACAGCCATGTTTTAAATAATAAGTTAACTTGACGATTACTATTATTTGTGCTAGCCAACAAAGTGTTTCTGTTGCAAATGACAAATTAAGCTTTATAAAATGACTCACAGATATATAAAACTATTTAAATCATAAATTGATTTTCGTGAAAAAACAATTTTGGATTTTATTTTCAGGCCATATCGCTCAGCCCGACTAAACACCTTCCTGTTACTTAATTTTTCTTCTTCTTTGTTTCTTTGTATGAAATTGTTGCACTTGGATGTTTGATATTGATTTTTGGTAGTTCAGTATTTACTGTCCATTGTCTCTGGGTGTGGTTTATATAAACCAACCCCACACACACACTTTTTAATATGTTTTTATGTGAATTGTTTCTATACCTGTGTAAAATAAATAACGAGTCAAAAAAGGGAAGTGAACAAAACAACAGTGCATGTGGACCGGATACAACAACAGTAAACAATCTAACGTAGCGTTGACAGACAGTATTAAGCAGAGTCGGCCGAGGCAGCCTGAACACAGCTCTATCTTTACCTCACGTAGGTATTTCTCAGTCATGGTCCAAAATACACCGCAAACCAAAAACAGCCCTACTCTAGAGCATAAACTAGTCCACCAAACTCAATATGAGAGGCCTAATATTCTAGTAAATGGCTGTAATTGGCTCTAAATTACTTGCCTAATAAATACACTAAAAAGAGCCACGTTGGCAGTTATGAGTATGAAGAGTGAGCACAGAAAGCTCTGGTAAAACGCTGATTCAAACTGCAGGATCACTTGTTCAAGTTCTTCCAAACCTGCAGGTCTGAACCCCCAAACGGACTGCCCTCCTCATTTTTCTGTGCTTTCCTTCGGAGCTGGTGAATCAGCAAAGTCTTGAACGAAGCCCCAGCCGAGGGTGCTGGTGGGAGGAACAGAATCAGTCCTGACACTTAACAGAAAACAGAGCATAAACAGAGCTTCCTCCTCCAGCTTCATAACTGCTGAAATAAATCTCTGCGGGAGCTGTTTGGTTTCCTCGAGCTGGTCAGAAACTTTCACAAAGAAGAAGAGGGAACAAGAAGTGCCAAATAAAAAGGCTGTTTGCGAAAAAAGAGTGTTGTTCAGCCAGTCAGGGAGTGAGGGGGCGAGCAGCTAAATTATGGAGTAGGGATCCATCGAAAGAGCCAAAAAAATACAGTCAGGCGTTCAGCGTCCTGCGGAGAAGCCTCGACAGCAATCTGCTGCCACCGTTTTCACCACAGAGATTCAGGGACACCCCGCTGTCCGGCTCAGATGAGCTCAGCGTCACAGCAGACAGAAGAACAGAATAAATCAGTCGCCCGGGAGCTCTGACATGCTTAAACATGAGAGCCCGCAGAACGTAAAGCTCAGGAGGAGCGCGGACAGTCGCTCGGCTGCAAAGCTATGAATACAAAATCCCACCATCGTCCATCAGAACACGCAAGAAAATACAGGACCATCCTGACATGGAAAATCATCTCCTATCTCTGCTCAGGGTTCAGATTATAAGAGGCATAAAGGAGCAGCTGGCTAATTTTTAATGGTTTATATTAGAGTATAAACTTCTCTATCACACAATAACACGTGAAGTATTCTGTTATACGCTGATGATACTCGGTTCTGCATTTCTAAGCACCAAACATACAGCATGGTATTAAAAAAGATTTCAATTAATTTAATGTTAAATTTGGTTAAAAATTTCATACTGGAAATCTGACAGTGTTTGAGGCATATGACAGAGCAATTTAAGGAGTAGGAATCATTATCATTATTTTCAGAGATATAAATAGAAGCCACAATTCTGGGAAAAAAAAGGAAGAATTTTGAGACTGAAATCAGAGATCTGAAAAAAACTCTGACATTATTCTCAGAATTCTTTCCAGAGTTCTCACCTAAACTCAGAATTCTGACTTTTTTCTGAATTCTTATTGATATCTCTGAATTCAGATTCTCTTCACAGGTCGAAAGAAAAGTTCAACCTCCACTGTTTTTTCCCCTTTCCTCTTTGCATTGCCAAATTATATATATATATATATATATATATATATATATATATATATATATATATATATATATATATATTTGTGTATATATATGTATATATATATATATATATATATATAAAATTGTTGCTCTTATACACAGTATAGCAGTAGGAATATCAAATAAAGACATTAACATCGATAAGAACATAGAAATTAAATAAAAAAAGTTAGTAGATTGCAACATTCATAGATTGATTCATTGATTTATAAAAAAAATGGTTGTTTGCATTTCTAGACTCCACGACCACAGTCAACAGTCTGCTGACATTACAATAATGTCCAAAAAGAGCAAACTTGCCAAAGCTCTGACACTAAATAAGGAGAGTTGGGCTGCAAAAAAAGTAAATTTTAAACTGACAAAAATAATATGGCTACATGAGAACCAAGAGGAAAGAAACAAGAAGCCAAATGCATGTAGAATCAGTAAATAAAAGTTTAAAAACGCAGAGTATAGCATAGGAATACATAAAAGACGTTAAAATAGGTAAGAGACATTAAAATAGAAAGGAGCATAAAAATTAAGTCAAATAAGTAGGCAGGTTATGCAGTGTTGAAGCTATACTTCACCGTCCATATGAAGGAAATAAATAAAATAAGTAAAGTGAGATTATGAACAAGCCCAAGAAATTTACCCTATTAACATAAACAATATTTACAGTATGAATATGAACATGACAGCACTGTGTGACAGTAGATCACGTATATATAATATATGTGAAGCATTAATGTGGCAGAGAGTTAGTCTACAATCTCCTCTGTCATACTTGTTTCTTTGCGTTGCCCTAAAGGCCTTCTGGCTGGCATTACTTTAGTTCTTCCTTCTGTCTGTGTCTTTTACTTCTCTGCCATTTGAAGCCCTTTTAGCTGCATGTTTACACCAGAACTGCTGCATAAATAAAGTTGCACTGCAGGCTGCTCTGAGCCCCCGTACAGCCTCCTCGCCGCCCGCTGACAGCCGTGACACCGATACAAACCCACGCAGCTCCCCGGCTAATGAGGCCACACAGACACCGGCTCTGTGAGAGTCTAAGCCGGGACCTGTCAGGCTAAGCTCTCAGGCCAGGAGCAGGAAATACACCAGATACTGTACACCATCAGGAAGCTGCATAATGACCTGTCAGAGAGCGCCGCACAGGAAGCAGAATACAGATAAACAATAAAACAACAGTGAAATTCAAATGACCCGTTCACGCCGAGGGATGGCGGCGTTTCCTCCAGCAGAAGACCATCGCAGGTTCCTCTCTGTATTTACATAGCCCCTGTTTACCGATGATGACACAAAACTGTTACTTTTTTATTTCTGGGGCAATTTCCCCTCCTCCTGGAGGATTATGTGACAGTGGAGAAAGGACAGTTGTTCTAACTTTAGCAGAAACTTCACCCAGAAGTCACCTGTTATGGGCTGTGACAGCAGATAGCGGCTAATCGCCTCCTTTGGCGGCTAATTGCCAGTTTTACCTTCTCCGGGTCAGGGAAGTTTCCGAACTTTTCTGACTGAATGGGGTGGCATGACAGCTTATTCTGGGATGGCATGAAGTTTGTATGAGCACGAGAATGTGGGGCTGAAGTCAAGGGAAGAAAATGGTCGATAAAGTACGACTAAAACACTCACAAATGGACTGGACCATATGTAAGCATTGTATACAAAGAGCAGATATAAGAGTTCATGAATTCTTTAAAGGTCCCATTTTTCCTTGGGGGAGGGGGGGGTCTATACTCAGGTAGATGGGTCAGGTTAGGCTTATGCAAATGAAAACATACTGTTACGTAACAGTAAATCCACAAACTCAACAGCTCACCAAATACCATGACTTAACATTCATGCAGCCTGCTAAATACGGGTTTTGTTGTCTTCTCTCACATTTTGTGGGCTGGGAGGAAGGCTGAAGACCCAAAAATGTGTTCAAAGGCCTTAAAAAAGTGCTTTTTTGCATAATATGTCCCCTTTAATGAAACGCTCTAGATGTTGATCAATTAACTTTTAAAGGCAGGAGGAAAATGCTGAAATAATACCCTCAATGGGCAGCTTCTCTTTAAGTGGATGCACAGTTAATTCTGCATTAATAAAGTCACACTTAAAGAGTTAAACTCATTACTGCATTCAAGTCTCTTTTGTCCCACTTTGTGTAAAATTGACTTTTTGTCTAGTGTTAAAATTCAAGTATCAAATAAACCTAAACATCCATTAATTATCTGTCCTGGATACTGGATACGTCATGTCGAGCTCTGAGTTACTCGGGACACGGGAGACTCCGAAACGCACCCATACACTTGTTTTTAACGGAGGAGGGATGGCTGGACTTCCTGCTGCTCCACAAACTAAAACATCACAGATGCAGGGATGAGTCAGCTAACGCGGCTAGAACTGTGAACTATGGAGGTCCATGCAGACAAACAACACAAGCAGCACTTCTGCAGACACTGCAAATGTCTTTTAAAATATTTTTTAAAAATTGAATAATTTCAGAATCTTAGAGTCAGAATAGCGATTCTGACATGAATCAATGTTTTAAGGCATCTCTAATAGATAGTTCGACAGGTCTATGGTTAGACCGATGGATGGAAACACGACTGAAAGAAGAAATGGACAGATGGACAGATAGAATGATGGATGGATCGAGCCTCAAAGGGGAGTTCAGCTTTCACCAATGATTGGACATAAACTCAACAAGGACCTCGCTGTGTTCTTGTAAACAGTGGAGTCAGTCCTGGTCCAGCCTTCTGACCTGCATGTGCTCAGATGTGAGTGGGTCTCCTTTCAGTCGTCCTGTTTGTTGTAGACATTTAAGTCTCCTTCAGTCACTAATTAGCATCAGTAGCGATTATCTGCCCCAGGAGAAAGGAGGTCTGTGTTTCTCTGTCGATTAAACAACAGGCATTAATTGTTGCTGTAATGACAGCAGCTCAAAGGCGTCTTCAGCTGTTTGAAAAGGCCAAGGTCACACCGAGGAGCCGCTCTGATGTCACCAATCACCTCCTCGCCATCGATCTCGCCCGCCCTGCTCGGCCTTCACGCCGACGCCTGCAGCTCAAAGCCTGTGTTTTATGCGGGCACTTTCCATCGATTCAGAGAAAGTATCCAAAGATTTAATTACAGGAGTAACACATAAAGCGTCCTGTGCCAATAGTGGTTACAGGCCGAGAGAGTTACAGCGCTGCACTGTGGGAGGAGGTGGAGGTGGATTTGTGGGACAGTTGTGGGGTTTATCGGAGAAAGGATTTTTGTCGAGGTGCATTAGCTCCATTAGCACCTTACAGAGGAGGAGGAGAGCTGCTGTTAGTTATAGCTGCAAGATTCTCTGGTCAGAGCCATTAATGCTGAGGCCTCTGTGCATCTGCTTCAAGAAAACCCTAAACTGGGTCAAAGTTCACAGAGAGGGAACCAGACCAGGTTCTGCTATGAGACAGTGTGAACTTTGTTGACTAATTATTTTCGTCATTGTTTTTGTCAACAACCTTTTTTCCCCTGATGAAAACTAGACAGTAACTCATAAAAACAAGTTCACAGGGACAAAAACTCAAACTAAATTAACTGACATTTTCATCAACAAATAAAAACTAGACTAAAATGTTTGACAGAGACTTAATCCAATCAGACCTAATCTGGTCATGTAGAAAGTAGAGACAAGTTAGGAATATATCCAATCACAGCTACTTTGGTTGTGTGGAAAGGTTGGATGAGTTCAGAGGGACATCCAATCACAGCTGCCTTAGCTTGGTGATGGTGGGATAAGTTGTGGAGCGATCCAATCAGAGCTCCTCTCTTTATGAATTGATATATTCATGTAGAGCAGGTTCACTGTTTGTTGTCAGTTCTGGTATTGTAACTGAGATGCTCTGCCAGGTAGCCTAAATAAAGGTGACTGCATTTCACACAAAAGTTCAATTTGTTTCTGTTCATTTATACATTCAGACTTTACTAGCATTCAATAAAGGGTTATTAGATGATTGATTTTATCCAAGTGTAAAACATGACTTCAGAAATTCAAGGAAACATAAAAAATGTCTTACCCTTTACACTTCATATTTTAGTCGACTAAATTTACAGCAGATTTCATCGACTAAAATGCTGTGAAATTTCATCAACTAAAACTAGACTAAAATTAAAAGATATTTTAGGCAAAAGACTAAAACTAAAACTAAATTGTGAGACAAAACTTCAGTCAAACTTACAAGAATGATTATTAATGAAATAAATACTTTACTGGCTGTCAATCATAGTTGCCAGGTCTGCTTATTCTAAGCGACTTTGGGCTTCTTTTATTGAAAAGTTGCCTGTAAATATTGGCAGTTGGGGGTTGCCTATTAAAAGTGCAGTTTTTCATTTGTTGTTGTGCCCCCAAACCCAGGAGGAATCTGATGGTCATTCTACTACCAATATAAACTCAATTCAGAAGTTACACAAACTATTTTCTCCCACTCCAAACACAAATGTAAATTTTAATGTAAAAAGAGGCAAAAATTATGTTTCCACCAAAAAGAAATCCTTATAGCCAGAATTAAATTTATTTCTAGTGTAGCTGTTGCTGTTTTCACCATAATAAAGCTGTAGAGGATCAACATAAAACTTAGATAAAAGCCTGACTATGTCTGTTTGGTTACAAAAGTCAAGGTTAGACAGACTGGTTAGTGATAACAGAGTTATAAATAACAGTACCCTCTCCCTTATAAAGAAAAGGACCTCCAAACTCAAGGATGTTGAAGAAGTAAATTAAGAGACAAATAAGGAAAATGTCAGTGAGATTTAATGTAATATAGATGAAAATCAAAACACAATTTATGTAGATTTCTCTTTAAAAACAAAGTAATATGAAAAATCTGGCAACCCTGCTGTCAGTACGTGGAGTTTGTAACCCTGCAGGCTAACAGTACAGAGCCCAAGCTCCCAGCTTACAGTGACATTGACAGTGGTGCGACCCGCAGCCTGAAGGTTAGAAAAGAAAAGTCTTTATCGTTCACCTTTGGCTCTCAAGATACAAACATCAGCATAATACAACCATCCAGCCATCATCTAAACCACTTATCACTTTCAGGGTCACGGGGGCTGGAGCCTATACCAGCAGACATTGGGAGAGAGGTGGGTCACACCCTGAATCAGTTGCCAGCCAATCACAGGGCCACATAGAGAGACAGATAACCATTCACACTCACACTGATACCCAAGGGGAAAATTTAGAGTCACCAATTAACCTGAGTACATTTTTGGTCTGTGGGAGGAGGCTGGAGTGCCTGGAGATAACCAAGGCATGCAAACTCCACATAGAAAGGCCCTGCCCGGGGGATCGAACCCACAACCCTCTTACTTTGAGGCACGTGCACGACCTGCTGTGCCATCATGCTGCCCTGCATATATATATTTATGTATTGATTTAAGTCTTTTTTTGTTCTTAGCTTTGCTTTATTCACAAAGTTTTCAACTTCATTTTTATTTTTAATGATTTTATGAGTTGACTTATCTCTTTCTCTTTTGCCCTGAATTTTGGAACCTTCAGCACTTTATCATTTTATTGTTTTTTTATCTGACTTTGTGGGTTTTAATTGGGGTCAGTGTATTTAACTTTTCCTGTCATGCTGCTCTGTGTTCATCTGTTTTGTAATTTGTGTGTTATGATGGATGTCTCCAACTCTCTGGCTGCCATCACAGCTATGTTTGAGGGATTGAACCAACACGAGAACTACTAACGTTTTCTTCATTGTTCTGTCGGTAAAAGTTGAGACGGGCTTGTATGATCTGCCATCGATTTTGCCGGCCATTGAAACTGTCTTAATATTTTTATGCTCCAGTCTACAATACAAGCGAGAGACGGTAAGTTAACGAAAATTGAGATTGCAATAGTTCATTAAATGAGATTAAATTAAATGAGATGAAATATTGATCAGAGACTTCCATGTTAATATGTTTCAGTGTTTATGTAGACAAACTACATGATCAACATTTATGATGTGCACACTAACTTTAAGTTCTGTTTGGTTTGGGAACACATTTTGATAACATAAATGCAAAACTTGATTCTCATGTCATTTTAGTGTCACTGGATTTTTTTTTTCAAAGACGGAAAAAGTCAATTAAAATCGTAAATTGAACGTTGTGGAAAAGATTGGGGATTTTATTTTTAGGCCATATCGCCCAGCCCTACTCTGAATATTTGCTGATACCAAGGCTGCTGAGTTTTCTGAGGTGATAAAGTCTCAGCGAGCATTTCTTAAAAATACACCAGAGAAACTGAGCTGGCTGTCCAGGACTGTGCCAAGATATTTAAAAATGTCCACAGTTTCAGGAAGTTGGCTCTCCAGTGAAACTGGCTTTATTCAAAGATTTGTTTTTAAGCACAGAAAATTATTCTTTTGTTTTGGCTTCATTTATTTCTATCTGGCTTAAGCAACAGCACATCTCTGGGGCCTTTGCTCAGGACAAATAAGCACTTTCACCTATAAAACCATTTTTTTGCCAGAGCCATATCGTCAGCATATTTAATTAAAAACAGTTTTGGTCATTTATCGTAAATTCATTTGAAAACAGAGAAAATAACAGAGAAAAGAATCTGATCTGCCCGCCTTCACTGTCACTGGTCATCTTTTCATCGGGTGCTTTTTAATTAAACAGCTCTCCATTAAGTTAGATTACAGCAGAGTAAACTGATGTTTTTCCTTTTTGAGATTCATATCCCCTTCTGGGTGTTTAACATCTCCCTTCTGCATGTTGGAATACTTCAACAAAGTCAGCAGCATCAGGACTTCTCCCTCTCCTCCTGTGTACAGCACCAGTAGCTGCTTGAAGCAGCTCTGTTAGGAGTGCAATCAGCTTTCATTAATTGTAGTACTTTCCTCTTAGTGTTTGTTCTGTTGGGTTTGATCATGTGAGTGAGAGAGTAGTTGGGCCAGGATATCAAACAGCTACATAATTTGCACCCACACTCGCACTCCCCCTCTACTCTCTGGTGGAAGTGGGGATGAAGGTAACTCAGCATTTACCAAACCTGAAAGTCAAAAATGTTTAGGCTCATCAATACAACCTGAGTCTCACGGGACTTGGGCCTTGTGTCAAAACCCAATTCAAGCTGAGAATCGATAACAACTCCCTGCAGGAATCGATATTATTGGTCTTTTGCTTATCAATTCCTTGCACTTTGCTCTGCATGCCTTGCAAGGATATCAAGCTTAATATTCTCTTACTAGAGGCAGTTTGCATAAATGACAAAGAAGTCGAAAAAGCATGGGCAGCCAGTGGGCTGAAGTGGTCAAAATTGGGCCTTAATGTTCAACAAATGGACGCTTACATGTGGATGGCCCCTTAAGTGCACTTCTAGATGCTGCATGAGTTTTCTCAGCCCTGCGCACTGACTCTCAGGCACAAATGCAGCACAGCAAAGTGACAAGGGCAACAATAAAGGCATGAATGAATTTGAATGCACATATTGAACCTTGGACATGGCACCATACAGTTCAATATTTTGCTGCACCTCTATTAGAAATGTAACTGCCTTAAATCTGATTGGTCCCAGGATCCTGAATCACAAGCTCTGTAAAGTGGTCTAATAGTCCAAAGAACTGAAATCATATAACCGTGATGACTAGTGATGCACGATATGAAACATTTCAACCGAAACCGATGATTTCCTGCTTCTCATGGCTGATACCGATAACCAATAACCCATAAATTTATATTTTTATATTTAATATAATCTTTTAGCATGTTGAATCTTGATCCAACCACTGAGCCATTAAGCTTAGCTTGCTGACCGGTCTAACGTCAGATGTCCACATGTCTGTGGTAAAACTTACGTGTAGTGTGATCTTGTTTTGTGTTATGTTTTCAAGTTATGGATGTGTGTGGCAACGATACCTAAGAAGGCAGGGATGGACACATTCAAGAAGAAGTGATGGCTTGGGAGGGTGTAACGTGGCTCCAAATGTGCTATTAACTTGTGAAAACCCGGGCTCTGAAAGACAGAAAAGGGCTGGTCTCCATCACTTTGTCCTTAATGGCTTTAGCCTTTCACTGTCTCTTACAAAGTTTTTACAGTTTTCAAACGCCTGTTGAATGGGGACATCCACGCTCTGTGTTGTTGGTTTTAGCTTAGCCCAGCTAGCTGCTACCGCGGCTGCTTTGTCTTCTTTCAATACCGCTTCGCTGCAATGGCGACTTTTCAGGTGAGCTATAGGATCTGTTTTTTTAAAACTTGAAGTCCTCTTTCCTCCTCTCGGGATTCTCGCCAAACAGGTTGTTTAAACAGAAATGCTGTTGTTATCTTCTGCCACTGAGAAAAACAACCACACTGGTGAAGCCATGTTTACTTTTGGTCTGGCATAGACGGGGACAGGCTTGGGTCCTTCCAGTAAGGCGCGATAGATAACGCAACCTCATGGCTTGTTTTGGGGCTACGAGGCCTGCAAACAATTTCCCCAATTTAAGTAATTTATCGGATCTTTTTATCGGATAAAATGTACGTATGGGGTCGATAAAAAATGACGTAATTTTCCCCCAAATCGGTCGATATTGTATCGGTCTGATAAATATCGTGCATCCCTAGTGATGACACTGGTGATTCACACCTGCGATGGAGACTGAGATTTCTTACTTATAGACACAAAAAAAAGCTTCCTTGAAGAAAGAGATGGACTGTAATTGAATGAACCAGGAGAAGGAAGAAACAACTTTTGATAGATATCACAGAGGGAGATGATTTGGAAAGTTTTCCCAGAAACTGGGCGCATCTGAGAACAGTCGATCCATCAGGTGAGTCATTAAATAAATGGAGCACAAGCAGAACGAGAGCTCCAGCCCACAGTGTCCCTCCATCCCTCTCCTGTTCTCACATAACTGATGGCTTTCAAGCAGCATCCTCCTGATTGTATCACCCAGCAGTGATAAATCCTGCAGAGCCTTTCCTCTATTTCTGAAATAAACTGAACAAACACGACGTACTGGACTAAAATTCCTCATCGAGCATACCCCGACCTCCAACCTGACGCTGATGATTCACCTCCACGACTACAGGTGAGCCGGGGAGCCGACTGCCAGTCATTCGCACCCAGGAGAAATCACACCATGGCCATTTGGAGAATTAATTCAGTGACCTATGGTAATTTTGAGATTCATTTGCTCAGTGTTGGCTGTGCTCAAACTACCAATGAGGGCAGCTCCATGCTCCCCTCAGCCACGATCATCTCCCCAAAAAAATAAATCCAGTGAGTGAATCTTTCCATTAGGATCATGACAAAGAGGATCAAACATGGAGTTTCTGTGCAGATGAATGTCTCTACAGGATCTAAGAGCCAGCTAACTGTGGCCTTTCCCTGAATCGCCCGCAGCCATTTTTCTAATCGGCTGCCCTGACTCCTCCGCTCAAGGTCGACGCTGAAAAAGAGCCGGAGTCGGCGGAGGGGAGCTCTTCCTTTCTCTCTGTTCAGATTATCGATGATTAAAAACGACAGCTGAGGGGCAGAGGGAGGCTGCGGGTGTCAAATGTTATTTTACATGTGTGCCTCTCGGTTTCTCAGGGTGAGGTTTCACTAATCGGCCCAGTGGGGGCGCTGCAATCAAAGGTCAACTTTTTACAGATTTGAAGGCTGAAGGTGTTCGCTCTGAATCAACAGATGATCCCCGATGAGGCCTTCAGGCGTTTTGTTCTGCCATTTGAACAGACAATACCTCACTGACCTCATACATTTTCATTATTTAGGACCTACATTAGATTAGATTAGATTAGATTAGATCAGATTAGATAGAACTGCATTTATCCCTTCTGAAGAGTCCCTCAGGGAAATTAAAATCCAGTAGCACCAATTAAAGACAAAAAGATAGACATAAAAAAATATAAATATAAAAAAAATATTAGGGATGCAGGATATTATCGATTTGATATCGATATCAGCCTAAAAAGTTAAGTATCGTATCCACCGATATTGAAATTTTTGCAGATATTTCCAGCCGATATATCTGCAAAAATTTCAATATCGGCAATATATCGGCTGGAATATTGGAAAATTACACAAATGTGCAAAATTATTGCAACGTCTCATCACTGCATGGGTACATTATTGCAAGAGTTAAATGCTGTTTTTCTTGTTTTACATCTGTTCCTTGCTAAAATATACTGTAACACTTAACGAAAAAAGTCCATTTTTATTAAGTACAAAGCTTGTGCTCTTGACCAGACATATCAGTATCTGTATCGGCGATAATGAAAGAAAAAAATATCGGCATAATGGATATTGGCAAAAATCCATCCCTAATAAATATAAATAAAAATATAAATATGGCTACTGGCTGGCTACTGCTCCTTCCCGTCTTCAGTCACTCCTCCTCCCCCTCAGTGAGCTCAAGTTAACTTTGTTCTTTTTCTATGAGCCAAAGAAAAATTAAAATGATGATTATATTACACGTTTTAAATAATGGAGGCAGAGGGCTGTTTTATTTTGAAGGGATGACCTGACCCTCACATATTTACAGTGGCTGATGAGCAAAAACGTCCTTCAACGGCTCCATGCAGTTCAAAAAGAGTTCAGTAATATTGGTTTTGCTGTGTTTCTGGGCTTACAGATGCTTCCTCTTATTGAGCTCTACTGTGCCCCCTGCAGGCCTGGAGCTCTTCTGTTGTTGCACTTGGTTCTGCTGCGTTTCTGATCCTGCAGCTGTTTTTGGAATTTATGGGAATAAACCTGGAATTTTCAAAGTTGAAGCATGGTCCTTGAAAGGGATTTTAAATATAGTTGAGGAAAATATATTTTGGCATAATCCTGCCTAAAACAACCAGATTTCATGCAGGTATACTTAAGAATACCTCTGCTATTCCTCAATCAAACTACTGCAGGGGTATTGAGGCCACGCCCCCTACATGTGCACTTACAATTTCTTTGAATGATTTCTAGTTTGTTTATTTGTTTGTTTGTTTGCAAGATTAAGCAAAAACTACTGGACAGATTTTGCTGACATTTTCAGGAGATGTTGGTAATGGCCCAACTTAAAAATGATTAGATTTTGAAGGTGATCCAGATAACCGCCATTAGATAACAATAATTTTTCCTCAATATCTGTCTAACTAATAATGATATCAACATGATTCTGAGTGCTAGGTGTGGGTTTTCAGGGTTATGAATCATATTATGATGGTAACTTTATCATGAACTATTGCTTATAGATGTAACAGCAATATGTGAGCTACCTTGGTGGAGGTTTGCGATCTCCGAGTGCTTTCTAGTCCAATAAAATAATTAAAACTTGATAAAGTTTCTTTAAATAATTCCTTTGATCCACAATTCAAAAGCAAGGTCCGATTTTCAGCAGATAATTTTCAATAACTGTTTATTTTGGATTAATTGTTGTTCCTTTTTATTTCCTCTAAACACGCCCATCTATTTATTTTACTTTATTTTTTTTTTTTTTACCATTCTTTATTTTGGGAACTTTTGCTTATAGATGTAACAGCAATATGTGAGGTAACTTGGTGGAGGTTTTGTGCTCTAGTGCTTTCAAGCTCAATAAAATAATTAAAATTAATTAAGTTCTAACTACAAATGAATCTGTTGGATTGAAATAGACATTTAAATAGTATTATTTTGCACGGATGTCTGCCTGTGACAAAACAAAATATCTATATTTATGTTTGGATATGAGACAGTTCATTTTAATTACCCCAAATTTCCAGTTAATTCCCATAAATTTTCAACCAATGAAAAGTTTCTGGAAATTTATCAAAAATGTTCCATCCCTTTGCTGCTCATATTTAATCTCTAATTTATTTTTAGAATCTTTGCAGACCGATAAACTCTTGACTTCAGCTGTAGTTTGGACCCTGATCCTTCACAATAACTCAGTCACAGATTTGAGTGAACAGCAGGCCTATAAAAGACGAGAGGACTTTACTGAGAGGAAGTTAAAAAATAAAAGCTCCAGAGTTTCGGTGAGAGCAGAGCGTTCTGTCAAAACAACAGCGTCGTGATGACAGCACAAACTTTTACTCCTGCCAGATTTACTCTTAAAGTGACAGACGCACAAACACTCGGACTTTTTTATTGGTTAACAGGAACATATCCTGAGGCTAATGATGGAAAAACACTGAGTGTATGGTGATGATGGACAGCTACTCATCACCTCTGAGACTCACACACACACACACACACACCCATACACACCCATACACAGGTAAACACTGCACACTGTAAAAAACACACACCCACACACACACACACACACACACACAGAAAGAGCTTTTATGGATGTGTTTATGTTTGATGAAACGTTGGAGCTGTGAGCGAGGGTCTCTCAGGAGAGAATGAAAACTGGTGCTTCAGGACAATAAAGGATTTCACTTTACTGCCGTTTGTTGGCTGAATTATTCACAAACACACATTTATAATATATGTTAGATAAATACGCTCTGATGTTTGTCCTTGCTGAGCTCATTTTATGGTCATTAAAGATTCTGTGGCCTGAAAACTTGATGAATAATAAAATAAAACAATAATATTAAAGATCTGTATGCTGTAGAAGAAACAGTCCAACAGCACATTCATCATTCACACCAAAATACTGAGAAGTTTTTTTAGACTCTCAGGACAAACATGACCTCCAGCAGAATGATTATATAATACCTGTATTTCAGCTATTTTATAAATTGTTTGTATTTTATATTTCACACTAAAGAAGATCACTGACTGAGCACAGCCTCTCTTTATGTGCATTTATAGAGCTGTTTATCTGTTTAATTATTGGTATTAATCAACTTTTATACAAACAGTGCTTTTAAAAACAATAATTACTTGATCTAAATCCTGTTGAACTGCTGTGGCAGGAGCTGAATCATGCAGTCTGGAGGAGGAACCCATTTTGTCTGGGCCCGTCTCATTAGTTTTTTATTTATTTATTCATTCATTTATTTAATTCTGTTGAGCCACAATTCAAACGCAAGTCTGATTTCCATCAGTGAATTTTAAAATATTTTTTGTTTCTTTTTTCCCTCTAAACATGCTTATTTATTTTATCTTTTTTTTAACATCCTTAATTTTGAGATGGCAGTATTCATACTCATGTAATACATCAAAAAAGGGGCTCTTTTTCCAGTTGAAAGTATATCATGGAGAGAATCAGAAGGAAGAAAAGCCAATGATATACATTAAAATAAATGTAGATCATTTTTGTCTGGGCCACTTTCATCAGTTTTTCTTTTATTATTTTGTTGATCCACAATCCAAAAGTAAGGTCTGATTTTCATCAGTTAATATTATCTCTATGTTTTTTTTTTTTTTAAATCTATGATTCATTTTATATCAAAAATTGAAAATAAAATAATAAAATTAAATGATAAAAAAATTAAATAAAATCAAGTAGTGAAAATCAGACCTTACTTTGGAATTGTGGATCAACAAAATTAAACAAATGAAATCAAATAATTATCAATTTTGTCTGTTTCAGGATAATTAGTTTACCACTGTGTGCTTCTCCCTTCAACAGAAGAGGACCAACAAATTTGTCAAAAGCGTAGGTGATAATGGCTAAAGCTTCAGTCCTCACCTCTTCGTTCCTGTTATTTTATTTTTTGGTCAAAGATAAAAAAATAATCATCCTGATGTTTAACATTGGTGTAAAATGGTCAATGCCCAAAATAAACTTCACGAAAAATCTCAACTTTGGCTTCTTTTCTAGCTAAAGTTTTTATTTGACTTTCCTTTTTGAACTTCAAATGTTGATTTTTATTTCTAAGCACATATTTGTCTCATTGTCGTGGACAGTGTCACAGATCTGAGTCCATCTGAGAATCTGTCCACCTACATGAGGCTCAGCTTCATCAAACTCCATTACAGCTACATTAATCTGCACAGAATGACATTTCTAATCTGAAGAGCACGTTTTAATTTCACACCTTTCCACCTCAACATGCTCCTCCATTATCTCCGTCTGCATGAAGAGAAACATCATTAAAAATCATCTCCTCTCTGTTTTCTCCTCCTCTCTCTCTTCCTCGGCTCTCGCTTGGCCGTTCTCGGAGTTGGCGTTTGTTCTGACAGTTTCTGAATCTTTTGTTTTTGTGCCAGATGATTTCAGACTTCTGCCAAGAACACAGCGTCTGTGATCCTGTTTGTTCGCTCTCAGTTACTCAGCACCGTTCCTCAGAAACTTGTTAACACGATAAATGAGGAGAGCTGAGAGCGAGAACGTGGGCCAGGGATCAAGTGACAGGGCTCTGGTGGAGATCCTGGACCAGAACAACTAACTACAGCTTAAAATGATTGTTTTAAAGTTTCTAACATGGAAATATTAAAGTTTAAACACCCTTAGAGAGGAGTTATTATCCTTGTTAGCTCTTTTTATGTTGTTAGAAGTTTCACTTTTTATGAAGATGCTGTAAAAATTTATTTTAAAAGATTAAAATTAAGAGTTGCTTGACTTTATTGACATTGAAGTGTGCTGAGTCAGCATCCATCTGTATTTATCATAAACTCAGGACTCAGAGCCCTCACAGCACGCTCCAGCAGACACTGGGCTGCTTCTACGACAGGGTGTGGTCTTCAATCAGGTCCTCAGAGGGTGTGAGGAGGGGGCCTCGGAGCTGAAGCCTTCTGCTGTTCCTCCTGATCTGATGCAGACAGCAGGCGTTCAGGGCGATGCTACGTTTAAAGCACAAAATATGAGCCGCAGCCTGAGGCGTGTGGACCCCCTCCCCGAGA
The DNA here is from genome assembly GCA_037902135.1 of Cetoscarus ocellatus. Taxonomy (NCBI): domain Eukaryota; kingdom Metazoa; phylum Chordata; class Actinopteri; order Labriformes; family Labridae; genus Cetoscarus; species Cetoscarus ocellatus. Next base: position 790,236 of record JBAMNC010001495.1, read on the forward strand.
AAAAACCCACGGTCCCTCGACAGATCGGCCGTAAATGTGACAAATGACAGCGTCACAGCGAGGGCGACTCTGTGGCAACACGAGGACCCTGAGTATGAGCACAGGACTAATCCTGATCATCTCACAGAGAGCCTCAAGCTGCCTGCATGCTCTTATTGCACTCAGGGATGGGAAATACTCTCATTTTTATACTTTAACTCCTTCAGCCTTTTTTTCGACATTTGTGTCAACTTTTTTTTTTTCATCGTTTGATTATTATGGCCGTGTTAATGCTAGCAGCATGATATTTACAGTGGAGGGTTATTTTTGATGAAATTGCAAAATTTTAAGACCAGAACTGGTGCAAGGTCTCTAGTTAGCTCTGGGAAATTTTCGTGTACACTTAGTTCCTTCGTGACAAAAATGTCCAATTGAAACCCATTCAAAACACTATTTTTGATCACACAGTCGTTGCAGTATAAAAGCATGCATCCAGTCTGTTGACTTTTCATTGTGGAGTATTTGCCTCACAATTAAAGTTTTTTCCTTTTCAGCATCGAGGGTGCGCAGTGTGATATTTTTTTTAGAAAGAGGCCCAGAGGGTTAAAGAATATTTCTAAACAAGGCACAAGGAAATCCAAGATCACTTATATAAACACTGATCAGGCTTTTAGCTGATTACATTTATTATTATTATTAAATCTTATTTATGTATTCATTTTAATCCTCTAACTATGTTTTATTTCTCTATTTCAGCTCAGATTTATTGTTTTTAATTTTATTCTCTGATCATTGATTTTCTTTCCACCACCTTACTTCAGTACATTTTATCTCTTTTTACCATATTATTATTTAAATTTTTATTTTATTTACCCATTTAATTATTTTCCTATAGTATTTTTATTTATTTATTTTAACCTAATTTCTTATCAGGATATTTTTTGTCATTCTAGTCTTAGCTCCAGTGTTTCCTCATTTTTAATTCAAGATGGCGTTTCGTCAGTCCTCTAATTCTGTTTTCTGTAATCTCTTCCTCGTGTCTTTGTATGTGTGTGTCAGAGAGTTGTATTCAATTTTCTACTTCTACGGTCAAAAAAACAGAAAGAGCTACAAACGATCAACAAATCTCGACCATTTTTGAACCTATTCCTGGTTTTATGTAACAGGATACAGCTGTGGACCAGCCCTAATGCTCTTGTGTGCCTCTACTGTCCTCCAGTTACACTCAACACGCAAAGTCAAACATGTTTACAACTACAAACTCAAATTCCAATGAAGCTGGGACGTCGAGTAAGATGTAAATAAAAGCAGAATACAGTGATTTGCAAATCATTTTCAACCTAAATTGAACTGAAAACGAGACAAAGATGAGATATTTAATTTTCAAACTGATAAAATTTGTTGTTTTTAGCAAATATTCACTCATTTTGAATTTGATGCAACACTTTCCAAAAAAGCTGGGACAGGGCACGTTTACCTCTGTGTTTCCTCACCTTGCCTTTAACACTCAGTAAGAGCAGATTGTTGAAGCTTTGTAGGTGGAATTTTTCCACACTCTTACTTGATGTTCGACTTCAGCTGCTCAACAGTCTAGTCCCTGCACTCTTTCACTCTGAAGCCATGCTGTTGTAACTCGAGCAGAATGTGTCTTCATCGTCTCTGAAATAATCAGGGACGTCCCTGAAAAAGATGGATGGCAGCATGTTGTTCCTAAACCTGTATGTACCTTTCAGCATTAATGGAGCCTTCACAGATGTGCAGGTTACCCATGCCATGGGCACTAACACCCCCCCATACCATCACAGATGCTGTCTTTTGACCTTTGCTCTGATAACAGTCTGGATGGTCCTTTTCCTCTTTAGCCCGGAGGACACCACGTCCATGATGTCCAAAAACAGTCTGAAATGTGGACTCAGACCACAGCAGACTTTTCCACAGCAGACTTTTCCACTTTGCCTCAGTCCATCTCAGATGAGCTCGGCTCAGAGAAGCCGGCGGTGTTTCTGGGTGTTGTTGATATTTGTCTTTGTCTTTGCATGGTAGAGTTTGGCCTTGACCTTGTAGATGTAGAGATGAACTGTGTTAACTGACAATGTGGTGGATGGGGACCACAGTGCTGGAAAGCAAAAGCCAGGATTGATACTGAAACAGCCTGTTTTGAGCAGGGCTGAAACTGAGGGGTTTATATGGAGGTCAAAATCAAACGTCAGAATGGATTTTTAGGTGAGAAACTTCAAATGTTTGATACAGGACCTGGGACCCGAGTTAACCTGTCAAGAGGTTAAATTTGGGACCTGCAGGTCAAATATAGGCACTATACTGTGATATCATTATAAGTCGATGTCACCCAGCCCTAATTCCACACTGTGATAGTCAAAAGCGCTGTCTGACTGTGATCACCTGCAGTTTGAGAACTCTCAGCATCAAATATTCTCCTCTGCGAGCATGTGGCGCGGGCGTGTAAACAGGAATAATCCATATGAAGCAGATCAGCGCTTGTCATGTCCAATCTCGCCGCCGCCGCTTTCTTCCCGCTGCACTCTCGGTGCAAACTGCCACTTCCACTCTCTCTCCGCGCTCTGCACCAGATCTGTCAATCACCTCGCCCTCGCCGCATCCAGACAACCTGGCTCCCTCCCCCCCTACCTCCCCTGCGAGTAGTTTCCGAGGCAACAGGCGGATGCTGCTCTATCAGTCATCTCTTTCTCTGCCCGCCGCTCGCTTCCTGGCACTAAAGGACGGGCCGGGCTGAAAAGAAGGTGTAATTTAGAGGATTCAGAGGCTGACATTTGAATAAGAGAGCAGATGGATGAGCGGGGGAAGAGTGTTAGCCTTAAAAACACATTGTTTGAGCTCTGCAGAGCATCACTGTCACGGCGTTCCCCTGAGCCTCTTCCTCTGAGGATGACGAGGCGTTTATCTGCTGAAAACACAACATTTATTCAATCCTGAGCCGTGCGTGAAAACAACACCATCAATCTTCTACGCTATCTTTCAGTGGCAGGTTTCTCTCTTTAATGACAGCTGACTGACTGTGTGAATGTTCAGTGATTAGCTTATTAATTTATGCCGTTTGCAGTCATATTAGAAATGAGAGAGCAGGCCCGTAGCTGCAGTCTTCGCCTGAGTCATGTCCCATTACTTGCAAACTTCCCTCTTGCTGTTTTGGGGATCTGATTGTTAAAGCTAGGGCTGGGCAATATGGCCTTATAATCTCTGTCTCGGATGCATGAGTTCTCTCCTGGCACTCCAGCTTCCTCCCACAGACAAAAACAGGCTTGTTAGGTTGACTGGTGACTCCAGATTGCCCTTAGGTTTGAGTGTGAGAGTGAATGGTTGTCCATCTCTCTATGTGGCCCTGTGATTGGCTGGCAACTGGTCAAGGGTGTACCTGCCTCTTGCCCAATGTCAGCTAGAATAGGCTCCAGTGACTGCGGCCAGTGTTAATTTTGACAGCACTTTTTAATTTAGTTTTAGTCATGATTTAGTCATCAATTGTTTAAGTTTTAGTCTTGTTTTAGTTGATAAAATTTCACGACATTTCAGTCATTTAGATAAAATGAATCATCTAATAACCCTTTATTGAATGCTAGTAAAGTCTGAATGTATAAATGAACAGAAACAAATTGAACTTTTGTGTGAAATGCAGTCACCTTTATTTAGGCTACCTGGCAGAGCATCTCAGTTACAATACCAGAACTGACAACAAACAGTGAACCTGCTCTACATGAATATATCAATTCATAAAGAGAGGAGCTCTGATTGGATCGCTCCACAACTTATCCCACCACCACCAAGCTAAGGCAGCTGTGATTGGATGTCCCTCTGAACTCATCCAACCTTTCCACACAACCAAAGTAGCTGTGATTGGATATATTCCTAACTTGTCTCTACTTTCTACATGACCAAATTAGGTCTGATTGGATTAAGTCTCTGTCAAACATTTTAGTCTAGTTTTTATTTGTTGATGAAAATGTCAGTTAATTTAATTTGAGTTTTTGTCCATGTGCACTTGTTTTTATTAGTTACTGTCTAGTTTTTGTCAGGGGAATAAAGGTTGTTGATGAAAATAATTAGTCAACAAAATTAACACTGCCCGTGACCTCGAGAGAGATGAGTGGTATAGATGATGAATGGATGGAGATTAATCCAATAGTTCAGTGTGGCAGATCTTGAGTCATGGTGTTATATTGCTGCCTGTTGCTATTATTTTATTATTTAATTTTATTATTTATATTATTTTTTTTCCCCAAAAGGAAGTTATTGGTACAGGTGTTTTCATCATTTAAATATTTTTTTCTCCACTTTTTGCTGAGACATATTTAAAACCTTTTTACTTTCAAACTTTAACAAAATTCTGAATGCAGGACTTGTCGCTCTCCGCCTTCAGTTTTCACCTGCTTCATGGCAAATCCAGTAACTCCAGAGGACATGTTGACTCTGCATCTTGAGCTTGAAAAGTTAAGAATATTTGAACTTCTACCTGTATCCCAAAAACTGCTGCAGAAACACCTTAGTCAGACTCTAGGCTAAATTTCTGTTTGGATACTCCTGCTAGCTTCAGTGATGGAGAATGTATTGTCTGTATTAGAGCTGTGTATCTCCACTCATATCACAATTTGATTATGATTGTAAAGTTAACAATTCACTTTGATTTAATTTCATAATGCATCACAGTGAGTAGCATCCTTGAATTCCCAGGTTACTTTTTGGAGCTGTCAGATCAGTATGAGCTCATATTATTAATCAGAAATGACCTTTTAGATCATTTTCAGTAAAAATGTCCTTTCCGTGTAAATAAATAAATACCACAGGTCTTCATAAACTTGTTTCTTCTTCCTCAGAAACTAAACTGAAGCTGCAGTCGAGCATCAGGCTCTGCAGATTAAACACTTATCATTGGTGCATCTATTAAAAGATTGTTTTTGACACCCCTAGTCTGTATTACCTATTATTACCGAGAGAGAAAGCTCCCTGTATAACCTTTGAGATTCGGTGCAGCAGTGTTGCTGTAGCTGTTGGTGGATCGTTTCCAGCCGTTCTGACCGTGTTGTTTGTTTTCTCCCTCGAGGCGCCGGCGTCCTCGCGTTTCCATCCATCAGCTGCTGCAGGTGTGACTGGCATCTTTACCTGCTCTCATTTCAGAGCCAACGATTCTCTGTCCCTACATCATTGATTTTCATTTGCATTGATGATGGATGTGACGCTGCTCGCCGTGCAGAGACGGTTTATCATTTCAAATCTCCCTTATCTGAGGTTTTGATTCTGTCTGTCTGTCCTCGATGCTTCATCACTTTCATATCCTTATGACTGAATGAACGAGCTCTGTGATTTCCCCTTAAATCTGAAGAAGATATCTAGGTCTGAATATCCTTCTTAAGGACGGTGTCTAATGGCGCGGCTCTATGATTTGTTTGGGGAACGTTTTATGAGAACGCTGGAGTTCTGCGGGACAGTCTCAGTTTGTTTTGGTCGCTCTAAAGGGAGTTGGATAAATACGAGAAAATTAGAATATCAGAGAATTTTTTTTACTCTGAAATGTTGGCAGAAAAACAGGATGGAAGGCAGGAGGTGAGCTAGAGGACGTTTCATACTAAACTGGATCGAATCACTGAAAAAAAAATGTTGGAGACAGACAGAGAAAAACAGAGAGACACGGACCTGCATAATGGCCGTCTAAAAAAAGCTTCAAGTCCTGCTGGATTAATCATCCATCTCTGACTGTTTGTGTCTCTAAATCTGCCGTCTGGATGAGCGATAAAAATAAAAAACTCTGACTGTATACGGCTGCAGCAGATCTGTTTGTCACTGCAGAGAGACAGGTAAACATGAGTGTCTAACTGAGTGTTTGGAGGGAGGAGAGGATGACCCCCATGACCTTGCAAAGCAGCAGCATTCCTCATATTTGATGCTCTCTCGACCAAAATCAGATTCCCTCTCAGAATTCTGTTTTTTTAACAGTACTCAGACTTTAACCTCAGAACTTCAGTCTTTTTTATCTTTAGATTTCAGATTTTTTGATGAGCCTGACTTTTCCCACAGACTTGCATAAAACTTTAATTTCTAAAAGTCTTTGGACTGGCCCTTTTTCTCTTTTGCATGATATTACTTAAAGCCTTGAGGGGGCTGAGTTGCCTGCATGTGATCAAGATTACTTTCCGAGAGCCATCACCACCCTGAACTCTCACATGCAACGACCCCAGCCTTCAATATGATGTAAAATGTGCAGCATACCTGTCACTGCTGCTGCTGCTCTGCTTTAATTCTACCTCAATATTCATCCATCCCGAGCAACACAATCATTCTGTGAATATTTATTCTGTGCAGTATATTTATTCTGTGAATATTCAATCATCCTGTGCAATACAACATATTTCTATTTTTCTTCTATTTTCTATATTATATTCTTAATATTTATCCTTTCTTACTATTTTATATTGTATACAAAGTTGGATTTTATCTTATATATTTTTGTATAATTATCTGGTTGCACTGAAGAAGGAGAAGCTCTCCAATCTCATCGTACATTAAGTATACTGATAATAAAGGGCTTTCTATTCTACTCGATTCTTTTCTATCACTGGAAGTTGTTGACCAGCATGTAAATACAATATGAATGTCCACAGTGACACCAGAGTAGGGATGGGAATCAGAAACTTAAAGAATTAATATCATTAGCTGTTTTGCTTCACAATTCCCTGATCAGTTCTTTCCACAAGTATCCGGCTCCCTCACAAATCGAGGCTGTCACGTCTACGAGACAATCATGGCAGAGAAGCAGCCAATGGTGTGGCTTAACTAAACACAATATGATACAACAACGTCCGGTGATTTCAAACAACCATGTGAACACCAACAACACACTGAAACAGTTTTCTTAGCAGGATAGTGATCAATAACAGGAGAGCCATGCCTTTGACATTGCTGACCCTTAAACCATCTGTAGGCCTGCTTTTTCTGAGCAGAAAATGCACTGAAATGATAAAGAACTGGATCAATAAGCAGAATCAGCCCTTTCAGGGTCGTGGGCGAGAGGCGGGGTTCACCCTGACAAAAACTAGACAGTAACTAATAAAAACAAGTGCACATGGACAAAAACTAAATTAACTGACATTTTCATCAACAAATAAAAACGAGACTTAAGTGTTTGACAGAGACTTAATCCAATCAGACCTAATTTGCTCATGTAGAAAGTAGAGACAAGTTAGGAATATATCCAATCACAGCTACTTTGGTTGTGTGGAAAGGTTGGATGAGTTCAGAGGGACATCCAATCACAGCTGCCTTAGCTTGGTGGTGGTGGGATAAGTTGTGGAGCGATCCAATCAGAGCTCCTCTCTTTATGAATTGATATATTCATGTAGAGCAGGTTCACTGTTTGTTGTCAGTTCTGGTATTGTAACTGAGATGCTCTGCCAGGTAGCCTAAATAAAGGTGACTGCATTTCACACAAAAGTTCAATTTGTTTCTGTTCATTTATACATTCAGACTTTACTAGCATTCAATAAAGGGTTATTAGATGATTGATTTTATCCAAGTGTAAAACATGACTTCAGAAATTCAAGGAAACATAAAAAATGTCTTACCCTTTACACTTCATATTTTAGTCAACAAAATTTAAAGCAGATTTCATCGACTAAAATGTTGTGAAATTTCATCAACTAAAACAAGATGACCTGCTGTGCCACCGTGCGAACCTTAAAGGATAAGTTCGTTTTTTTGACACCTGGACCTTATTTTTAGGATTAAATACGCTCGTAGACTCACCCAGACAATTTTGGCGGAGCTTGGAGCCGTTTTCGAGCAAATTAGATCCATCCAATGGCGTTTTTTTCTTATGCCATAGTAGCAGACGGGGCCAGAAATCGAAGCCCCCAAATTAGACATTATCTGCTGCGAAACTCACTCCTCCTCTGTTGCCATTGCCGTGCAATGTCCACAACAACACCACCAGTTAGCCCCCATTCGTGGACATGTAGTGGTTGCTTGTTCTCTGGCCAGCTGTTCGGCTCTTTCTCTCTGCATCCTCCTTTCAAATAGCTCCTTGTCGGTATAGACATTAGACATTAGACATTATCTGCTGCGAAACTTGCTCATTTCAGCTACATTTTATAAATGAATGGCCAGTGTTATCACCATGTCAGCTCAACTTCGTTGTTATGGTCATCCAGGGCTTTACAAGGATGGGTAACTTTTGGTGACGTCATAGACATGCACCGCAAGAGCGCAGCTGAGTAGAGCCGCTGTTGTTGCTTGGCTACACGGCTACACGGCTATTTTTGTGCAACATGGCGGAATATTTATCCGATGTAGAAGTGTCTGACGACGACTTTGAGTATAATGGATGCCCGTATTGTTTTGAGCCAGAATATACCGACGAGGAGGATGCAGAGAGAAAGAGCCGAACAGCTGGCCAGAGAATAAGCAACCACTGCACGTCCACGAATGGGGGCTAACTGGTGGTGTTGTTGTGGACATTGCACGGCAATGGCAACAGAGGAGGAGTGAGTTTCGCAGCAGATAATGTCTAATTTAGGGGCTTCGATTTCTGGCCCCTTCTGCTACTATGGCATGAGAAAAAAACGCAGTCGGATGGATCTAAATTGCTCGAAAACAGTTCCGAGCTCTGCCAAAATTGTCTGGGTGAGTCTATTTATTCCTAAAAATAAGGTCCAGGTGACAAAAACCCGAACTTATCCTTTAATACAAGTTTATCACTCCCATCCTCACTGGGGGTTACAGTTGAGGCTAAACTCCAGAGCGAACACATGGTCCTCAGATCAGGAAACAGTTTCCCCTTCTTGAAGATAAATTTAGAGGGGATGTTCAAGCATTAGGGGGTCTAAGCTGATGACTGAAAGATCCCTGCAGAGCACCCAAACTCCTGCAGCGGCCTGAGCTGAGAGCTGACATTAAAATATTAACTTTAATATACTCTGGGTTTATGTCATCTTCATTTGTCATCATTACCTTGAAAATGAAGCTCTAAGAGCCGTGATTTAGAGGACCGGTGTTATGCAGCAAATTGTACTGCTGTAAATTTACTGCCACTATAAAAGCGTGTATTGATTCAGCCGTAAAACTGCTCTGAAAATCCAAGTTCCGGGTTTTATGACTCAAAAAGAAATTCCTCAGCTAATTCTTGGAGACAGACTGGAGAGAGTGATGACAAACAAAAAGGACATATAAACCACGGAGGAGTTTGTATCTGAAGACTTTCTCCCTGTCTGCAGGTGTCGAGTTTAACTCTGCAGCACCACGGGGACGATTATGCTGCGCTCCAGTCGGGCTGGAAAGTCAGAAATTTGGGGACATTTCATCTGGAACGCCCCCTGAGGTCGGAATTTCCTTTTGGGAAATCGGCGGATTCTCAACAACCCTGAGTTGACAATCGAGGATGGCAGCCCCAGCGTAAACAGTTATTAAGCTCCTGTAATATTCAGTATACATGCACTTCTGCCTGTGTTTGTCGCACTAACTCAAACTAATTTAAAATAATTCCAAACTACTGTCTTTGTCAAGCTGCTTCAGAGTGTTGAAAAACAACAACCTCACACCGAGCAGCACAAAAACTGGAGTAATACATGAGGTGGATGAACACACGTGGACAAAATTGTTGGTACCCTTCTGTTAAAGAAAGAAAAACCCACAATGGTCACTGAAATAACTTGAAATTGACAAAAGTAAGAATAAATAAAAATGTATAGAAAATCAGACATTGCTTTTGAATTGTGGTTCAACTGAATTTTTTTAAAAAAACAAACTAATGAAACCGGCCTGGACAAAAATGATGGTACCCTAGAAAAGATGAAAATGATTTGACCACAGGGACATGGTAAACTACGGGGTGTCCTGTAACAAGCATCACAAGTGTCTTCAAGCTGAAGCTCCATCCTGACGGAGGAGAGCGTCTCCATCTCCTCCACCTGCTGCCTGTAAGTGTGTCGCTCCCTCCGGCGTTAACGCACAGCCTTCATGGCGCCCTGAATATGTCGGCCGACTAACGGCGTGGGGAGGGAGGGATCTGCCGCCGCTTAACGCACAGACGAGGAAGTGTTCCAGGCGGAGGTTATTCCCGGTTCAGTCAGGAGGAGACGTGTGAGCGGCGGGCTGTCTGCTTTGATGTCAGCACGAGAGAGCGAGACGACGGAGACGAGTATCCTGAGGGGGAGCGACGCTCACAGCAGCCAGAACACTTCCTGTCACCCAGCATGCATCAGAGCAAAGAGCAGGAGAGGCACTGACACACTGAGGCAATCAGCCTAATGTCTCTGATTTAGCGCCGTCATTATGAAAATATCAAATTATTTAAGAGTTTGTACTGAAAGAGAGGGAGAGCAGGAGCTCCAAAGATTACAGATATTAAAATAAGGAGGAAAAGACTGAGTATGAAGATCAGGAAACAAAAAAACACTTCAGGTTTTGGGTCAGGAGGTCACAAACTGAAACTCCTCGGTCTGATAAAGTTGTTTCCTGATCTACATGTTGTTGGACGTCTTTTTATTTCTTCCAGAGCCGTCTATTCTTAAAGCAAAATGAAAGTTATGCCAGCAAATCTGATCATTGTATGAAGGATAAGACTCCAATCTGGATGTTAATTTTTGAATCTTCTGCAACAAATTATTTGGATTATCGGTTTTATCAATATATCACCCAGCCCTACTTGACTTTAAGGTCATTCTTAAATTTCAGAATCAGACTTTGTATTTATTGCCAAACACATTTGCACAAACAAGAAATATGACTTGGTAAACAGGTGCAAAACAATCAACATATAATTAGAATAAGAATAAAAGTAAAGGTTAGGAGGAGTAAATAAAGTGTAAAAAAGGGAAAAATAGTGCAAAACTGACTTGGGTATATATCATAACTATACAAAACATACAATAGACGCAAAAAAGAACAAAAACACAACCCAAAAACGCTTTACTGCTTGAGCTAAATCTTTAAAAAAGGGAAAGCAAGATTAACAGTATTAAAATGAGGAGGAAAAGACTGAGCTTGTAGTTCAGGAAACAAAAACACTTCAGGTTTTGGGTCAGGAGGTGACAAACTGTTTCCTGATCTCCACGTGATGTTAGACGTCTTTTTATTTCTTCAAGAGCAAACTGAAAAGTTGTGCCAAGAAATCTGATTTTGTTTGAATGATGAGACTTCATGAGAATCAGAATAAGAATTTGTATTTATTGTCAAGTAAATTTGTGCATTCAAGGACTTTCAATTGGGAAACTGGCACAAAACTATCAACAAATAATTAGAATAAAAATAAGGGTCAGGAGGAACAAAATAAAGTATAAAAAATAGTGCAAAATTGATTTGGGTATATATAAAATTATACAATAGACACAAAAAAGAACAAAAACCACCTCAGAGTGAAACCTGTTCTGAAAAGTAACCTGCTGAAAGTCTGAGCAGTGCTGCTCCTCCGTACACACTAATGCATCAGTTGATTATTAAATCAGAGGCTTTAATAATAATTTACCGGAAATTAGCTCCAGACCCCCAAATGATTCAGAATGTGTTCTTATAGACCAGAGACTCCTGCTTTCTCCACCATCTGTGCAATTATCGTGGTTTAAAGTCAGAGGTAAAATGAACTCTAACTTTTCAGTGAATATGAATTCAATCTCTTCAGAAAAGCACTCACCGGCCACTTTATTAGGCACACCTTGCCAGTACCAGATCAGACTCCTTTGGCCTTCAGAGCTCCTTCATTCTTGGTGTAGTTGCTGCAGATTTGTCGATGGTCCTGTCATAAATGATGGCTTTATGACGAGGAGTGCTGTCAATGTATTTTCAGATCATAAGTGATCTCTGTTAAAGACCTGTGTCAGTAAACCACTCCCTAATAATCCAATAATTTCTGTCATAATTCCATAATTCTCATTATTCCATCTCAAACTACGTGAATTATTAGCCGGATCTGTCTCGTAGCAGCATTTCCAAAGTTCTTCATCAGGGCCCAGACCAGATCAATACATTTAAATTGGTGGTATCTGAATGTAGTGCCAACGCTATTACAGAAATTGTTTAACATTTGGGGCGGAGGAAATTCTTCAACATTTGATGCTGCCAACCTGGCTGTGTCTGTGTGCTATCATTCTTTATTATAAAAATTAGAAACACAATCCCATCTCTGAGTTCAGCATTTAGTCAAATATCAATAATATTTAGAGAGGAAGAGAAATGTGAACAGTTTTGGAAAGTTTTTAAGAACATAATAATAGAAATTACCTATAAACAAGGTTAGTTATTAACCTGGCAAAGACACTGAGCAGAGGCAGGGCACACCCTGGCCTGGCCACCAGCCAATCACAGGGCTGGCACACTGAGAAGATCAATCAGGAATGCTCAAACCCTCACCTAAGGGCAACTTAAAGTCACCTGTTACCCATGCAGTTCCCAAACTTTTTCTTCAGGGCTCAGCTTTAGCAAATTAAATTGCTTTGAGCTAAATGATGCCATCACTCGATGCTGGTTGTGTATTTCTGGCTCACAGACCAAAACTACAGCCCCAACTAGTGGCGGGAGGCTAGGTTACACAACATTTGAAAGGCTCTGGTCCGCCTGACAGGGTGCAGTGTGAAAGCAAACCAAGAGAAAACGAGACAATAGTTCAACTTCGACCTCGAACCGAACAAGTCCACCAAGTTTAGGTGTAAAAGCGACCCTGATTGTTCTTGCCACACCCAACATCCCTGTGGGCCCCCGAGGGAGGACGAGTCCTACTTTGGGAACCACTGAGTTAAGGGAAACTGTGGCGCCCCAAGGAAACCCATCCATGCACAGGGAGAACATGCCAATTACTAATTCGACTGAGAAGTCAATCAAGCAACAATCTTGCCATGAGGCACGAGCATTTGAGTCCACGCTGAACGTAAATTTGCGTACACAAGCTCGGACCTGATGTGGGATTTGATCATATCCTTCGCTCACACTCAAATCAGGTTCAGATTGATAAAGGCAGATTTGTGCATGGAAGAAATAATAGTTTATGTATGAACATCTGAATTAAAAAAAAAATATGTATAGATATAGACCTGTAACGTATGGGAAAAACAAGACATACAGATTGGAGTGTCTATGCATATGTACATAAATAGAAAATATTAATCAATGATGTTAGAGTTTGAATAGGACATTGATCCTGATCAAAACTTTCTTGATAGCATCAAGTCATTAAGTAATTAGTTTACAGACCAACAGTTTAATTCAAACATTAAACATGAGCAAGGTATATCTATTATTCATTTCAACAGTAGAGGTTTATATGCAAATTTTTAGAACATTAAAGAATATTTAGGGAAATTTAAAAATCATCACAGAAACTTGGATTGATCTAGATCGAGGTGACTTCGGCTTGTTGGCTATGATTTTCATTGTGTCAATCAGAAGAATGGGAAGAGCGGAGGAGTGGTTTTGTCTATGGATGAGTCTCTGTCATATCAGGTCCTTGAAAATCAGACTTTGGTTATTGGTAAGGTCATGGAAAGCATCACCATAGAAGGAAAATGTAATAGTGATCTGTGTGTCTAGGAAATCGGGTAGTAACATTGATATATTTATTGCCACCATGGAAAAAATATTAAGTACTACAAAAAATAATCTAAATTACATATGTGGAGATTTCAATACAGATTTACTAAATACCATGAAGCACAAGAAAACAGAAGAATTTATTAAATTAATGTACAGCAGGGGTATGGTTCCACTAACCACTAAACCCAGTAGGAATCACGTTAAGTCACTCATGTTTGATAAATGAGGGCCATGTGAAAAGAAACGCTGCAGGTTAGGTTACATCGCAACTGGGAAGAGGAAGTGGGAATGACGTCATCTCTGAGTTATCAGCGTTCCAGTTACAAAGTCGGAAAAATGTGCCGATATTGTTAGCCGTTGTTTTAGCTGTTGTTAGCATGCTCTGCATTATAGTTCACACATACTACATGAAGAATGTAAATAACACTATGGCAGCATTTCCATAAATACAAGTCGAACAGTACAATGAATACGGCTGATTTAGTGCGACAAACACGAGTCAGAAGTGCTGTTAAACGGAATATAACAGGAGCTTAATAACTGTTTACACTGGGGGCAGCCATCTTCGATTGTCAACTCAGGGGTGGTGAGGATCCCCTGAGTTCCCAGTAGGAAATTCCGACCTGGGGGGCGCTCCAGTTGAAATTTCCCACTCGGAACTCGGAAATCCCGACTTCCGAGTACAACTGGAACGCCCCAAAAGGCACTTAAAAAAGTCGACTCCAAGATATTATCAAATTTCATGCAGTTTATTTGTCAGAGCTTTGTTGTGGAAAGGTCTTTGTTTACTGAAATGTGAAGAATAAATAAGGCTGGACAAGAGACTTCAGTTTGAGTCATCTTCGTCTTTAAACTGGACTAAATCACTGAAATAAAAACGTCAGGAAATAACAGAGACAGAATAATGTCTGTCCCAAAGGACTCAGCACACGTGTCTGGACTTTGCAGGCGTCACTAAGAGAACGAGTCCCCGTCTCCTCCTGAAGATAATGCAACAGAAATCTAAGTCATCACATCAGTAAACTGAAACACAATCACCGAGCTCATTTACTCTCTCTACGGCGTGATTATTCCTCTGTTTCCTCGCTCCCATCGTTTACCGTCTCTGTTTGTCGTCTGGTTCAGGATGAGATGTTTTTAGAAACCCCACAGGCTCTGTTATGTCTCCTCACCTGAACATTTCGTACTTCATTTCCTCTCTGTTGCCCCCCGGTGTATTTTTTTTTCTTTTTTCAAAAATGAAACTGTAGAAAAATTAAGCGTGAGGTTCTGGAGTCTCTGTCGATCTCTGGAGATTTGGGGAGCGGAGGCGAGAAGGTGAGCAGAAGATAAATAAGCAGAGAAGAGTGTTTGTCATGCTGTGGATGAAAACACTTATTAAAATGAATGTCACAGGGATGTAAACATGCGTCAAAGGCTGCAGGAGTCTGAACAGTCAGAGCATTTTAACTCTTTACACTGAAGCTTTTGGAGATTATTATGGTGAGATCAAAACTTACAGCAGGAAAACTCACATTTACTCAAACCAACAGGCTTCAAATCACTATCATGAGTGCTTTATTGGTGATTTTAGGAGGAATATACAAGGTTTAAGAGAAAACTTGACTTAAAAACTTCAGATGCAACCACACACTGATTTAGATTACAGCTCATAAGTTTGAGAAAATATCTGAAAGTCGAATTTCCCCTAAAACTGCAAGGACTTCAGCTTACAGTGCTCTCCTGAAAGAGGTTTTATGTCATTTTTAAGACACAATAAACATCTGAATGAACAGCAAAAGCAAAGAGACCCTGTCCAGCATTACTGGGCACAAACAGTGTTTTCAGCTCCACAACATGTTGTATTTCTTTTGAGGTAACTTCCCTTTTTTGTTCATAAGACAGCTTTTAAAAAGCTGAACTGTTGTTAATCGAGTATTCTTCACTCTTTATTAACACATGTTCCCAAATCATATTTTTGAAGCTCCTGCCAAAAAATCCTCTCAAATGTTTGGTTTGTGGTGCCTTTAGAGAGTATGAACATGACATCCCAGTCAGCTCAGACTGAACACTGACAGAAGAAAACATGCTAAGCTTTTGTTTTTATATACTAAGTTTGAGTGCAATGTAGGATGTCAGCAGAATAATGATTAATATGAACTCCACCTCTTTCTCTGTCCTCTAGTGTTTACTTTAAAGAAAAATCAGGACATTACATTTCAGTATATCAACCAGAGTGCTCCACCAGAAGTGCAAAAACCTCAATGAAGGCATTTCCAACACAGTCGAGTGAGTTATTGTCAAAAAATGTGGAAAACTGACCAATCAATGTTAACAAATCCAGGAAAAACTTTCTGGATCCCCCTCTGGATCAGATCATCATCATAAACTAATCAGCTCTGTCTGGGGCCATGGCTGACATTTACGATAAAATGTAATCACAACCACGTGATAACTTTCAGAGTTATCCTGCTCATAGACAGACAAACAGACAAACAGACAAACAAACAAGTGGACAAACACCCACAAACAAATAACCTCCATGGTGGAGCTGACGACTTGCTGTAGACAGCAGAGGATTATAAAACAGCAAAAGGAGAAGGGGAAATAAACAGAGGTGCTCAGAGAGCAAAAACCTCCGCCAAGGCATTTCCGACATCATGAACTGAGCCATCGTCTAAAATGTTAATATGTGTAAATGTTAATGATCCTTAAAAAATCCTGGTAGTCACCCAGATTGACATTTCAGCAACATTTCAGGAAACACTTCAGATTTTTTCCATAGGAAGTTAAACTGGGAAATTTTAGGAATATTCCAAAGTGGAAACTTTTCATGGGAATTAACTGTAAATTGTGGGTCATTTAAACAGACTGTATCACATCCACACATAAATATAAACGTTTGTTTGGTCACACACAGACATCCATGCAAGATGATACAATTAAAAAACATTTCAGCATTTTTATTCAATGTAGAACGTTTGAATTATTTTATTAAACAATCACTTTTGGCTTCAAATTTATGTCCACAGGCTCAAAAATGTGGCTTCATTAGTCCAGGCTATAAAAATCATCTGTGCACGTGATGGAGAAGAAGCAGAGATATTCTCAAGAGTATTTTCATGAAATCTGGTTGCTTTAGTCAGGATTATGCTAAAATTTATGTTCTTCAGCTATATTTCAAACCCCTGTCAAGGGCCAACCTACAATTTTCTAAATTCCAGATTTTTTCCAGTTTATTTCTATTGTTTCCCGTAAATTCCCATGGAAAGTTTGCAACCCTGGCCATGACCATCATCCCCTGAAAGTGTCATTAAATTCAGCTGAAAACTTGAGCTATCTTGACAGACAAACAAAGACCAGCAAAGACCAAACCTCCTTGGTAGAGGTAATTTAAGTAACAGAGAGTTCAAAGGTTGAATGTCTTGTGCCAACTCGCAGCCAGAGGCTGAGCCAAAATGCAAAACTACTGTCCAGAGTTATTATCAGCTAATTGAATATCAATATAAATATCGTGCTGTAAAATATTGATGTATTGCACCACAAAATAACGTTTACATCCTTATCCTTTGACAACCCCGAACAAACACAAAGGAATGTGACCAAAGCTGTGAAATGAGCTGAAATTAAATAACAGACAAAGTCATATTATTGTCGCAGAATTGAACAAAATGATCTCTATGGATGGGTAAAAAATCTGGGACCAAGGTGGAGTTAGTGCCAACACATCTGATACCTGCTGCACAGATTTGGAGCTTCATTGAGGTGCTGTTGAGGAGATGTTTGAGCCAAAGATGCTGAACTTTCTCTGCCGTCTCTGCTCAGAAGCTGTCCAATGTTTCATTTCAACTAAAAACACAGATATTACAGGCAGCAGAGGCATTACCTCCTGGGCTGTGACAACGAGAACATTAATAAACTATCAAATTAGTATTGTATCTGAAGTATCTAAAGTATTCATTTAGCATCTGTAATGCAAAAAACACAAACCATACCCAACCCTAGAAATGACAAACTGTGTATTTTATTTGATTTCAAGCTTCTGTTGGTCAAACAGACCCCAGTCTGTTAAAAAAGGACAGAGATTAAGAAAAAGGCCTTTAAACAGTCTCACCATCATTTTCCTGCAGACTAATTATGATCCTTCAGGTTTAAAAAGTAAAAATTAACACTTAATACTGACACCGAACAGAAGTGGTCAGCTCAGGTAAACCAGACCAAACTTCTAAACCAGGACTCCTCTTCTGTTTTCCTCAGACTCGCAGCCTTGGCAGCGTAACGCCGAGCGCAGAGTCTGTCCAGGAAACAGAGAACAGCAGCTCGCAGCTTCAGACGCTCGTCGCCTGTCACCAAGATCCTCGACTCAAAGCAAACACACGACAGGCCGCCGCCGCAGAGGGATGGAGCTCAACGTTTTTGAAGGTTTCCATGGCGGCGGAGTTTTCGATGAATATTCATAGACTGTGAAACTTCAACACGAGTCCCCTGCTGATTCAAGATGGCTGTCATCAAAGTATAAACAAGGACGGCGTCAGCCAAGAGCGGGGACTCGACTCGTGTCTCGTGACGAGGATTCAAAACTGGATGTTTTGCAGAGAGGCTGTTCAGAGTGAATGGGTGTATTCACAGAACAGAAAATCAACCCAGACCAGAGGACTGAGCAGTAGGGCTGGGCAAAATGTGGTGTTTGTAGGCTGTGCTGGTATATTTTCCAAAGAGACATAAGGTGAGACAATATCATCATATGAAATATGATTATATTATATTATATCATACTATATTATACTATATTATATTATATTATATTATATTATATTATACTATATTATATTATATTATATTATATTGTATTATATTATATTATATTATATTATATTATATTACCCCTCCTGGAGCCACCACCTTACCGCGGTGGAGGGGTTTGCGTACCCCAATGACCCCAGGAGCTATGTTGTCGGGGGCTTTATGCCCCTGGTAGGGTCACCCAAGGCAAACAGGTTCTGGGGGAGGGGTCAGACAAAGCGTGGCTCAAAGACCATTATGGAGAATAATTTCATTGGATCCCAGTTTCCCTTGCCCGGACGCGGGTTACCGGGGCCCCACCCTGGAGCCAGACCTGGGGATGGGGCTCGATGGCGAGCGTCTGGTGGCCGGGCCTGCGCCCATGGGGCCCGGCCGGGCACAGCCCGAAAAGGCAACGTGGGACCTCCCTCCCATAGGCTCACCACCCGTGGAAGGGGCCAAGGTGGTCGGGTGCAATGTGAGCTGGGTGGCAGCCGAAGGTGGGGACCCTGGCGGTCCGATCCCCGGCGGCAGAAGCTAGCTCTAGGGACGTGGAACGTCACTTCTCTGGTGGGGAAGGAGCCTGAGCTGGTGTGCGAGGTCGAGCGGTTCCGACTAGATATAGTCGGACTCACCTCGACACATAGCTTGGGCTCTGGAACCAGTCCTCTTGAGAGGGGCTGGACTCTCTTCCACTCTGGAGTTGCCGATGGCGAGAGGCGCCGGGCAGGGGTAGCAGTACTTATTGCTCCCAGGCTCAGCACCTGTACGTTGGGGTTCACCCCAGTAAGCGAGAGGGTAGCCTCCCTCCGCCTTCAGGTGGGGGGACGGAACCTGACTGTCGTTTGTGCTTATGCACCAAACGGCAGTCCAGAGTATCCACCTTTTTTAGTATCCACCTTTTTTTAGGGTGCTGGAGAGTGCCCCTTCTGGGGACTCCCTTGTTCTTCTGGGGGACTTCAACGCTCACATCGGCAACGACAGTGCGACCTGGAGGGGCGTGATTGGGAGGAACGGCCCCCCCGATCTGAACCCGAGTGGTGCTTTGTTACTGGACTTCTGTGCTCGTCACAGACTGTCCATAACAAACACCATGTTCAAACATAAGGGTGTCCATATGTGCACTTGGCACCAGGACACCCTAGGCCGCAGTTCGATGATCGACTTTGTAGTCGTATCATCGGACTTGCGGCCGCATGTTTTGGACACTCGGGTGAAGAGAGGGGCGGAGCTGTCAACTGATCACCACCTGGTGGTGAGTTGGCTCCGATGGTGGGGGAGGATGCCCGTCAGACCTGGCAGGCCCAAGCGTGTTGTGCGGGTCTGCTGGGAACGGTTGGCAGAGTCTCCCACCAGAAAGAGTTTCAACTCCCACCTCCGGGCGAAGTTCGACCATGTGGCGGGGGAGGCAGGGGACATTGAGTCCGAGTGGGCCTTGTTCCGGGCCTCTATTGTTGAGGCGGCTGATCGGAGCTGTGGCCGTAAGGTCGTCGGTGCCTGTCGTGGCGGCAACACCCAAACCCGCTGGTGGACACCGGCGGTGAGGGATGCCGTCAAGCTGAAGAAGGAGTCCTATCGAGCCTTTTTGGCCAGTGGGACTCCGGAGGCAGCTGACAGGTACCGGCAGGCCAAGCGGAATGCAGCTTCGGTGGTTGCCAAGGCAAAAACCCGGGCATGGGAGGAGTTCGGTGAGGCCATGGAGAACGACTTCCGGACAGCTTCGAAGAGATTCTGGACCACCATCCGGCGTCTCAGGAGGGGGAAGCAGTGTGCTGTCAACACCGTCTATGGTGGGGATGGCACGCTGTTGACCTCGACTCGGGACGTCCTGGATCGGTGGAAAGAATACTTCGAAGACCTCCTCAATCCTACCAGCACGTCTTCCAGTGCGGAAGTAGACCTGGGGGACTCTGTGGTAGACTCTGCTATCTCAGGAGCTGAGGTCGCCGAGGTGGTTAAAAAGCTCCTCGGTGGCAGGGCTCCGGGGGTGGACGAGATCCGCCCGGAGTTTCTCAAGGCTCTGGATGTTGTGGGGCTGTCATGGCTGACACGACTCTGCAACATCGCGTGGACATCGGGGGCAGTACCACTGGATTGGCAGACTGGGGTGGTGGTTCCCCTTTTTAAGAAAGGGGACCGGAGGGTGTGCTCCAACTACAGGGGGATCACACTCCTCAGCCTCCCTGAGAAGGTCTATTCAGGGGTACTGGAGAGGAGGGTCCGCCGGATTGTCGAACCTCGGATTCAGGAGGAGCAATGTGGTTTTCGTCCTGGCCGTGGAACTATTGACCAGCTCTATACCCTCCACAGGGTCCTCGAGGGTGCATGGGAGTTTGCCCAACCAGTCTACATGTGTTTTGTGGACCTGGAGAAGGCTTTCGACCGTGTTCCTCGTGGGGTTCTGTGGGGGGTGCTCCGGGAGTATGGGGTAGCAGACACCCTGATACGGGCTGTTCGTTCTCTGTACGACCGGTGTCAGAGCCTGGTCCGCATTTCCGGCAGTACATCAGAACTGTTTCCAGTGAGGGTTGGACTCCGCCAGGGCTGCCCTTTGTCACCGATTCTGTTCATTACTTTCATGGACAGAATTTCTAGGCGCAGCCAGGGTGTTGAGGGGTTCCGGTTCGGTGACCTCAGGATCGGGTCGCTGCTTTTTGCAGATGATGTGGTCCTGTTGGCTTCGTCAGACCGAGACCTACAGCTCTCACTGGATCGGTTCGCAGCTGAGTGTGAAACGGCTGGGATGAGAATCAGCACCTCCAAATCCGAGTCCATGGTCCTCACCCGGGGGAGGGTGGAGTGCCCTCTCCGGGTCGGGGATGAGATTCTACCCCAAGTGGAGGAGTTCAAGTATCTCGGGGTCTTGTTCACGAGCGGAGGAAGGATGGACCGGGAGATCGACAGGCGGATCGGTGCGGCGTCGGCAGTGATGCGGACTCTACACCGGTCCGTCGTGATAAAAAGGGAACTGAGCCGCAAGGCAAAGCTCTCGATTTACCACTCGATCTTCACTCCTATCCTCACACATGGTCACGAGCTTTGGGTCGTGACCGAAAAAACACGATCCCGAGTACAAGCGGCCGAAATGAGTTTCCTTCGCAGGGTGTCCGGACTCTCCCTTAGAGACAGGGTCAGAAGCTCGGTCATCTGGGAGGGGCTCGGAGTAGAGCCGCTGCTCCTCCGCGTTGAGAGGAGCCAGATGAAGTGGCTCGGGCATCTGGTTAGGATGCCTCCTGGACGCCTCCCTGGTGAGGTGTTCCGGGCACGTCCCACTGGTAGGCGGCCCCGGGGAAGACCCAGGACACGCTGGAGGGACTATGTCTCTCAGCTGGCCTGGGAACGTCTCGGGATCCCCCGGGAGGAGCTGGACGAAGTAGCTGGGGAGAGGGAAGTCTGGGCTTCCCTGCTCAGGCTGCTGCCCCCGCGACCCGACTACGGATAAGCGGAAGAAGATGGATGGATGGATGGATATATTATATTATATTATATTATATTATATTATATTATTAATAATATGAAATATGATCATATAATTCATATGAAATAAGTAATAATTAAAAAAAAAGTCACCTTATGGCCTAAAGCTCAGGAAAGATTGTTTACAGCAAGACCCACTAACAGATTTTGATTTAACCTTTTTAATTTGAATTTTATTCTCTTTTATTCAAAAGAGAGACAAAAAAACAGAAAAAGAAGAAAGAATATAGTGTAGTAATTACAATATATTATTGTAAACCTGATATATTAATATATAATGATATTAATGTATCAGGTTTGAGCATTGCTTTAGATCCTGTTGTAACTCATTCCATGATTGAACACCACACGATGAAACACAAAAGTTTTTCATTCTTGTGCGTGACCTATGAATTTTAAAATAAAAATTTCCCCTTAAATTAAAATCCCAATCTCGAGCTCTAAAAAGTAACAGAAAGGTGCTTATTGAAAACAAGATCAGAAACCTGAAATGTTTGATATGTTTGAGTTTAAGAGGCATTTGAGTTCATAAAAATCAAATGATGCTGATACCACAGCACCAAAAATGTCAGAAACACCAAAAATTGATAAAGTATTATTTATTATTCTAAACGTTGAAAAATCGCAGCCAAACTCCAACAAACCGTTGAGATTTTTGGCTGTATTTGGAAAAATCGCCCCATCTGATTCATGCAGGTTAGATAAAAGCAGAAGGATGTGTTTAAACTGTAATATTGATTTTTAAAATAAAAATGCACGAGAGAAAATGTAAAATGAAAGTGAGCAAGGAGCTTCTAGAATGAAAAAACAAAAAATAAACAGACTGCACAAACCTTCACCAGGGCATTTCCACGGTCGAGAAAGTTATTGTCCAGTTATTAGCAAAAACGTGGAAAATGTACGATATTGCAATGTAGACAAATCTGTATAAAAAATTCCTGGATCTGCATCCGGACTCGTACCACCACCAAAACAAACTAATGTCTTCTTTTAGACATTTTCACGCATTCCCTTTAAGTTTCATCTAAATCTGTTGATCAGTTTTTGAGTCATCCTGTCCACAAACCAACAAACTAACTAACAAATGCCAACACAAACATCACCTCCTTTCCTGTGACAAGCTTGAGCCACACTGATTAATCTGAACCAGAACCATCCAGAACATTCAACATTATATCCACGAGAGTCAGCCGGACACGAGTTCAGCAGATGATCATTGTGACAACAAGCATTTATGAATATCCAATAAGGCCATAAAACAGAATGTGTTTACAGGATGTTGATTTCTATGTTTTCTGGTAAATTCGTCATTAATACATCATTTACGGACAAAAACACATCTGAAAAACCATCATGTGGTTTCCTGCCTTGCTGAGTGTGCGTGCGGTGATGTTTCGTTGAACGATGTTTAAATAAACTTGTTTTACTCACAGGACGGAGACGATGTCCCCTCGTTGGACCTGATAGTTCCTCACACTCCAGCGATTCAGAAGGACCACGTCACACTCGGATCCTCCCTCTGGGTTCAGGAACGGCTGCTCGCACACAAACACAAAAACACAAAAACACAGTAAAACGTTTAACTATGAGCGACGCACACCAACGGTGACCTGACAAGGGATGGGAATCAAAGAATCAACATCATTTTGTACTTTTGCTCATCAGTTTTTGTTCTGCAAATGAAGGATGTCATGCTCTCACCAAAGGCAGTAAACAGAAATAATAATAATAATAACAATAATAATAATAATGATAATAATAATAATAATGATGGCTCCACCTGGAATGAACGACAAAAAGACCTGAAACTTAAAGATCTGGTTTCACTGGGCACTTTTAAGACAATGTTAGGCGACTTGGAGGCGGACACATCAGGCTGCAGATGTTTTGACTGATGCACTTTATCTTTCTCACATGGACAATTTTAGCAAAACTGTCTGAAACTGTGACTTTCCTTTCTTAATGTATTGAAGTCTTGTTTTCTGTGTTTGTCTAATACTGTAGAATGTGCTGCTGCCTTGGCCAGGACACTCTTGAAAAAGAGATTTTTAATCTCAGCGAGGTTTTTCCTGGTTAAATAAAGGTCAATAAATAAATAAATACCAAAGGTTTCAATATCATAGCAGACATAGGGCAGAAGTGGTCAAAATAGTGTCTTTATTTTAGACTAAAAGATGTTTATTGCACAAGAGTGTCATGTTTGACTTTGCTGCCACTGAAAACCTCTGTAGGTCAAATCTTTTCCACACAGAAAATCAGCAGGAATCAATAAAGGAATCAGATCCATAAGCAGAATCATTAATCATTGGTATAAGGGCTGGGCAATAAATCAAAAAAATTCATTAATTTGAATTATTTTCTGCAGATTTATAATGAAAAAATGGATTTTTTCTCAACTTACTCTGATCATAGGTTGTTTCAATGTTTGAAAAAAAAAAAAAAAAAAAGCAGAAAATGAGCTTGAACAAGTGAAATGCCCCTGACTTTGCTTAAACACACAGACTGTTTCCTGTCCTCTACATTCACAGTCAGGACGATTCATAACATTAACAAAAATCCAACAGCTGGCTCACCGAGGGTGTCAGTGACCTCCCACGCCCTTGTATTTGCTTGTTTTCATCTTATTTTACGTCAGCTTCGGCTGAAAGTGACATAAAGGCGCGCTGCGACTCCGCGCCTTGAGCTGAAGAGTTGGAAATGTTTCAGAATTAATGCACACTCGAAGGACGCCTGGTAGACAGAAGAAAACAATCATTTTACTGGCTGACGCTGTCTCTCTATGTCAGCCCTGGGATTGGCTGGCAACCAGTCCAGGGGAGGCCTCTTGCCCCGGGAAAGGCTCCAGCTGCTGAGTCAAAGTCCTTGTTTGTCCAATAAAGCTGATTCTGTGACCTCAATAGGGATGAGCAGCATAGATTATTGATGTATGGAATTACTTCTTAAAATCTAAAATATGTCATAAAAATTGTTTCCTAAACAGGAAGCTCCTTTTTAATCGCAGCTCAAAAGTTAAATGTTGGGGTGGCTCCCTCCTCCATCAGTGATTTAATCGATCACATCCCTCCTGTTGAATTTCACTGTAGTGTTAAATAAAACTCCAAACATCCATGTCCGCCATGACAGCTCCATCACACGCCTGTCTGCCATCCGGCCCCGTCTCCCCTCATCATCGGCGGCGGCGATGATAAAAATCATTACCCTCACGCCTCGCTCCGTCTCTTTCTGGGACGACCCACGCGTGAAGAAGCCGGTGACACATCTACAGTTTCATTAAACGGGACGCGCTCGGCCCATTTCACGCCTGCGTTGGTCATTGACTGAAAATCTCCCTCCGGTTTGGAGTAAATAAACATCCTGCTGCGGCAGAGTTTGTCAGATATGCTTTAATACTTCAGCATCTCCCCTTACAGGACCACTCTCTTTAGATTTAACGCAGAAGCCACTCTGAAACTGCAGCCACAGAAAGTTTACATCTTTAAATATGACAGCAGAAGGTTGTTTGGGGAGTTTGAAGAGATGATGCAAACGTTTGAGTGTAAAAGGAGAAAGTTTGAACAGAGAAAATCACTTCAATTATACAAAATTTTACTGAATTAACAGCTCTAACCTCCTGAACCCTCTACGACTCTAATGTGGATTTATAAGCAGACATGCACGACGCAGACTGTTGACTGTTCTTAATAAATCAAGGTTAAATCAGGATGGGGACTTTCTCAAAGAGCTGCTTTTACTCAATAAACTTTGAATCATCACAGTAAGTCTGTTAATCACATGGAGTCAGGCTGAACAACAGGCTGAGCTCTAACTTTGGTTATCATGAGGGCCACATTAAAGCTATATTCAGTATATATCTTTTATTAGAATTTGTGTGTCTATTTTCCTGCTCAAAACCAAAAAGAAAACCAAATTATACGATCTCAATACCAAAATAAGGCCAGTTAAAGGCACGTTTTAGTGCAATTAATTGACTGATGGATTGATAGGTTTATGTCAAACATGTAGCAAAAGGCAAAATAATAGTACAGAGAGAAACTTATTTAATCTCATCACCTCTCCAACAATTAATAACCAGTTATTTAGCTTGCCGATCTATATAAATATAAACATGTTATTAGTTTTTAATCTAATTTTATCTCTGTCTGTAAACCAGACGTAATCAATTAATAAAAAAACAAACACACTTGTTCTATTAAAGTTATTAAACTGACTTCACAAAATGTATACATACACACATATATACATTTATATACATATATACACATACACGTCTATCTACATCTATACATAAAATTAACAAGTAACTACAGTTTCCTTTGAGTCTATTGAGCAGTTTTACATCCTGAGTTCTGAGTTTATTTTTGAAAGAGACATTGATGAGGAAATAGTGTTTGCTGTTAATGAAAAATATATCCTACATGCCTGATGCTCCTGAAAAGAATCATGTTATCGACCACAGGATGGTCTTTTTGAAATATTAGTCTTAATTGAAATAATCATTTTACCTGCATGATCTTCTTCTGAGCAGCATCTCTATTATTAACAGTTACCTTCAAAACTCGGATGAGGGAAGTGGGAATTACCGCATCCCCGTTAAACAAGTTCAGAGCTGGAAAAGTCAGGGCACCAGACGAAAATCAAACTTTACAGTAGAAACAAAAATTACAGGACAAACTAAAATACTTGTATTTATACTATAATCACCTTCTTTTCCTGCTGGAGTAAACACCTGTACTTGATGTAAAAACAGTATAAAATTCTTGTTCCTCTATTTTCATCTCTCATAATATATACATAGTAATAAATAAATTCTCAGAAATGGTCTGTTTGATTTTGTGGTAAAATTATTTTGTGAGAATTAAAAAAAAAATCTCTTCACTTACTCTGTTTTACTAAGTATTATATTCTAATGAATAACAACACAACTGTTGATGTGTTTTACATTTTAAAAGCATTGCACTTTAAGTTAATGTCCCAGGAGTTCACAGTGAACCTTCAAATCTGCTTTTGGCCCCTGTGCTTCAAAAATGTAGAACAGTTTCCATCATAGACTCAAGAAATCTGTAAACTGTAGCCTATGCAACGAACACACCTGCTGCAGACTGAATGACAATAAAGTCTGTCTAAGATCCATACTCTTGTTTTTCTTGGACAATTTAAGTCAGTGACTTCAAACCATTTTACTGCAGTATGTTAATATTTTAACACAGTATTCTTCTTTCTTTCTTTGTTTTAATTGTGCCTTTTTCTCTGTAACTTGACATCACTGTACATGAGGGAAAGCTCGATAAAGGTAAATGATAATTATGAAAATATTAATAACACTAGAGAAGCACTCAGAGAGCGCAAACCTCCGCCAAGCAGCTTCAGTCCACCCCAAAATTCCTGTATCCGGATGGTGATCCGGATCACTCCCAAAATCTAATCATTTGTTCCTTATCCCATTCCACACTTTTCCTGAAAATTTCATCCAAATCCGTCCATTATTTTAAGTTATTTTGAACACAAACAGAAAAACCAGCGCCGGCAAAAACATAACCTCCTTGGCGGAGGTAAATAATGAAGTGGTGATAGAAAAGGCAGAAATGCAATAAATGACGAATTCAAAGGTGTGAATTAAATGTGGAAAACACATCCTAAGCTCGAGCATCTCGTCTCTTTCCTGACAGAAATCAGAAACTCCATCAGGTTAAATTCATCACCATCAGGAGCTCAGAAAACACTGTTTCCATGACAACCACCCAAGCACTGCAGAACAGCGAGCTCTCGCATGCACACAGTCTGTCTGTAGGTTTTTGTGTTTTTGTCTCCTGCAGGTACGACGAGCCTGCTGCTGTAAAACAAATTAAACACTGATTACAGGAGGACAGCCAAAGCTAGAGGCAATCTCTGCAAATAAATCCAAGACATCTTAACAAACTGGTCAGACGTAAACTTATAAAAATGTATTAACACCAGAGAACAATCATCCATCAATAAAACATCCATCGGTCTGGCTGTTGAAACAGTGGGTGGAGGTTCAGCATCTATCATCACCTACACCAGCGGATTTTTTCCAACCAGGATGAAATAAAAGAAAAGGAGGGCTTCTTCTTCCCTCTGGTTGGAGGTTTTGTTACAAGAACAGGTTCCTGCTGCTGCAACTGAGATAAACAAGCTGCAGCGATATTTTCTTACATATCCATCCATTATCTATACAGTAGGGCTGAAAGATTTAGCGTTTTCAGATCGAAATCGCAATTTCAGACAACGCAATCATGTGATCGCCAAAGCTGCAGTTTTCTGCAGTGTTCCTGACTGACCCAGGATCTGTTGTGTCAACTAGTTTACACATTTACAGAAGTGCTGGTCAGCAGGTAAACAACACAAAGACTCTGTTTAGGAGTAGAAGGTGGAGTATCCCTTAGATAATGAAAACAGATTATTTATCATCAGTATTAGATGATGAACTAGAAAAGCACTCAGAGAGCGCAGACCTCCACCAAGCAGCTTCAGTTCACTTTGGTGAAAATGGTCCCATCTGGCAATGTTAAAGAATCCTTTAAAAAATTCCCGGATCAGGATGGTGATCCGGATCAGTCCCAAAATCGAATCATTTCTTCCTTATCCCATTCCACACATTTCCTGAAAATTTCATCCAAATCTGTCCATAACTAGACAAACAGACTAACCAACGCCAGCAAAAACATAGCCTCCTTGGCGGAGGTAATAATGTGTTATGTGCTTTTGATCATTGATTTCCTTACGGTTGTCTATACTGTAAACATAGTGAATATTGCACTGAAGCTGGATTTGACTACTCTGACTACTATACAGCTTATCTCTTTAGGGTCACAGGGCTGAAGCCTATCCCAGCTGACATTGGGCGAGAGGCGTGGTATACCCTGAACTGGTTGCCAGCCAATCACAGGGCCACATAGAGAGACAGACAACAATTCATGCTCACACTCATACCTAAGTCCAATTTAGAGTCACCAATCAAGCATGTTTTTGGTCTGTGAGAGGAAGCCAGAGTGCCCGGAGAGAAATCCAACTCCACAAAGAAAGGCCCTGATTGACCCGGGGATCGAACCAGCAACCTTCTTGTTTTGAAGCACATGCACTACCTGCTGCACCACCATGCTGCCCTACACATGCATATTTATTAATTAATCAAGTCTTAATTTGTTTGTACCCTAACTGAAGTCACAAAGTTGTCAATTTGATTTTTTTAATGGTTTTATGAGTTGATATATCTCTGTCTCTTTGGCCCTGTTTTTTGTCATCTTGAGCACTTTATCATTTGATTGATTTTTCCTGATTTTATGGGTTTTAATTGGGGTTGGTGTTTTTAAATTTTCAGTGCAATGTCTGTGTTATGGTGGATGTCTTAACTGCTCTGGCTGCAAAATAAGTTTCCCCACAGGTACAAATTAATTAACCTGAATCTGAGATGGTTGGTCAAGAGGAGATTAGGTAGTTTTTTTATTATTATAACTTTATTTTTGTGAAAGATTATAAACATTTTATACATACATGAAAACAAACAAAGAAAAGCATCAGGTAAAAAAGGGAGGTCACACACCTGTTCTGTACATTCTTACTGGTGAAAGAGTATGTAGTTCATGGCATAGATGTAAGGTTAACCTCCTTAGAGGATACAAACACAACCCATTTCTCTCAGTACTGACCCAGTCTGTCTTTGTTGGAGGAGTGAGATGAAGCCTATTTTGTGTTTCTGCTTTTTTGCTGGCAGGCAATAATATTTTTATTAAATATTTCACTTGCACTGAAAAGTGAGATGGACTGTTGCCCAAATAAATTGTTGAAAAGGAGCCATGAATATCAGCACTGAAATGTTTTGTCGGACCTGGATTGCTTTCTGCCAATGTGGCTGTATTACTGGACAGTTCCAAGGTTTTGTGTAGTTTCAACCTAAAAGTGGGTTAATTATGACGCTTTCAGTGGCACCAATACCTCCAAAAATCCCGGACTATCCCTTTAAAGTGAAATAGTTGCATTATGTCACTTTCACCTCTGGAAACATGCAGAAAGGACTCCTTTAGAAAGAGAGAATATGTAGTTTTGATGTGTTTTTTTAGAGACCTGACACAGTAAAACAGAAGAGGCAGATCTCTGACCTCCTGTTTTTAAAGTAAGAGTTCTGGGAATATTTTGTCGTTGACAGGATTTCAGCCTTGATTCGGCGTTCCTGCCGGGTCATCGTGTCTTTAACTTTTAATAACAGAGCCGCGCGGTTCAGTCAGACAGAAAATAAAGAGCATGGATTTGACTTTCTCATCCCTACTCGCTGCAGACGTGAATATTGTATTAAGTCGTTTGTTGATGCAGACAGACTCACTCACGGGGGATCAGAGCTGCACAGAAACAGATTAACCGGAATAAAAGTCGAACCAGAGTGAAGCCAAGAGCAGAAACACAGGGACATGTCAGAGAGTAAACAGCTCATTTAGCAAACCACCAGCCTCCTTCAAAACATCTCATTCATTAATGATATTATGAGACTTGATCAGGCTGCACACTCCTTTCATGGCGGCCGGCGTCCTGGCCCGACGCGCGGCGACACAAATACACAACACGAACCAAAGAGCAACATGCACTTTTAATATTCATGCTCATTAAATATGGACCGCAGATTGTTTTATGAATAATGCAGCACACATCGGGGATAATAAGCAGCACGACAGGAAACCAACTCGGTCAAAACCCAACAGGCGCTCGTTCTCAGCTGTTTTCTGCGCTCACATCTCGCTCTGAAACACCGGCAGCTCGGGTTGTTTACGGCTCGGAGGAGAAAGGAGGTTGAGCATGTGGAGCTGAAGACTGACACCTGTAACCAGGAGACGCTGACTATGAGGAGAACGAACAGCAGAGGGCTGCGATCGAAAAGTCAAGAAAACTCCTTTCCTATCCACTTTCCCTTAACCCCGATGGAAAAGGTCACAGGGTCAAGGGAAGGAGGGAATAAGAGGAAAGGAAAGGAGAACTGGGGTAAAAGAGGAATTCGACTGCACTTTCACTTTGGTGTCATATTTATGCAACAATGATTTCTTGTGATATAGGTAAGCCATGTCGAACTACAATGTTCTGAAAATGAACTACAAGAAGCGTCTTTGTCCTCTGCTCTACGTCACAGCGTTGTTTTGTGTCGGCTTCACCTGTTTGCATTAACAATCCATGATCAGAGGATTTACCTGTGACAGGTGTTTTGTCCTTTGGTCATGCAGAGTGTGTTTTCTGCTCACAGCCGTGAGGTCAGTGAGAGCATCTGTAAATGTGGACATCTTTGACAGACACTGAAAACCTGAAGTCTGATAAAACATGTTTCAGAAGAACTATTCTCCCAGTTTAATTAACTTATATCATTATGAATACTGTTTCAATTTGTCATTATATTTGAATTATTGTAAAATTCCTCATTTGTCCGTCTTTTATTGATTGTTTTGTAATAGACGTTATTAAGGACCCCATTGTTCTGTTTTATTATTGACATGATTTACTTCATAAATTAAGATAGGTGGAAATGTGGTAATAGATATATAATATTAATATAGGAAACAAGTACCACAGTTGTATATTTAATATTCATCAACACTGTAGAAAGTTATGGAGAAAAAGAAATGCTTTAAAGTAAGTGCTTTATAAATTATAACATGTAATTGTTTATCTGTCTATTAATTTAAAAATGATTAAAAAAGACATGAACTAAAGGTTATATTTTTGAAAGCACTGACTTTGAAGCATATCTTTTTCTCTATATCTGCCAAAAACATTTACACAATATTATATACACATCTTCATAGTCCCACGAAACTCGTCCTTTCTCCTTCGTAACTTCCGTGAATGTTCTGCAGGAGCCGTATTCATACACATTGTTGCCGCAAGACATTATGGGACGATCCTTTCTCCTTTCTTTTGGTAAAGGATGCTCCAGTGTTTCCTAAGCTAAAAGGAGATAATAAAGGAAGCAACGACCTTCCTTTCCTAACTTTTGGAGAATTCGAACAGCTCTTATCACGGCCGACACTGAAGTGCTTCAGGGTCATCTCTTCAGTTAGAAAGGTACCTTACAGAAAAGGACTTTTCAGACACAGGTGAGACTTAGATCAGGATGCACATCAGCGCTGGTTTAATGTCACGAATTGACGATGTTGGCACTTTTTATCCACAACGGTGAATCAACCAGGGGGAAAGATGTCAGCTTTGGATGTTTTATATGTTGTGGGGTTGAGTATTTCTCAGCTTCCCCCTTCCAGCCAAGTTCCTACCTCTCTGGGGGCGCGCCTAAATCCACCAAAAACGCCAATTCAAGCAACTGCAGGGCATCCCCATGAGATGGTGCCTCAACTTTTGCCCTGATTACAACAGCAGAGAATCCTACATCAAGCTCATTATGCTGAGGCCCTGTTTACACGACAGCACTGTCACCAGAAACAGAAGAGTTTTTCATTTGAGTTTTCAACAGCGCTCCACGTTCACATGGATCCACGAGAACGACTGAAAAAGTCGTAGCGTCCATGCCAAGTCAGTAGTTGGTGATGTAGGTTTTAAATGTAACAGCGGTGTTAAAACACGTGAAGACAAACTTTTCACAAACAACAATGGCGAGTGGACGAACGAAGATGCAGGAGTTTCTTGTCTGGACAACAAATCTGTCTGGATAACAAACCGAGCACAGTAAGCAGCACACATGTAGACGGCCGAAGCTGTTGTTGTTGTTGTCGTTGTTCCTAGGTGCGCATGCAACCTTCATCTAAAAGAGTACTGCGAATGCTCCGTCGGTCACCGTTTTCACTTACAAAGCTTATTCCTGTTTACACCGAGACGACAACATTTTCAAAACTCTGGACCCTGGTTTCAAAAGTTTGTGAATTAAAGCACTCTGAGCACCGTTCTCGTGTAAACGAAGAGCACAAACACAACGAAAACTCTTTGTTTTCAGCCGTTTTCGTTGTCGTGTAAACGAGGCCTATGGCTCAGCTGGCAAAGATATTTGAGGCAGTTTCTCCTCCGTGTGACCGATGTCAGCGTACCATAGTAAATCATCCTCACGTTTTGGAGCGGTTGCTTGCTCAATAGTTTCCGGTCTGAAATCTTTGACACATTATCTAAGATTAGTAAGAAGAATTCTGTCCCTAATGCACTTCCCGAGTGTCTCCCTTCTCTCTGAAACTTTCTCCTGTGAGCAAAGACGTGTTAGCATTTGCTACTCTGCTGGCATGGAGACTGATGTGTAAATGTAAATCTTCAACTGAAACTAGACAAACACACTGGTCTAGACCAGAGTTTCTGCAGTGACGAAAGTTTCTAAACCTCTTTCTTCAGGATGTTACAATCTGACATCTGCAGCCTGCTCTCTCGCCGTCCTCGGGGACGTCTCTGCAGACCATCAGCAGGAGGACAGCTCTCTCTGTTTCTGACTCAGCCGATTGTTGACTTTGCTGTAGCTCCTCACCTGCATCGATGCTCCCTCCACTCGAGCCACGTAGGCGAATCGATCGAGAACGGTGACCGTGACGGGGACGGCGACGAAGAAGCCGCTAACGAACGCCCGCAGGTAGTGCCGCCCCCTTGACGCCCGCTGGGCCATCACCTGGAGAGGAAACGACAGAGGGCATCAGAACCATGACAAAGAGGACGAAACCAAACAAGGCTCAACCCAGATAAGATTAGACTAGGTCAGATTATCGATGTTGTGAGGGCAGAGATGCTCAGTGGAGCAGCAGGGGAGAACAGAGACCTGCATGGGAAAGTGACCAGAGCAGAGACGCAGAATAAGAGGACGATTACAGCCTGAAGGTGTGTTAACAGGAAGAGTGAGCACTCAAACACGCAGATTAGATTTCACAGAACAAAGTAAGAAACATAAAGACTGCAAGGAAATACAAACATGAGAGTTTTAGAGAACACAGAAGCACAGAATCCACGTTTTTGACGTTTGGAGCTTCTACTACTTCAACTACAGTCAAGGTTTTAATTTCTCCATATTTATAATATTTACAACATTCACCATCTATTCAGGAACAGTTGGTCCTTCTAATATATTATAGATTATATTTTGATGAACTATAAAGCCAATAATATTAACGTGCATCCCATTATTCTTTATGCAGAAGTTTTTGTGTAAAGCAGCCAGCTCTCATGAGTAATGTGGCTGAATTTCAGGTTGAAACAATCAAACAAAATTCTGCATTTAAATGAAGGTGAGATGCCTTTATTCCTCTTTATTCCTCATTTCAGAGCCCCATTAGGCTCTGCCTCAGCAGGGAATATTCTTCCTGGGTACATATTAGATTTCAATAATAAAGAGAAAAAAGAAATTACAAATCAGATCAAACTGACCGGTAACACATTCACAAAAAGACTAAAACTATCAATTAAAAACAAACGGAGCAGGCTTAACTCATTAGACTACAATAATAGACATAGTTAGACACTTAAAACGATCTCATTCTGAAATATACCCTCTCAGTTTATTTCTAAAACCAACTTTGCCGGTAATTGAGGCTTCTCACGTGAGGACACAGGACCATGGATGCCATTCCTGACTGTATTTTATCCAGAGTCTTGGTGGACAGACAACTTTTTCCAGCTCAACCAGGACAAAACTCTGTTTTTCAGTTGTTTTAACGTCCACAGCTCGATTGTTTTGATCAGATTCAGAGGATTTTTTTTTAAAGCTACAAATGTGCATATTTCCTTTGGATCATTTCATGTTCACACAGCAGTATTTTGGAATAAGTTAGGGTGGGTCGTGTCCCACAAAAGGCCAGAGCTTTGATGGGACAATGTGGTCATAAAGAAATGGGCATTAGGGGTGAACAATTTCAGGAAAAGATCTAATTGTGATTTTTCAGGCAGATGTTGCAATTTCATTCATGATTTCCTTCAAATCAAGCTTCAGTGCAATATTCACTATGTTTACAGTAACATTTATAAACATGACAGAAAATTACATCATACCATTAAATAATAAAAGCTTTTACTGGCAAGGATGAAAACCAAAGGTAAGAATCGCTTCCAAATGTTTATTAACAACTCTTTAAAGTCCTTCACCAATGGCAGTTATTACAGCTGAAGAACTAAAAGAGCATCTTTGACTGTCTGAACTTAAAACTAAAAAAGCACTCGGAGAGCACAGACCTTCGCCAAGACACAATTCTGGATCACCAAGCGCTCCGATTGGACGGCCAAGTCTTCGCTCATGTCTGTCTGTGTGGAGAAATCCTCCGCTGGCATTGCAAGGGAAGCTGAGTAATGTAGTGACATGAGTTTGCAAATAAACTACAATTCCCATAATGACGTAAAGGGGGCGGAACCCTCAGAGCACCCGAGGAGAAATGAATGGGATTAGCCATTATAAACTCCAGTGTTTTTTTTATGATGTCAATCTGGATTGGATGAAATTGACCGTGATGATAGAGGTATATTATTTATATTATCCTGTAAATTTTAAAGCGAAGCCATCAAGTCATGACAGAGATATGATTTTTTAAAATACGGCTCAATGTTTAGTTTATGGGATTTTTTGCAAATTTTGGGAACTTTTTGCATCCAGACAAACATGTGGATCACCACCAAAATTTAATGGGTTCTTCCTTGGACCAAACCACACCTATGGTAAAATTTTTAAGTAAATACATCCCGTAGTTTTTGCGTAATCTTGATAATAAACAAACAAACAAACCCTGGCGAAAAAAAAACCTCCTTGGCAGAGGTAAAAATGTAGAGCAAAAAATTCTTAATTGTGTTTAGCTAAAAAAGTTACATAAAAATTAAAAAACAATGTTATATAAGTAATAATAAGAAAAGAAAATTCAACAATTCCAGTAAAGGGAAATAAAGGCTCTTGCCCAACTGTCTTACACTAAAGTAAGTAGGTCAAGGTCAGTCTTGAGAGCTAGCTTATTAACATCTACAGCAGCAGTTAAAGTACTTTATTCAACCCTAGATTTATCTTTTTAAGTGAAACTGAAAAGGACTGGTGATAAAATAAAACTCTTACTAAAATAAAATGACCCTGTCTCTGCCCTTCTGAAAAGTCTGTCAGACATTAAAATAGGTGGGTCACTCATTGATGGCTGAGCAGCACCCAAATATTCTGTAAACAGTAAAGCATTTTTCTTGAAAAATAGAAAATATCTTTTTTAGACAACGGCTGAAACTAAAAGTCAGGGTGAAGTGCAGAACAAACAAACCTCAAAAGTACTTCATCAACATTGATACCTGCTTCCCTGACATCTCTACATCACTCTGTACAGATAATTTTGTCCAGAAAACCAGCATGTCAGCCTCTTCCACCAAACTCTGAGCCTGCCTCCTGAATGTGGAGCAGAACCCAGACTCTGGTTTGGGTGAGTCCTGAATGACCTGGAGCCTCGGTTTCCTGTTCTTAGCTGACAGGAGTGGCACCTGCTGCTGTAGGCCATCTCCCTTAAGACTGGACCTCTTGTGCTTTCAGAGATGCTCTCCTTCAGAGCTGTACCAACAACATGCCACGTTCAAAGTCTCTAAAATCACCTCTCCTCCATTTTGATGCTGGTTTGACCTTCAGCAGGTCACCTTGACCACGTCTACGTCTTCAGTGCTGCAGCAGTTGAATGGCTGTACCTAATAAAGTGGCCGGTGCCTTTAAGCCCCTGTTGTATATTAGCTGAAGTATATTAAATCCTGAGTTTGTGCCCTGAAGTTGTGCCAACAGGAGCTCAGATCAGAGCGACTCGCTGAGCTCTCTGTATCACTGATGAGGTTTTACATCAGAACCCCATGAAGACCCCGTCGCTTTAGGGCGTCTCGCTGTTAAACGCCGCTCGTCCTGACATCATGGACATGGGATAACACGGTGAGGAGGATTTGTTCCTGCCTGACTTTGATAGGGGACCCGCTGAGTCAGAGTCCCGGTTTAAACGGGTGTCTGATGGTACACGTGTTCTCGGTGAGGGGCGCTCAGGGCGCCGGCGGGCTGAGGTGTAACGGCAGTCTGTTCGTGTCGGGACGGGCTGTTATGCTGGAATAGATTTTCTGCTCGGCTGCTGGAGTGTCCTCCCCGCAGCACACGGGGGGAGCTGACGTCTTAGGACGAGGACTCAGAGTTTAATAAGACGGAGGCCGGGACCCCGAGTCTGATCTGTGAAACTGAACCAGAATCACTCTGAGAGATCAGAGCTGGACTTACAGCGAAATAAAGTTTTAACAGCTGCAGGTTTGATGTCAAGGTTTTATACTTGGTGCACTTATTGTCAGGTGATAAACACTAAAAAATGTTGTTTATCTGTAGTTCAGTGATGTTCAGACATGCTGGGACCAGCAGGATAAAAAAACGAGCTACACAACATTAGAACAGCCTGCACTGTGATGCGTTTAAGGCCATCGATAACTTTTAATGTTGGCTTGGTAAAATAAATATTAGAAACATATGTGCTTAAACCTTTAGGGCTCACACTCTCACCCTCTTAATTGACTTACTGAAAACTTCTGAGGCTTGATTTTTTACTGCAACATCAGTCCAAACAAACATATTAAATATGAACATTTTATTTTAACATTTTGACCCCTTAAATGGCAGGTTTTCACATCAAAAAAAGAAAAAATGAACATGTACAACTAGATTTTTTTATTGCTTTTGATCATTAAATCCTGACTTACAACAATGATTAGCAGTAACATTTATGTTTATGCCGTTACGCACCCGTCTAGGGGGAAGGTCCATAACACATTTAAAGGGGAAAAAGGGAAAATCACTCTCGGTCTCCAAATCTTAAATAACCAAACAATTACCAAAGTTTACACAATTTATTCACAAAACCAAAAACAAGCCAAAGGCAGAAAGGTATGTACAAGAAAACAAACTTAAAAAGCAGAGAGCTTAAACAAAAGGGGTACAAAGACAAAAGGCAGCATAAGCAGGTGCTCAAAATAAGGAATTACCCGAAAACTACTAATACACTAAACACGTACAAACTACAACGGCAAAGTTTGACAAGTTTTACAGAAATCACCAGGTCAAATGGGCTGGAGGGCGACAGTGACGCGAGCCGCTGCAGTCAGAAAGACGAAGACCTGAAGCCGCTGCTCTGGGGCCAACAGCAGGGCCACTTCATCCTCAGCAGATCCAGCTTCCTCAGCCCATCCCCCCCGGCCACCGGTTGAAAGAGAGTGGCGTCATCTCCATAGACGCCAATGGACCGATTATTTGACAGCAATGGCGGATCACGGGAGCCCTCGATAGTTCCAAACAATAGGATTCCTATGGGAATGTATGTTTCTCGCATTTATCGAAGGTCTATTGACAGGTAGGAAGCTACAGTTGATATTTTAATGATGGTCATTTTACAAGCACACTTGAATCAAATTAACAATGTAATTTAAAGCACGATCGCATATCAATTTTTAACAAAATATTGATATTAATGTGCTCTCTGGTCTACTTGTTGTATCTTACATCCTTGATGAAAACTCTTTTACATTAGGCCTGTGTGGTTAACCTGAAAACAACAGGATGGAATAAAAAAATTGTGTAAGCCGTTGTTTTATTGCTTAATTTTCGGTTAATATAAGAAAGCATGGATAAGTAGTCAACCAGTAAAAAACAACATGCCGTGGGTTGGCTTTCCTACACACGCACACATATATATATCTGTCTGTGTGTATGTATATAAGATATTTCATACTTTACAAGACAGGTTCTTACATGTTTTAATTTAATAAAGCTAAGTTACAGCATAGGCAATGTCCTTGAAACATCTGAACATGTTTTCCTACTCAGGAAAATCACAGGTTTCTTCCTTCTTTGTCTGAAATGTAACTACAAAATAAGTCAGTAATTTTCCAAATCACCAACACTGATGTTTTAATTAAGGAAATAAAATGACGTTACAGTATCAAGTAATGTTTGCTAGTCAAGAACATAAAGTAAAGCTAGTTTGCTGAATTTTTAAAAAAATAACAATATGTAAAATAGATTTTTTTGTAACAGATCATCACATCCTGATACATACAGTACATGCATGTTTATTTTCTGCACAGTGTCAAATATTCACATTCATACAGCTCAACACAAAAAAATGTGCTTTATTCTTTATTTCAAACTTTTTAGGCTTCATTTTTAAACAAAACATCAGTCCAAGTTATAAAAATTAAATGTTCATAATTTTTAAAAATATTTTAACTCTTCAGATGCCATGACATGATGCAACCATGTCGTTCATGATTATTATTATTTTTTTTCTTTAAATGTATTTTCATATTACTACATGCAAAGTACATTTTTAAAATTTCATTTTATGGAGCATTTTGCTGTGAACTGAAAGTTTAGTAAAAGCTGTCATATTCTTGTGCTCCACGGGACCCTTCAACAACATTAAAGGATAAGTTCGGTTTCTACAGCTTTCACATAGTTTATAGAATGAAGTAGAACAATATACTCACCCAGAAGGCTTTCCTGATCCAAACAGTGCTTCAGGAGATATTTAGATCCAAATCAAGCGGCGGACATCCGTAAAATGGTAGCAGACAGGGCATGTATAGTGCCGCTCCTAAAACTGCATTAATCGTCCAAAAACTCATTCGTTTCATCAACATTTCATCATGGTCCGCTCGCGCACTACCCCTCCACGACAGTCCAGTGTCACTCCATCCATGTTTTTGTGACTGTGCTGACCTCTGAACTGAAAAGTTTCTTGCCTCTGCGTCCTCCTTTCGATGAGCTCCTCATCTGTATACTCTGGCTCGAAACTGTAAGGTCACCCATCATCATATTCAAAGTTCTCGTCCACAACATCTTCATCCGATAGATATTCGTCCATTTTGCACAAAACTGGAAGAAGAATGTTATTGTGTAGCCACCGCTCGCCGCTGAAACAATGAGCCGTACTGCGCATGCGCGCAACCGGAAAGAAACTTTTCAGTTCAGAGGTCAGCACAGTCACAAAAACATGGGTGAAGTGACACCGGACTGTCGTGGAGGAGTAGTGCGAGCGGACCATGATGAAATATTGGTGAAACTAATGAGGTTTTGGACGATCAATGCAGTTTTAGGAGCGGCGCTATAGATGCCCTGTCTGCTACCATTTTACGGATGTCCGCCGCTCGATTTTGGATCTAAATATCTCCCGAAGCACTGTTTGGATCAGGAAAGCCTTCTGGGTGAGTATATTCTTCTACTTCATTCTATAAACTATGTGAAAGCTGTAGAAACCGAACTTATCCTTTAAAAACAAAGAAATCTGATGTTGCAGGATGTGGGACCGTCAGTTTTTTTAGAGCACTCCAACAGCTTGGTTGTCAAAGATTAGGAAAACCAAACTGAACCAGAAACCAAAAGAACCAAACCGTGGGCTAAGTGTTCTGTAGCATCCTGAGTGGAGACGTTTAACAGAAATAAAAAGCAGAGACGTTACAGTCCGCTGCAGTTTTTGGAGGAAACATGAAAACTGAGGAGCGAGTCCTGGAACACAAACGCTCTGGACGTCCTCTGGTCTTCGTTTGTTTCTTGGATTTCTCAGCTCAAACGTGAAATGATTTTATAGCCGAGGAACCAGACCATGTGTCCTGAGTTTTAACTGATTCAAATAAAATATAAACTCAGCCCCTCTGCAGTCTTAGACGTGGAGGTAAGAGCTGCAGCAGATCTCCAGTTCTGTCCCTGGACGTCCAGACCAGGCTGTGAGCTGTGAGCTGGAGGCAGCGGTGCACGCTGCTGCTGCTGCTGCTGCCTCATTTCACGCCTGTCTGGGCTTACTGCAGCGGGGGGACGGGCTCAGCGTGAGGAGTTACAGTGTCCGATCGTCAAACCTGCCGTGAAAGTGGACAGGAGGACGACTCCTTCTTGATGCTGGAGATCTTCCTACATGACAGATGAAGCTCCGGGTGATTCAGAGTCAGTCACACGTGAAGCAGTCGGATCAGGGAGGCTCCTCTTCCCCCTACAGCAGGACCAACAGAGTTCAGCTCACTTTTCACAAACTCAAAGTTTTTGCTTTAGTTTGTTTTTGCGCCACAAAAAACCTGGAGGACTCTTGTCTGCTTCTTCAGAAATTCAGATTGGAACGACCTTGGAAACAGCAGCTGAGGAGCTCCTTCAAATGGAAATATGAGCCTCAAAGTTCTTCAGTCAGAGGTAGAAACAAACACCGAAGGGCCTGAACGGAGCTACACCGACACAGCACCATGAATAGGTATGAGCTCCATCTCTGGTTCAGTTTTAGGGAGAAACTGAAGTGGTTGTGGATTTGGTTTGTTCGGCCTTTGTGCTGCTCGATGTGTAGGCCAAAGGTCAGCTTTTGTGTAACGTAGCCTTCCGCCTCTAGTTGGGGCTCTGCCTCTAGTAGATGCCATCAGGACTGTTGTTGGACTGTAACCAAGGAATCAGCTTGTCAGGATTTACGTTGTCATGATGGAAAAACTCAGGACACATTTACGCAACAACGCTGTCACCACAAACAGAAAGGTTTTTCCTTTGCTTTTGTAAAAGGACTCCACATTCACACGGATCCACGAGAACGACTGAAAACAGCGCAGCGTGCATGCCAGGCCAGTAGTTGGCGATGTAGGTTTGTAGTGAGACAGCAGTGTTTAAACACGCGTACGCTTTTGGGTGAAGACAAACTTTTCACAAACAACAATGGCAAGTGGACGCAAGAAGACGCAGGAGTTTCTTGTCTGAACAAATCTGTCTGGATATTTTTGTCTGGATAACAAACCGAGCACGGAAAGCAGCACACATGTTGCTCGGTAGACAGCCGAAGCTGTTGTTGTTGTTGTTCCTGGGATCTGTGCACAACCTTCATCTGAAAGAGCACTGCACATGTGCCACGCGTCATCGTTTCCCCTGAAAATGCAGAGTCCTGTCTACACAGAGACGGATACCAAAATGTTTTCAGAACTTTTCACTCTGGACCCTGGTTTGTGGATTCAGGCACTCCAGGCACCGTTCTCATGTAAACGGAAGGAGCAAACGCAATGTAAACTTTTCGTTTTCCATTGTCATGTAAACGGAGCCTCATGTTTTGTCCAAATACCCCAACAGTGTCACTTATATGTGAGTACAACATCACATAAATACAACCTTAATACCTCCGCCAAGAAGGTGTTTGGAATATTTCCAAAGGACTTAACACAAACAGACCAAACTTATAGACTTTGGAAGAGCTATTGCACTATGTTGGGAAAGTATGGACATTGACTATGTGGATAAAGAGAGAGATTTTGTCCAGCTCTGGGAACCACATATGAGCATTACAGAAGCCAGGATTACAGGCTTCACCTGAACACACGTGTGGGTTTAAGGCCTGAAACTGTTTGACTGTCACTGTTTGTTTACTTTGTGTTTATAAAATAATGCCAATAAAAATATTGGAAGGAAAACCTCTGCAAAGAAGGTTATGTTTTTGCTGGCATTTGTTAGTTTACTTAAGTGTCAATGCCATTATCGATACTGCTTATCGAATCAGTTCTTTATCAATTCCTGTAGACTTTCCATGTGGGCAAAATTCAGCTTTAAAAGGCTTTCAAACTCATGGCATGATATTAAATGCGGTGCTGCACAAATTAACGTCTTTGCAAGTTGCTTGTGTTTCCTTCCTTTCAGCGTTGTGTTGAAAGCATCATTTTGTTGAAATTAAGCAACGATTTCGCCACTTATGTCCCCCGTCTTTCATCAACACATAATTTAACACCGTTTTAACATTTCTGCTGCCTCTGGTGAGAGCTTGATTCCTTGATTTGCAAACAAGCAGAACAAAGTGGAAGAACTGATAAAGATATCAAATCCTTGAGGGAGTTATCGATTCTCACAAGAGAAGTGAGTTTGCAAATTCAGTGAAATTGATCCTAATGTTTTAGTTTTTCTTTCCAAAAATCTGATTAGAACACAATTAATCCATTTTAAAGGAACACTCCAACCTTTTTTCTTTTCGTGTCTTGCCTCACTAAATCTGCAGGCAATTTTTTATTTAATAATGGCTCGCACACTTATTTTCTAATGGCTTGCAAACGTCACATTTCCCACAAAAACCACCGTGGAAGTAGGTCAACAAAACAAAGCCTCTGTTTAGGAGTAGAAGAAGATAATATGATGATAGTAGAAGATAGCCTAACATAACCGTTTAGAGTTGCTGAAGAGTTTATCTGATGACTGTATGCAGAGGCAGGCTAACACTACCCATTGACTCCCTGTGTTTGAGCTAAGCTAACTAGCAGTGGGGGAGCTCTGCCCGTCTCTTCTCCTTGTTACTGCACACAAAGTCCAAAGAATGGTGTCTATCTGCTTGTCAAGGACTCTGGAGTGAGAAAAGACATGAAAACAAAAAAAAAGTTGTAGTGTTCCTTTAAATATTCTTCATCTCCACCAGATGTCAGTGTATCCTAAAGGTTTTTCTGTCAGGGGCGGGGCCAGGTCCTTTTTGCTTCTGTATCATCTAAAACCATGAAGTTCAGCTTTTGCATCCAAAGGAGCCAATCAAGGTGGTTTGACGTCTGCTCAGGACTCATCTGGTCTGAGAACAACTCGTGATCCCTGAGGAGGGTCTGGGACAGGGGTGGGCAACTGGCAGTCCAGGGGCCACATGCGGCCCTTCACCTCACTCAATGCAGCCCGTCAATCATTTAAAAAAATAGTAAATAAATAGGAAATATAAAGAAACATAACAACTACTAAATATGATTAATCTTGAGTAACCAGTACTACATAATTCACAAATTAGAATAGATGATAAAATATTTCTGCTAACTTTAGATTGATGGTGCATGCTTTGTTTTTTATAAGTCATTAAGGGACTTACTTTGCTATGACTTTATCTCTAAATATCTTTTATGTAGGGATGGGAATTGATAATATTTTATGGATACCAATACTATTAACGATCCTGCTAATCGATCCAATTCTCTAATGATTCCCTTATTGATTCCTGCAGATTTTCCATCTGGTCAAATGTTGGCCTGTAGATTTTCAGTGGCAACAATGTCAAACACACGTCACAGCACAGATAACTGCTTCTGCAAGTTGCAGGTGTTTCCACTCACTTAAGGTTATGCAGTAGGCGCCTTTTGTAAAAAATTAAGCCACAATTCTGACCGCTTCTGAACCCTGTCAGTGGAAGGAATCGATAAGGGAATTGATTAGCAAAAAGACTCTTTTATGAGGCATTAAAATATAATATATAGTAGTAAATTATTAGTATTAGTAAAATCTATATTTCCCTACAGTAAAGGGAAATTTTCTGTTCTTTTAAGACTTGTAAACATTGATTTTTTTGCATTAAAAAGAAGTTTAAATTGGTTTCAGTCGTGTCATACTCATTAAATTGTGAGTTTTTAATTGTGTCTGAGGAAACATATCTTAATGTTGGTATAATCCTTTTTTGAGGCTTTATATTTGGTATTTTTTGTTTATTTATTTTTTTCCTC
Source organism: Cetoscarus ocellatus (assembly GCA_037902135.1). Classification (NCBI taxonomy): domain Eukaryota; kingdom Metazoa; phylum Chordata; class Actinopteri; order Labriformes; family Labridae; genus Cetoscarus; species Cetoscarus ocellatus. The sequence goes on from JBAMNC010001495.1 coordinate 834,393, forward strand.
ATGGAGAGTGTCTGAAAGTACCTACTGCGGCCCTCAGGCACCGAATAAAAAATGATGTGGCCTTCCTGGTACAGTTGGCCACCCCTGGTCTGAGATGTCCCAGGAGAGGGACGTCCGAGTTGACTCGCCTGTCCTGCTGCGTCCATGATTTGATCCCAGACATGTGGAGGACGATGGATGTTCCTGGACTCGAGTGTGTAATAAAGGAAAACCGGTCCTGATTAAAATAAGAATGGGATCATTGTGGTTGTTCCAGAGGATTTGATGAATCAGCATATTCCTGCTCTTCAGGTCTAAGTGGTGCCTGGCTGCTCTGGTGTAAAACTGCTCTTTAATTAAAACCCTCATTAGCAGCTGCCTGTCAGACTTGAACTTAAACACCACAGCGTGTGACCCTCGTCCCCGCCGGTCCACCGCCCTCGCTCTCCAGAGCCTCCGTCCAAACTTTATTTGTAGGTCAGCTCTTTTATTGGCTCTCCGTGTGTTCCCCCCGCTCGGCTCTGAACTGCTGCTCGGGCACAAGTGGAAGTGTTTCTGGAGAAATCTCACAGCGGCTGCCTGTAATCAGCGCCCCTGCTGCCTCGCTGCGCCCTTCCCTGAGGATTTATCGGTCTGGAGAAGCTTTGGATCTGCAACATTTGTCAGCGGCTGGGACGGAGTCCGGCCCGGAGAGAGAGAGAGAGAGGGGGAGAGCCAGGGATTCAATTTTAGCAAAGTACAGCACACGGTCCGGCTGATTTGCTGACCTGAAGGTCTGAGCTGAGCTCAATCTGATAAACGTGTTAACACTCAGCAGTAGGGCTGGGCAATATAGAGAGTTTATCACATATATCAGCATATTGTTGCATATCAAAAACTTTATGTTGTTGTGACTGACAAATAAAATACCAGGGCTCACACTAGGGATGGGAATCAAAAAACCAATTCCAGTTGAGAGTCGTTAACAGCTCCATCAAAGTATCGATATCAAGAGTCTTTTTGCTAATCAATTCCCTTATCGATTCCTTCCACTGACAGGGTTCAGAAGCGGTCAGAATTGTGGCTTAATTTTTTACAAAAGGCGCCTACTGCACAACCTTAAGTGAGTGGAAACACCTGCAACTTGCAGAAGCAGTTATCTATGCTGTGACATGTGTGTTTGACATTGTTGCCACTGAAAATCTAAAGGCCAACATTAGACCACACGTAAAATCTGCAGGAATCAATAAGAGAATCATTAGAGAATTGGATCGATTAGCAGGATCGTTAATAGTATTGGTATCCATAAAATATTATCAATTTCCATCCCTAACTCACACACAGTAGTAAAATAGTTTACAGTAATAACTAGCCTTTTTCTTCAACGAATACAGTCACTTAATGTCAAACATTCTGCATGTTATATTTTTGCTCATTTAATTTCTGTTATACTCATATTATTTTAATGTCTTTATCAGATATTCCTGCAGCTATATGAGCAACTGAAACAACCAAATTTCCCCTTACAGATCACTAAAGTACCTCAGATTCTGAAAACCCATGCATGCACATGGACAACATGCAAACTCCACACAGGAAGGTCCTGACCAACACTTGGTGTTGAACCAGAAACCTTCTGGCTGTGAATCACAATTAATATCCTGCTGCCCCTCTGCAGCCTTAATCTATAATAAACGATCATTTTAACATGTAAACTGTTGGGTTTGTTTGCCTTACAGACTGCCTCTGGTGGACACTTGAGGAACTGCAGCCCGTGCAGCTCTGCACTGCACTTCTTGGAGACAAACACCTCACAGGAGCTCTAATTTATCTTTAATTATACAAAACTAAATTCTTGACTAACTCATCACAGCCCACACTCTGCTGTTCTGATCTTTGTTTCCTTCTCCCCGATAACAGGGCGCCATTTTCTCGTGTATCTCTGAACATTTTGTGAGTCAAACCTTGTGAGCATCACTTTTATCGTGTTCCTATTACTAAGGCTTTAGGATTCATCGTCCTGGGACCACAGGAAAAAACAGACAGATTTTCTCCGTCCTCACACACGGAGACAAATCCTGCCCTGTGTTGGCGGGACGTTTGGTCTGACTTTGCTCCTCCTTATTTGAATTAAGTCATACGGCGGATAATCTCTTTAACCTTATCACCAAATATTTATTCTCCTCCGGCCGCCGAGCCTTGCCGTGCGTGCCGGCCCTGACCGTGCTCGCTCAGCCTAAACTAAGGTGATTATTGGACGGGTGTCAGTGTTGACTGTAAGCCGGGACGATCGAGCCCTCTGCTGCCGACACAAATGGGATTTGTCTCTCATGCAGAACATCAGTCTGCGTTTTTGAGGCCGCGGCGGCAGAGAAAGCTTTTACAATAAAAAAAAACAGTGTTTCCGCTCACCTTGGAGGAGTAATGGGCAGTTTGTGCCGTCGCTGAAGGAGTCATTAGCTCCATCTGTCACTCGGGGACACAAATAGGAGCTGAAAGCCACTTGACAGCACAGAAATCAAACAGAAATAACCAAGCCGGGACAGCGCGTCTCTCTCAGGGTGTTGTTACGGAGCAAACAGCAGCTGTCAGAGTGGACCTGTCAACAACGAGACGGCCAAATCACAAATGACTGCACCCTAAAATAAATCCAGAGGGGCACACACGACAGTCTCCTCGGGGTTGAGCTTTTGATAACAGGGTTGATCATTTTCTCCACAAGTGATTTCAACCAGAGAGTCTAAACTTTGACATCCAGACCTGCAGACTCCTCCTGAGATTCAGAGAAACTAAAGCAGAGAGAGGAAGGATCCAACAGGCAGATACGAAGCATCAAGCTCATACAACTGTTCCTAAGGACAGGGATCATTCATGTTTATCGGTACCAATACCTTTACTGATGCTTTATCAAAATCTCTCAATCATCAGGTTCAAAGATGAGACCACAAACTTTTTTAACACTTATATACGCTTTTCTACATTAATGACAAAGGTTTTCAGAAGGTTTAAGACTGATTTGTGTCTTTCTGTTTGTATTTATTTATATTTAAATGACCAACATTCCCTGAAATTTAAAGGTGCAGTGTGTAGAATTTGGCATTTGACCGACATCTATCGTTCAGATTCTAGAATGAGTCCAACCGTAACCAAAACGTCACATCACTGAGCAACGGAAGCCTGTGAAGACCAAAAGGGATCGTGAACACGGCATCACTTACTAAAGTGACAAGGTTTGTAACCATTATTTTTATAGATTATAGGTCGGTTGTTGTCCTCTCTCCTCTTCTTTGCCTGCATTCCGGGTAGATTTCAGAACCGGCGGACAGATTCGTGTTTCGTTCTTTTTGTCCCTAAAACCCACCCGTAGACAACATGGCGGTTCCTATATGAACGCGGCCTGCGGTAATGTCAATTTTTTGAAGCTTTTTCTTAATAAATAAAAATATAACAAACGTTTTATGGGGATGATTGTACTCCTATTGTGATGGACTTTACATACGAATAGAAACATTATACCCTATATTCACCGTTTCTGTTCAGCGAAATGCTGCCAAATTCTACACACTGCACCTTTAATCAAAATCTGTTCATGAACAGACAAAACATAACTCCTTTGCAGAGGTAACAGCTTCATATATTTAATGCTGCGTTCGATTGTACTCAGAACTTGGAATGATCCGGGTTGGAAATTCCAAATTCGAAGCTAAAAGCATTTCATCGCATTTTATCAGAAAACATGGCCGGCCGCAATAAACTGATGCTCGCTTTGTTGCTTTTCGAGGATCAAAAAAATCCTACTAACGATAGATAAGTGCAGTTATTATTTCCATGTTTCATAACTGCTGTTTTCTGGATATAAAACTACAGCATTAGTGCTAAACATTATAATTATAGGCTACTGCAGTTTAAATATGGGAAAAACAATATTCTGTGTAGGGCATACTATATTTTGAACACACTTCGGTAATGTTACCGTTCCTGTGTTTTTTCGGCCCGACCACATACGCGCACAGAGCTTTTTAAAATTACAATCTAACAGGGCGGCAATTGGAAAAGCCAGTACAAAGTAATTCTACACTTTTAGTAACACAAATACTAAATTAGACAACACATCGGAGAAAGTGACTCTGTTTACCGCTCACAGTGCGAGACAGCATCTTGCTATAACGTCATTCCGACCGACTCGGGCTGCTCTGATCTTTCTCGAAATCCCGAGTTGGAGTCCCGAGCTGAAGGGGCGGTCAATTGCGCTTTTCCGATTTGGAGGTCAGATCTTTCCGAGTTCCAAGTACAATCAAACGCAGCATAAGTTAATCCCCAAAGGTTGAATTTTCTTTTTATGGAAAAAACATTTGAACACATCATGACACATCCTTACTTTCACCTTATTGTCATTTTTCCAAGCAGACCCTGAACACATCATGCATGTTTGCTCTTTAAACCAGACAGACTGATATTCTTTCAATTTCCACACTGATTCAACACTGAATTATTTAATGTATTTTCAAACTCCACAGAGCAGATGAGGAGGATGTCTGTCCTGCTGCAGCCAGTTTTCCGTGTGCTGCTACCTCTCAGAGTTTGACTGAATGATTCCAGGATTATATTTAAGGATTTGTTAGCAGTGCTCCCACATTTCTGCAAATAAATCGAAAAGTTCTGAATGGATTTTGGTGACATTTTCAGGGAATGCTGGCCATGGCACAGGGAGGGAGTGACATGATTTTGGTTAAAACCTGGATGTGGATCCAGAATTTTTTCAATGATCTGTCAACAGTGGAGATAGAGCAGTTTTCACAGTTTTGATATTAACTAACCTGACATTGTTGGAAATGTCTTAGTGGAGCTTGTATTCAATATTAGCTGATATCTGATATGCTGTTATCACCATCACAAATATGAATACTTTTTTGACAGCACAAGACTCTATTCAACTAAAATGAACCTTTTTCTCTCAGGGTTACAGTCAATTTGTGTTTAAAACAGACGTAAGGTTATTCTCTTGTAAATTAAACTTTGGATTCATAAAAGTGGACATTTAGTGATGTTGAGTCAAACCAAAGTGGTACATTCATATAATCAGCCAATACTACAACAAGTATATGGAAAATATATGCCCAATTTGTAAAGCTGAAATATCGGCTGCGAATCTGCAGACACAATATAGATCCAATAATATCATACATCCCAAATTAATTGTTCACTCCATTCTGAGTGAGAAAGGCTGAGAGTTTGGGAAGTGAACGCCTCACTTTTGTCTTTTTCTGGTCTGAGGACTGTGGATGTTTTGGGGCTCCGTCTTCATTTGTGAGAGTCAGAAAACTTTAAAGTTAGAACTGTTAGAAGAGAGGGATCGGTAAGTACAAACATAAGAGCTAATGCTGTGGTGATCTTTGATTCACCATGATGAAAATGATCTTTAATATCAGTCGGGATGCTACATTTGTCTGACTAAATTCATGTCTGATAAAGTCTATTAAAAACAGGAGCCATCTGTCTTGATAAACCCGGACTGTCTCCATCTTTGTTTACTTTTCTGTTGAATATTTTTCGTTACTCTTGTTTATGTGATAACGTGATAATGTTGTTCAGTTTTATGATTCCTGCAGGACAAAGCAGTGATCTGATGTTTGTGAGGAGGAGGACTGCAGCTCTCTGATTACATCTGTACCGTCTGACATTTAATCAAGTCTGCAGCTCCAAACGCCTTTCAGCAAGACGACGACCAAACATCATTATCACCACGCTGAGAGCTCCAAGTATTGTACAAAAATATCAGGAATTACAGATCACAGTGGTATTATTGAACCATCACAAAGTAAAACGCTCATAATGAGATAAAAAGAGAACATTGAACAACAAACACTGGGGGCTGAAGATGAATGATGAACGACTTCAATCATCAAAAGTTAACTTACATAAGAATACACCCTCAAGGCCACTTCATTAGGTACACCTGTGCAACTCATTGTCCAACAGCAAATCAGCCAATCACAGAGCAGAAACTTCAAGCATTTCAGCATTTACACATGATCAAGGCGACCTGCTGAAGCTCAGAGTGGAGATGAAAGGTGATTTCAGTAAGTTGGCTGTTGGTGCCACATGGGCTGATCTTTCAGAAACTCTCCATGATTTACAGCGAGTGGTCTGAATAAGAGAAGACACCCAAAAAGCAGCAGTTCTCTGGGTGAAAATGCCTTTTCGATGCCAGGGGTCCACGGTTCAAGATGACAGAAAGACAAAAGGACCTCAAACAACTGAGGTATGCAAGAGATAAAAACTGAACACACAACACCTCCAGTCCTGAAGCAGATGGTCCACAGCAGCAGGAGACCACACCATTCTTTCCACTGTGCTGCAGTAACAAGAAAGAAACAGGCAGACTTGCCCACGTCTAACTAGCTTAGCTCAAACACTGGAAGTCAATAGGTAGTGTTAGCCTGCCTCTGTCTACAGTCATCAGATAAACTCTTCAGCAACTCTAAACACTCCTGTGTGCTCGTTGAGACTCCTTTTTTTTCTATGATATGTTACGTTATCTGACTTTAGACTAAGATTAGCACTTCGACATGTATTTCTTTTGAAAATAACATAAACTAAACTACAGGACCCATGTGCAAACCACTGCAAAAGTGCTTGTTTACCTATTTACAAGCACTTCCTCAGTGGTCAGTACAGAAATATCAAACCAATCAGTTCAGAGTCAAAGAGCAAAAAGTCATCAAAACAGATTTAAAGAGACCGTCCCCCTATGACGCAGTTTATCCTGTAGCAGATTCCAGTCTGCAGACGCAACAGATCCGAAACTTCTTTGGCACACTTCAAGTTGAACTTTGGCAACAGAGAGAGAAAGTAAGTTTTGTGACTCAGTCACAGAACGAAGACCGAAGCTTCCAGAACTTTTCACATGAACACAGTTACTCAAGAATGAGGGAAGCAGGCCAATTACAGCCTTATAAATCAGGATGTGCCAATGACTTGGTCTATGGATGGCCAATCAACTCGCTCATACAGAGAGCAATGATGGGTTGGATTCTTAAAATTTGTTATATACCGTCACCCTTAGACTGGCATTGTAACCGTGCGGTTGACTTTTTGCCACCACTATATTTAAAACTCTGATATCCCATCTTAGTCTGTTTTTCCTTATTCCCCTCTCTGTATAGTGTTTGTACCACCAATATTTATCTATTGGGTGGTGATGCTGTACATGAATATAATTGTTGAACATAGGGATGCACGACATTGGATTTTTGCTGATATCTGATATGCCGATATTTTTTAATAAATTATCGCTGATACTGATACTGATACCAATATTTCTGGTCAAGAGCACAAGCTCTGTACTGAACAAATATGGACTTGTTTCTTTCAGTGTTACAGTATATTTTTGCGGGGAACAGATGTAAATCAAGAAAAACAGCATTTAACTCGTGCAAAAATGAAACCCTTGATTTTTAAATGTACCCATGCAGTGATGAGAAGGTGTATTAGTATTGTACATTTGTGTAATTTGCCGATATTCAAGCTGATATATGGCCAATATGTGTGGCCGATATATCGGTTGTAAATATCTGCAAAAATTTCGGTATCTTCCGATACCGATACTTAATTTTTAGGCTTATATTGGCTGATACCGATATCAAACTGATATTATCGTGTATCCCTAGTTTAAAAACTATAAAAAACCAGAAGTGAGTAGTTGCTGCCGTTCCTGAGAAATCTAACAGTAAGAGCATAAATCGGAGTAAGAGAAATCTTTTCACATATTTCCAGTTCCTCTAACAATCATAATTTAATTGAAGGAAATAAATTTGACAATAAAAAATGGATCTTTGATTCCTCAGGAAACAGAGTCAACGGCTATATATCTAAATTTTGCTCTCTGTGATGTTTTCAGATGAAAAGTAAATGTTGCAGAAAATGAAATATTCCATTCAAGCCCAGGATAACCCTCAACCAGCGGGCTGACCTGTATATCTGCTTCCTGATTGGGTAGCCTACAAAATAAAACCGGAAATGATGCTAAATGAAGAAGGAACACAATTTTACCAACAAATAATTTGTTGAATGTCTTAGTTTGGAAGTCAATGGGCTGAAGCTCCATGATAAAATATAAGAGTGAAGTTAAAAGTGATATAATCTCCTCCTTTCATTGTGAATGAGGATCATGAATTTGCTCTGAGTGATCAAATAAAATCTGTAAACTGTGACTGTAGCAGCACCCACAGGAGCATCAGCTTCACTCAGACAGAACAAACTTTAACTTCTGAACCAGTCCACACCTGAACCACATCAATGCTTTCATAACCTCCAGGCTGACTGTCAGTCACCTGTGTGCTAACAGGTTAGCCTCTGCTGCTAACCGCGGGCTGACTTCAAAACACACCACAGAGACCAAACAACATGGCGGCCACAGCGGGTCAGTGAGGCGAGAGGAGACCGAGCTGTAGGTGTTTCTCCCAGGGTTAAAAGCACAGCACAGGAGAGAAACTGAAGCCGAAGCTACAGAAGCTAACAGAAGCTAACAGAACACACCTACCGGGAACGTGCTTCCGTCTCTTCCTGTTGTTGTCCAGCGTCACTGCTGCCCCGGGTCCTAAAGTCCGCTGCTGCTCAAGACGATCTGAGTCTGCGCAGAAGCAGCTTCTTGTTTTTACACCGAGCCCACAGATTTGAGGTTTTTATGGAGTCTTTTTCTTCTTTAATTTTCAGATCAAGTTTAAGTTTTTTGGTTGATCTGTGTTTGTGTTTGGAGCAGAAGAGCAGGGCCATCCCTGGAAGGAAGGGGGAAGCCTTTCAGGTATTTGTCTCTAAAAAAGACCCTCAAACAGCCATGATTAACTATAAAACTAGAAAAGCACTCAGAGAGCGCAGACCTCCACCAAGAAGCTTCAGTCCACTTTGGCGAAAATGGTCCTATCTGGCAATGTTAAAGACTCCTTTAAAAAAATCCTGGATCCGGATGGTGATCCGGATCAGTCCCAAAATGTTATAATTTCTTCCTTATCCCATTTCACACATTTCCTGAAAATTTCATCCAAATCCGTCCATAACTTTTCAAGTTATCTTGAACACAAACATGTAATGAGTCAAAGGCCCCTGTTGGTATATGATTATTTCATTATTATTTTAAAGTAAGTAGTAAATATATATACTGATTGAAGCTTTTGTTTGATTTATGGAGGTATGGACGGATGGTGGATAATAATAATCACAAATGAATGTATGTGTGGATGACAATTTATAGAGTTTTTTTTTTTTTTGCTATAAATATGGCACATTATTGCCAAAGCATTTAATTAAATATAAAACAAATCAATATAATGCAAAAAAATTATATAAAATGAAAAATACTTAAAAATGAAAGCGAAAAAGTTAATTATAATGATTAAATTAGGAGTATTGTGATAGTAAGGTTAAAAATTGAGATATTAAATGGTTTACGGTTTAGCTAAATTCATATAAATAAAAATATTTAGACGTGTGCTGTGGTGGATAAAAATGATGAAGGAAGTGAAAATGGCAGATTATATCTAAATGCATGGATGGATAATTTTTTTTTGTTTGATCTAAGGAGGTATGAATGGATGATGGGTAATAATTAATGAAGGTATCCATGGATGAACAAACAGAGAGATGCATAGGTAGATTATTCACAACTTCACAATTCAGAGAGCTTTATTAGCATGAATGTAGGGCATTATAGTCAAAGCAGTCAATAATAAAAATAAAACATATTTTAAAAAAGGGAAATAGTTAATTATAGTGATAAAATAAGTGTTACTGTGATAGTTCATGTTGAAAAAATGAGATATCAAAGGTTTCTGATCAAATATACATGAAAAAACAGGCAAATAAAAATGTTGAGACTTGTGTGTTTTGTGGTAGATAATAGTGATGAGGAAAGTGATAATAGTCGATAATATCTGAATGGATGGCCTGATAGTTGCGTTGATGAACTGTGTGACTTGCTTGAAGGATGGATGCATGATTGATCGACAGAATAAATATTGGATGATGGATGGATGAAATCATATAGCATTAAAGATGTCCAGTCAGATCAACATAATGAGTTTTAATTATTGACTGGTGTTCTGACCCTCCTGCTCTGATGTTTCCTTAAACGTTCTTTTTCTGAAACCCCGGAGTTTAATAAACCTCAGAAAAACACAAGCTGCCTCTGGCTGAGATTATACTTCGGAAAAATAAATTCAGAAAGGAGTTTTAAAGGGCGACAAAGACTGATGGACGACTGAACTGTCTCCTCTGAACACAGTCAGCCTGGATCAGATCAAACGGCAGAACAAACCGATTCTGCCCCAGAGAAGAAGAAGAAGAAGAAGAAGAAGAACATGAAGAAGAAGAAGAAGAAGAAGAAGAAGAAGAAGAAGAAGAAGAAGAAGGAGAAGAAGAACATGAAGAAGAAGGAGAAGAAAAAGAAGGAGAAGAAGGAGTGCTGGAGCAGGAGATGAAGGCAGGGAGAGTTTGAAGCAGGAACTCCGACCAAACTGAGTTTAAAAAGGAGCTGTAGCTCTTTAATGATAAGCAGTCTGAATCCTCCTGCAGGGCTTAATTAAAAAGAGGAAAGCAGAAAACCATTATCAGACCAGCAGCCTGCAGTCCACAAACCACGCTCTGAAACACTCGGCAGAGCTGCTGAGAATCCACAAATGAGCCATTATTAAAGGATGAGGGCCGGTACAGGGCACTCGCTCCATAACAGCAGAATTTCAGGCTTTTTAGGCTCATTTTTGTCTCTGATTGACTTAAAAGTTTTGCCTCTGTTCCAGTCGATTATTTCTGTCAGGAGCAGTGAAACAGGGTGTCATGTGATCAACCAAGAAGTGTCCTCTCAAGGTCAAAGTGAAGGACAGGAAGGTTTGTGCAGTCTGTCAAAGAGCACACAGATTAAAGGGATAGTTCAGGATTTTTGAGGTTGCATGAGGTTCACATGTACCTTTAGCATAAAGTAGTACACTTGAAGTTAATTTTATTAAGTATGCTTGAGTATATATAAGTACAGCAAAGTTTACTAATTTAGTACTCCTTAGGACAAATTTTTTAAGTTTACAAAAGTACACTTTCAAGTGTACATGTACACTTACCTATATACTACTAGTGTAATAGATGTTTCTCCACTTTAGACTTGATTCAAACTCAAAGCCTTATTATCATAGCAAATATCAAATTTATATGTATATTTACATAATATGTATATACATGTAAGTATGTATATGTTATGTGCATTTAGTGTATGTATATAATGTCTATATTGATTCTTATGTTATATGAATATACATATTTTGTAGTGTATATGTGTATAAACATATTTATGTGGATTATATGTTTTGTAGTGTACATGTGTATAATATATGCATAGATGTTAAAGCAGAATGTATAGTTTTTTACAACCCATGAGAAACAGTAATAAGGGGCAGGAAATCAAAAAGTATATACTTCTTCCTACTCCTTTTTGAACATGTATAAATACTTCCTTTTTTCTTTAATGGTTTATCTCTATTTTTATTTCTTTGTATACATGTTCAAATAAAGTCAAGTTCAAGTCATTTGACAGAGGGTCTGTCTCCTTCATTCATATTCCAACCCCGATATTCAGACTTATTTACAAAGGAAACAGGACTCGAGGATCAATTTAAAGTCTGATGAGTGGCAAAACATTTGGAGAGATATCTGCAAATTTCAAATTCATTCAGACGGCAGCTGAAAAACAGCCACAGAGCTTCTATCACTCCCACCAGACTCAAGAAAATAGACGCTAAGGCTTCAGATCTCTTGGAATAACTGTGGGCAGGTGGGAACATGCATGTGTGTTATTTAATTTCAAAACTAATGGACAGAAATGTTCCTCCATGTCCAGAGAAGATTTAGCAGATTTTCATGGGTGCAACACCAAAACTCGGCTCTGCCGCTCATCTGTAATGTGTTCCTGATAAATGAGGCTCCATATAAAAGGGAAATAAACAGGATCTCCATCAGTAAAAGATTTATATCCAAGAATTATTACTACAAAGATTCATCCGAGAATCCCTCCACTGTCATGTTAATGTTTAATGAGTCAGTGTTTTCTCCTTTGTTTTCCTGCTGTTCTTGTCGAAGTTGTTTTGTATTTTTGTTTCTTTGTCGAGTGTGGATGCAAAAGTGTCAATAAAAACAATTTTAAAAATCATAATTTAATGTGTTTACGGTATGGTTCCCCTAAAATCTGTCTGTCCACAAACAGCTTGTTCTTGTGTGGTGACTCCTGAACTTATTCCGTCCTGTGCTGTTTGAACAATTACAGGAGTAAACTGCACCACTGAGTGTGCGGTAAAAGTCTAAATCCTGCTGTAATGGTGCACAGCTGCAGTGTGTACCTGTCAGTGTGTACATACAGGTGTGTGTGTGTGTGTGTGTGTGTGTGTGTGTGTGTCAGTACAGTACAGTGTGAGAGCAGCAGAACAAGAGCCCTCGTGGCGATTGGCTAACACTGACCCATGTGGGCGACTCGGCCCACATAATGACATCTTTTGAGGTTTCCCGGCTCTGAACAGGAGGAGCACTGTAGGTGCTGAGCCGGCAGTTGCTATGCAACAGTTCGTCGCCGGCAGCATCCAGGTTGGACCTGAGAGGAGGGCGGCGGTGAGGCAGAGGAGGAGGAGGTTTCCATCTGTGTTTGGTTCAGTTTCTGTTTTCTGCTGTCAAAAGGTTTAATTATTTGAAAGCTAGAGAGGGGGCTGCAGCAGCGAAATGAAGAGCTTCGTGGAAACATCAGAGTGAGAGGATGACTTCAGTCAACCAGATATTTGGTTCTGGGCCCCTCGAGGGGACATGTTAGGCCCCGTTTACACGACAACGTTGTCACCGGAAACTGAAAGGTTTTCCCTTTGCCTTTTTAAAAAGCACTCTGTGTTCACATGGATCTGCGAGAATGACTGAAAACGCTGTAGTGTGCATGCCAGGCCAGTAGGAGGCGATGTAGGTTGGCAGTGAAACAGCGGTGTTCCAATACACGTACGCTTTCCGATGAACACAAACTTTTCACAAACAGCAATGGCGAGTGGACTGAATTACGTGAATAAACTCCCTGCGACTGAAGTGTCTCCGTCACTCTCCCCTCACGCCCTTTGACCCGTGAAGTCTCACTATGACCACTAACCTCCACAAATGTCCCCCTTTGCTCAAACTAACATGTAATTTTAGGCCCCTTTTACGCGACGTTTTCAAAGCTGTAGTTGTTGTAGTTGTTCCTGGGATGTGCACAACTTCCATGTTAAAGAGAAAGTACATCGTTTTCCCTGGAGACGCTGATTCCCATTTACACGAAAACGGATACGAAAACATTTTCAAAACTTTTCACTGGTTTCAAGGGGTTGTGGATTCAGGCACTCCAGGCACCGCTCTCAAGCTTTTCCACGCTTAACAACACCAGTTTTAATCTGCCCGTCATGACTCAGACATGCTCCGTGTACGTGGGAAGCTGCAGAGCTGCAGTTTGCTGTTTGGAAAAATAAAAACTTTTTTCACTGGAGCTGAAATTTGATGTGGGAGTGTTGGTCTGAATCAGAAATCCACATCACAGCCCCCCAGCTCTCCTGGTCTGCCTCTTCCTCTGTCTGTCTCTCTCCAGGGTTTAATTAGAGCTGCGGGCCTTTAAGTGAATAATGCAGCACCTGAACACACCTGCGCAGGTCGGACGAGGGGAACGAGGCAGAGAGAGAAACGCCTACACGTGAAGTCAGAACGATGACATCAGCAGATTTGGAGCTATAAACTGAAGCACTTTTATGATGAGGAATGAATATCTGAAACTACAGCACCAGGCAGATAAAGCACGATTAATGTTAAAAGTTCAAATTATTTGGCCTTGTTCATAGTCTCACTTTTACTTACTTTACTCACTTTGTCCTTCATTCTGTCTTAAAGATTCTGCACAATGTAATTTTTGCTTATTTAATGTCTATTCTACTCTTATCTGTATTTTAATGTCTTTATCTGACATTCCTGCTGGTATACTGTGAACAAAAGCAGCTGAAACAACTCAATTTCCCCTCAAGGTTTAATCAAGTATTTCTGATTCTGATCTTGATCATCGTCCAACTCTAAATTCTGATAATAAAACTGATTTATTTCCATCAATCACATCACTCCTGTTCTCCTGCAGCTCCACTGGCTCCCTGTTAAGCACCTTATTGAGTTCAAGATCTTTTTAAAACCATCTCTTTAAACTGTCATTTCTGTCTGATTGTTATTGTATCTTGTATTTTATTTTTTAACTTTGCCCTGTAAGGTGACCTTGAGTGCTGAGAAATGCGCCTATAAATAATATGTATAATAATAATCATCATCATAATAATTATTATTATATATGTCAATTAATAACAATAACCATTTTAAGCTAAAAAAAAAAAAAAAGAAACACCATTGTTGAAAAAGGTCAACACTGAACTCATTCATGATCTATGAAAAGAAAAAACGAGATAAATCTCCAAAAGACTGTGCAGAATAAGAACATGAAACAGCTGAAATAAGCTTTTGGGAACTGTGATCTGACTTCCAGTAATACACTACTTAATGCACACAAATCATTTTTTAATTGCTGTAATTATTGCATAACAGTCGAAGGGGTCTCTTTATTTAATTGTTGAAAATTTCATCTCAGTGTCCTTTGATGAGCTGCAGGCAGTGAGGGTAAACCATCTTGTTGTTTGGATGAGGTTGGCTTTTTCTGCCCTCTAGTGGTCATTTGTTAGAATACATATATCATACTCAAAGTCAAACTTCTCCATGATGTTCATTTCTTAATAAAGACTGAATCTCATCAGCAAATGTAAACATGTTTCTGGGATTTATGGAGATTATTTTTAATCTAATGTTCTTTCAGAGGCTGGGTACAATCCTGATCATTACCTGTCACCAATAAAACAAACAAGTTGAACCCATCCATACATTATCTACACATAGCTTTACCAGTGGACTTCTCTCTGCGCTTGTCTTGCTAGATTTCAGTGAAGCTTTTGACACAATAAATAAAAATGTTTTTCTACTGAGATTAGAAGAATTACAAAAAAAAAAAACTGAGTTAAGAAATACAGATAATTTTTAGAAGACTTGTTTGTTTAATGTTTTCTAATGTGAAATGAATGGAATGGGTCCAACTTTTTTATAATAATAACAACACAAGTGCCCAATATTTTGCACCCCCAGACTTTTTTGAGAAGAATAATAGCATTTGATTGTTACCTCTGGCAAGGAGGTTATGTTTTTGCTGATGTATGTTTGTTAGTTTGTTTGCTTGTTAGCAAGATTTCGCAAAAACTACTGGACAGATTTTGATAAAAAAATTTACAGGAGATGTTGGTAAGGGCCCATCTTGAAAAGGCTTTGATTTTGGTGGTGATCCAGATAACTACCACTGGTGAACAATCATTTTTGCTCAATAACTGTCTTACTAAGAACAATATCAACATGATTTCGAGTGCTAGGTGTGGGTTTTCAGGGTCATGAATCATCATATATAGCTAACAGAAATTTATTTTCATTATTTTAACCCTCTAAATGCCAGTTCATTTACACAATACCACTTTTTAAAATGAAAAGGGAATGTGCAGGGATTATCAGTCTGAGTGTCTGTCAATGATTAGCAGCAACTGGACATTTCTGCTAGTTGAAATAATTTATTCCACTGCCCTACAGTTGCTGTTATACCCTATCAGCTCAGTCAAGGTAATCTTTTCCCACAGTGCCTCTCTGCAATCCAGAAAAAAATGATGTTATCTGGCTGTGAATTTTTTCTGTGGGCAGTTTTTTGCCCCTGAGAGACAGGGTTACAGGGTAGAATAAAAAAAAGAAAAGTGGTTTTGATGAAAGTGAATGGGGCCAAAAAGGGCTCCAGATTGTCAGTTTTTTGTTTTCATAGTGGAAAACGTTGTCAACACAGTGTGGATGCTATGATTCTAGAATTCATTAAAAATGAATGTCTTTGTCAGATATCCTCATCTCAGTATCAAAACTGACAAAATCAGAGCAAAAATAAAGGCCCTGTAAGGCTCACTGGAGGGTCAGAGTTAAAAACACTTGAATGCATCATGTGGTTTGTGTTTTTGTTCGTGAAGTCCCTGAATGCAACAGCGGATCATGTCCCGGTCTCTGATTGGTCTATGGCTGCTGTTTTGCCTACGTCACAACAAAGATGGCCGCCTGCGGGGGAGAGGCAGAAGGTAAGGTGGTTAATTTAACGTGTCAGTTCTTTAAATGAAACTCTTGTGTCTTCGTAGCACGTTTTAAAGTCGTAAAGTCAAACCTAGAGACCCTGGAGAAGCAAAAGAAGCTAAAAAGCTCAACCTTTAACCCTATAATGACATCATGCAGCTGTAGTTAGCCGGCTGTGCTAACAGGCTAATCAGCAGCTAACCAATCCTGAGGCTGTCCTGCTGTTTAATTCAGCTTTAGGCTTTAAAGTATAAAATTTACATATCTTCAGACCTGGGAGTGCTCCTACACTGATTTATGTCCACTCGTGTCTCTCTATTGACCACAAATAATGAAAGCTGCCTATTTACCCTTTATTATTATTATTATTATTATTATTTTAAATACTGTAAATTTTTAAAGCATATTTCATACGAATTCAACTGCAGCTACTCTCTCGACATTTGACTGTGCATTAGGAGCTGATTTGAATCCATGAAATATTTTTTGTAGAAATTGTAATTACCCTGTCTGCTATTTGTATTATTGTAAACTTGTTTGTTGTTTATGAAAAAAAAAAAAAGATTAAAATAATAAACAAATTCAATGGCAGTGTAGAGTGCTTTACAAGGAGGCAGAAAATGATTGACAAAAGATTGATAAATATACATCAAAGTTTAGTTATATAGCACAGTTCATACAAATTGACTTGCAGCTCAAAGTGCGTTACACCAAAACAAAAAGATTGACAAAAGACATATGTATATATATATATGCACATATATATATATATACACATATACATATACACACATACATGTATATATGCATACATATACATACACATACATAAATAATGACAATATTTTGCTTTCAACCACTCAGCAAATAAACACTCAGCAGAGGTCTGTCTACTAAGTAGTTTTCCACTGTAGTTTTAATGAATAATTGGTAGGATGTCAAGATTATACTGTGATAATTATCAAATGTGAAGCATGATATTATCGGTCTCAGCAAATATTAGCTTAAAACATGGAATATCAGTAGATATCAAAATTTCTGCTGATATTCTGGTCATACAAAGTATCCATATAAGTCAAATACATTTGTGGTAATACCAGCAAAATGTGTAATTGTAGATCAATGCCTCACCCTATTGTTGCTGGATGTTTTTATTTTTCAGAATAACTCTCACTTCTGTTAGAGACTGAAATGCTCTTTTCTTTGTTCCACATCAATTTCCAACACAAATAATGAGAGGAACAGGTCAGTTTGGGAAAGGAGATGCCTCGTACTCTTGGCCAAAATCATCGATATTAGCATTAATAAGTTTGGAAATATCGGCATATCTGATAACGGTGAAAAAACATCCCAAGTAAATGACCCCGAGCTCCTGTTTCCCCCCAGGTCAGGACAGTATTCTGGAGCCGCTGTGTTTCCCGGAGCAGCCAGCAGGAGGCGCCGGTGCTCCCAGTCTGCACAGGCCCAGCTCAGAGCTGCTGGTGTGCCTCTTCTGCCCCGAGTTCGTCCCCCTGCAGCAGAAAGATGGACTCCTGAAGCACCTGCTGCTGGAGCACAAGCTGGTGATCGCAGACGTCAGACTCATCGCAGACCTCCCACAGTACGGAGCGGACGATTCTCCCTCAGACTTTTATCGTATGTCTGAAACTCTGAATGTTAAAGGGAACCTTTTTGTCCTTTTTCAGGTACATGTTGTACTGGAGGGGCAGGTTCTTGGAGCAGCCTGTCACAGACTTCTGCAGCGTGATCAAAACAAACTCCACAGGTCCAGTAGGTGAGCAGATCCTCAGGGGAACCAGTGTTACATGTTAGAGAGGAAAGAAGAGAAAAGAGCCTCATGTTCTCATATCTGTGTGATTTGGTTCTTTCTCAGAGAAGCAGGAGGATTATTTCCTCCTGTGTGACGTCCTCCCTGAGGACAGAATCCTGCGAGAGCGTCTGCAGCAGAAACGCCTGGTAAGGATGCAAACATCAAACTCACCTGTTTATTTGGTTTGGTTAAGATGAAGTTTAGCTTTAGACAAGTCAAAGCCAAACTGTGAGTCTGTTTCTCTAGCTTATACCCCATCTGCACCAGAGTGTAGTGCTGTCTTTTCTTCTTCTGTGGTGTTTACCTGACAGTGTCGATCGTCCACAGGAGGAGGTTTTGGAGCAGCAGCAGAAAGAGAGAGACGACACCAGCTTCCATCGACTCTGCATGTTCTGCAGCGAAGAATTTACAGGAAACAGGTTAAAAAATCACGTATGATGGTAACCAGTGTCATCAGATGGAGGGTTGAGATATTACTAAGAATCAAGTTCACCAGCAAATTAGGCACGTCAAAGTTTAACGTAAAAGGTTTTAAGAAGTGCTGAAAGAGCAACTTTTCCTGTTTTAGTTAAGAATAGAAACAAATAAACCTTTATTTGTCTCACACGGGGAAATTTGCAGTGTTAAGCTGCAAACGGGACAGCAATGATAAATGAAAATAGACCAAGTATAAAAAACAGTAAGTGCATTATTATAAATATAAAGGCTAGAAAATAAAACTAAAAACTTACACATTCATAGAGTAATTCCTGATTACTATTTGAGTTATTATATTACTAGTATTTGGTTCATTTTGTTTATGTGTGATTATTTTTATAATCATTATTATATGGGTTAATTATTGACTACTTGTGTAAGGTGAAGGGATGGGACCAGATAAGTTTAGACCTCCTCCTACTCCTTTTTGAACATGCAACAATTATTTGTTCATGTTAAAAAAAATGCACATGAGAATATTGCATGTCGTTGGAGAATTAAAGCATAAAGTCTGATTTCTTTTATCCTTAATAATAAGCCATCTCCATCGAAATGGCAGAAGTAAATCATTTCTCAATGCTAAATGAATGCTAACACCTTTAAAGTAGTGTATAATATGATAAATAATGATCCTACGTCACTTTTTTCCAGGTCGTCTCTTCTGAACCACATGGCTCGAGAACATTCCTTCAGCATCGGCCTGCCGGACAACATCGTCTACTGCAACCAGTTTTTAGACGCCCTGCAGAACAAGCTGGACAAGTGAGACCAACACAAAACCAACAGATGAATAGTTTGTTCAGA
Organism: Cetoscarus ocellatus; assembly: GCA_037902135.1. Lineage (NCBI taxonomy): Eukaryota > Metazoa > Chordata > Actinopteri > Labriformes > Labridae > Cetoscarus > Cetoscarus ocellatus. The sequence continues at coordinate 853,654 of JBAMNC010001495.1, forward strand.
CTTTTAAGTTTTTAACACGCGGAAATTCACAACTATTCTACATTAAGCCTTGTTTTAAAGCATTTTTGTAGCGTCACACACATCTCTAAAATGGAATATAAACTCTCGCTGTACCCACTTGTACATCCTGACATATTTATTAAAGGCTTAAAAATTCTTCAGTTTGCCTTTCAAATAATACACCGATCAATCTTTATCTGATCATGAGCAAACATTAAGGGGAGACTCACATTTCGGTGATATTTAGCTTATTAATGAGAACTGACAAACTTATTGACTGGTCATTAATTTTTCTTAACAGAGGAGAAATTTTGATCAAGACAGCTGAGAGTAAACTAAGATTATATGGTCTATAGCAGGGGTCATCTACATTTGTACAAGGGACATGATTTTAACAGCTGTGTTCATAGTTGTATAGCTCATATTAAGAAAAACTGATCGAATTATAGGGATGAAACAGCAAAGCCTCAAAACTAAATGTATTTTCAACCTGACATTTTCAGAACTTTGTAATATACTCGGGGCCTGATGTGGCCCCCGGGCCGCCTGTTGATGATCCCTGGTCTATAAGATGAAGTGTAAAAATACCAAAGAGCTGAGAAAGATTAATGACTGAAAAACTGATCATCAATAATGAATAATCAGGTACTCTGTTATTTTATTAACAGCTACAAATCAGTGCTGGAGGCTTTAAAATCACGTCTGAAATGACAGAAAAGTAAAAACTCATGAACTATAACTGATTTAACGTCTGTCAGCCTGCAGTGTTTGTACTGTGAGAAGACCTTCAGAGATAAAACCACCCTGAAGGATCACATGAGGAAGAAAGCTCACCGCCGCATCAACGCCGGCAACCGGGAGTACGACCGCTTCTACGTCATCAACTACCTGGTGAGACTTCAGCACTTCAGAATACTCTGTTATTACAGTTAAGCTGTAGAAAAGCCTTCCTCAAGTTCACTGCGGCTCACTTTGAATCCTGAAAATGATCTGAGGGTTACTAAAACCCTCATTCAGCTGCACGCACCTCCTCCTCCTCTGTTTCCACACTGACTTCAGTATGAACACAAACGTTTGCTGCTTTAGGTTAGTCCTTACTCTCTTTTCAACCGACTCCAGATGTGGATCAAGGAATTATTTAAAGGACTTGTTCACAGTTCCAGATTTTTGACAATGACTTGTCCAAAAATGCTGGAAATGCAGTGCAAATGCACTGCCAAGCAAGACTTCTTAAAGGTTTTGTTAACAAAGCAAGATAGGGCCGTTTCCAACAGTTTCGCTACGAACTTGAAAAGCCTTCAGTGAATTTGGATAAAATTTTCAGGGAACGTTGGTCATGGAACAGTGAAGTAGTGATCCAATTTTGGTGGTCATCTGAAAACAGATGCCAATGGAGGATTTTTTTAATGATTTGTTAACATACGTACCAGGGAGATGCAGCTTTAAACCTGGGGCCACAAACAATAGTCTACCTCACTCAGTGGGGCCCCCCAAGTCCCTTTAACTTATATTTAAATACGTAAAAACGATGTAGAAATCTGCAGTTGAGGATTTTACCAGAGTTTTTACAATTGTATGCATAAAAACTAAACCAACATAATGTGCTTTATTAGAGGGTTTTTTTTTTTACATTTCTATCATTTACCACAATTATTTTTATCTATTTTTTGTCTTGAATTACTCCAATTGTAAGTTGTTGCAACGTTTGAAATTATAAATACTGAAACTGTACAGTCTTCATTGTGGTGGGCCCTGTCAGGATTTGCAGATGCACGTGTTTAGTGTTGTGTTTGTTTAAAAATGAGATTAAATATTGATCAGAGAGTTCCAAGTTAATATACCGTGAAAATAGCTTTCAGTGCTTAAGTAGACAAACCTGCCTACGTTTGAACTACATAATCAACATTTTATGACATGCACTTTGAACTTAAGAGGGAAAGTCTGTTTGGTTTGGGAGTATATTTTGACAACATAAAGGCAAAATGTGACTCATGTCATTTTTGTGTCACTTGGAAGTTTTTTTTTTTTTTTTTTTGAGAGGGAAAAAATTGATTAAATCCAGTTTTGTGAAAAAAAAATCAGAGATTTTATTTTTGGGCCATTTCGCTCTGCTCTATTTCCCACCTTTATTTCTTTGAACAATAACCCCTTAATTCTTGTATTTGGATTTTTTTGCAGTAATTACCTCCCCTTTCAGGTAAAAATACACAAAAAACTACTTTGGCTCGACTAGACGATAGAGTGAGAAAGTCCAGCTCCTGCTTGGACCCGTGTTTGATAAAAAGTTAATTATATGAAGCATCTGAGCTGAAACATTAGAGTTATGTTTTCATTCTCTGTGTGATGGATCCTTTAGGAGCTGGGAAAGAGCTGGGAGGAGGTGCAGAGCGAGGACGATCGAGAGCTGGTGGAGGACCAGGACGAGTGAGTCTTCACAAGAGATCCAGTCTGTTTTCTTTGGATCTGAAATTCTGACAAATAAAACCTGTTATTGTTCATCATATAATCGTCCAATCAGCTGTTTGGCCTGTCTGTATCGTCTGCAGTGATTGGTCAGACTGGCAGGCTCACCCGGTCTCTGCTGTGTGTTTGTTCTGCGATCATCAGTCGGAGACGATGGATCAGATCTACACGCACCTAAAGGTAAAAGTGTTCATTTATGACACCGTTAGTGGCCAAAATTAAACTTTTACTTCAAGTAAATCAATGTCTTAGCTTGTAATTGTAATAATTGTTTTTTTTAATATATATTCTTTTTTGTTTCTGTCAGGAAGCTCACGACTTTGACCTCCATAAACTGAGGACAGAACTCAGTAAGAAGGACTAAAGCTTCTCTCTTAAACCAGAAAATATGCATCATTCAAATATTATCTATACATTATCATATTTGAACAAGATTTGCCATCATGGAAGGAAATTATTTTAATTTTTTTTAAAAATTAAATGCTGACTGTCTGACTATATAAAAAAGCACTTAGGTATTAAACAGGATATTGAATCTGTAACTGAAATATGTGTATCACTGCAGTTTTAATAATCCAAAAGTCAAAGAAGTTTCAGAATCATTACTTCAGTGTTAATGCAGACTGAGCAAGTTTTGACTAAATAATAAATTATTTTATAACTTATAAATGAAGTGATAGTGCAGCACTTACACATCGAACCATGTTTCTTGAATCCTGGTCTGATTCAGAGTCCATGCGCTCACATCGGTTTCCTGCTCTCTTCAGATCTGAGGTTCTACCAGCAGGTCAAGCTGGTGAACTTCATCCGCCGTCAGATCCATCAGAGCCGCTGCTACGGCTGCCAGGAGAGGTTTGACTCCAGAGACGACGTCCTGCGGCACATCGCGGCTGAAGGTCACGTCATGAAGCTGCCCGACATGTCCACGTGGAACCAGCCGCAGTGAGTGTGTTTGTGTGACATAAATGTTGCTGTAAAGAAATCGCAATATCTGCCAGAAAAGACACAATTAGATGTTTTCCTAAAATCCTTCAAAATCAGTCTTAACAGCTTTGAAATCAGCTGAAGTCAGTCTCTTACATTTTGCTGCCTGAGGGTCTGAGATCTCCTGTTGATGAACGTGAATCCTGGGATGTATCAGGTCAGGAAGGACGGAGAATGAATCCTTTGTTGGACGGAGACTTAAGGACACATTTGTGAAATGGGACTGTGAAAGGTGCCCTTCAAAAGATGCAGCCCCTGAATTGAGACAGAGCTCCTGTCTGCCTGTGCTCTGCTCTGTGCCACTAGGGGGCAGTGTTATAAAATAATTCAACTTAAAGGCTTTGTTTACCAAATAATCAATGCACTGTTAAGTTAAAATACTGATTTTGTGATCTCAAGATTAACAGAATGCATAATCCCAAAGGCTTTGTGGCAAATGCAAAGAAAAGAAAGCTCATTGATTTTTGTTTGTTACAAGCCAAGAGAGTAATAGCCTTAAAATGGAAAGATGTTCAGAGTCCTGATCCCGCTCTGTGGCTGAAAGAGATGTCTTCTCACCTAGTTTTAGACAAATTAACCTACATTCTAAAAGGAAAAGCTGAAGTATTTAATGACATGTGGACACTGATCGGGATCACCTTGGCGGAGGTCTGCGCTCTCTAAATGCTTTTCTAATTGTTAATTCTTTTTTTTTTTTTTTTTTTCGAGGAGCTGAGTATTTTCTTTCTGCTGAGGACCTTGTTTGGGGTGGTGTGGTAGTATTTGGGGATGTTGTTATGTGTGTTTTGTATGTTAGTAATTTAAATGAGAAAATCAGTTAACATATTTTGGAAAAAAAAAAATGCTGATTTTTTTTGGCCTCGCTTAGACTTAGACTTAGACTTCACTTTATTGTCCCCTAAGGGAAATTTGCTTTGCAGGCAAGTAAAAAACATGAAGCATAAAAAACACAATCACACAAATCCAGATATAACACTGAGACGGATAAAGCACAAGTACAAGTACTATGAGGAGCAACTGAGCAGGACCATCACTGCAGTGTTTCGATGACTCATGACTGTTCACTGTTAAAGATTTAAATTAAGTTGTGTAACAGCTTTTGATATAAAGGAATTCTTCATCCTGTTAGATTTGGCCTTTGGCAATCTGACAATCTTTTGACAAAAAAACATTACTCGTATTTTGGGTTGCCAGAGGAGGAGGTCATATCCAAGGTTTTGGTCCCTGACCCTCTGCTTCTGGTCTCCCCTCAGGTATTACTTCCCCACGTATGAGAACGACGCCCTCCTGTGCACGCTGTCTGACAGCGATGAAGACGAGGACGACTTCACAAACCACGGCGAGGACGTCCCGGTCATAGCAGAGGACATATCAAACCTCCGAGCGCTGAAACAGACGAGCGTCCTCAACCAGCTGCTGAAGAACAGGAGCTCCAGCAGCTGAGCGCACCGACAGTTTTCTGGATCGTTCTTCAGCTTTTACAGACACTGTGGCAGGAGCTGAGACATTTCTGCTGGAGCACACGAGCTTATGAGCACTTACGCTGCAGGCTGCGAAATATCAGCAGAAGCATCCTGGACTTGGACTTGAGGAGCCGTCAGAGGCCTTTGCACAACCTGCAACTTTTTTCTTCTGTCAAGGAATAAAACTGATTTACATTCTGTTCTTCAATATTCGGTTTATTTCTGATGTATTCTCTTTAAGTCAGAATCATAAGTACATGAAAAAGGTGTTAAAAATGAATGTTAATTCAGTAAACTTAATCAGTGTCCGTCACATTAAAGATAAGAAAACCCTGAGGTGTCAAATCAAAGACAGATTTACAACAAAAAACATCTTCAGACTTGTTTTATAAAAGAGAAATCCTGTTATTCTTCTGCATATATAAGTATAAAAAGTCTTTAAATTCTTTATTTCTGCAAACTGAATAAGGCAATTTATGCTGCAAGGTTACTAGATTAGATTAGATAGAACTTTATTAATGCCATGTGATTGGCTGCAGTGTGTGTTTTCTAAACTAGTATCACTGTTAAGAAAACTCACAGATGACCCACTCTCAAATAATAATAATAATAATTATAAATATTAAATATAAGTCAGGGTTTTGCATCTTTATTGAAGAGCTTTTGTACATTTGCAGTCAGACTGATTTGTCTTGGAGTGACATGAAGATGATCAAACCTTCAGTGTGTAGCAGACCTTCTCATTCACAGCACAGATGCACATTCATGAAAAAGGTGTTAAATATGAGTATTAATTCAGTAAACTTAATTAGTGTCCATCATGGTAAAGATAATAAAACGCTGAGCTGTCAAACAAACATCTTCAGACTTGTTTTATAAAAGAGAAATCCTGATATTTTTCTGTTAATGTTGCTGCTTTGTTTTAAAAGAATGTCTGGGTCTGATTTTATAAGTATTAAAAGTCTTTAAATTCTTTCTTTTTGCAAACACACTAAGGCAATTTATGCTGCGAATGATGCAGGGGAACCATCCGGTAAATGTTACAGAACAGCCAGGGCAGCCTCAGGCATTTCTAAGAGTCATTGAAACTTCAGGAAACCACCATCACTGTTTGAAAACTCACAGCTGACCTGCTCCGCTCTCTCCTCACTTTGCAGTCTTGTTGTTTTTGGTCGGGGTGATGTTCTGCGTCGCTTTCCCCAGAGCCACCTGCTGAATGGTGGATCCAAACTGCAGCGTGCTCAGAGTCTCCACCACGTCCTTAATGTCTGGACTCACGTTCACGAACACACAACACTGCAGAGACGACAAAATGAAGAGCATTTTAACACCAGTTTGAACTGCAGGTACTAAACTAGAGGAAGGCAGCTTTCAGTTATAGGTGATGCTGATTAACAGCTCAAACCTGGTCCAACTCGTTAACTAAATCTTAATATTTGGTGTGCAAATAAATGATCATTAAGGTCTCACATGACAGATTGATTTTAATTTTACTTTCTTCTGTTTTCAAACAGTGTCCAGCAGTGTTAATTCTTACAGCACTTTTTAATTTGGTTTTAGGTATACTCTTTTGCCTGAAATATCTTTTAGTTTTAGTCACAATTTAGTCATCTAAACTGATTTACTTTTAGTCTAGGATCAGTTGATGAAATTTGAACATTTAAGTAGATAAAATTTAGTCGACTAAAATATGAAGTGTAAAGGGTAAGGCATTTTTTATGTTTCCTTGAATTTCTGAAGTCATGTTTTACTCTTGGATAAAATCAAACATCTAATAACCCTTTATTGAATGTTAGTAAAGTCTGAATGTATAAATGAACAGAAACAAATTGAACTTTTGTGTGAAATGCAGTCACCTTTATTTAGGCTACCTGGCAGAGCATCTCAGTTACAATACCAGAACTGACAACAAACAGTGAACCTGCTCTACATGAATATATCAGTTCATAAAGAGAGGAGCTCTGATTGGATCGCTCCACAACTTACCCCACCACCACCAAGCTAAGGCAGCTGTGATTGGATGTCCCTCTTAACTCATCCAACCTTTCCACACAACCAAAGTAGCTGTGATTGGATATATTCCTAACTTGTCTCTACTTTCTACATGACCAAATTAGGTCTGATTGGATTAAGTCTCTGTCAAACATTTCAGTCTAGTTTTTATTTGTTGATCAAATGTCAGTTAATTCAGTTTGAGTTTTTGTCCATGTGCACTTGTTTTTATTTGTTACTGTCTAGTTTTCATCCGGGGGAAAAAGGTTGTTGACGAAAACTATGATGAAAATAATTAAACAAAATGAACACTGGTGTCCCGTTAGTTTTGGATGTAGTCAAAGAAAGCCATCCCCAAGGGCTCAGTGCTCACCTTGGCGTCTCCGCTGAGGCAGGGCTGCAGCAGGTGAGTGAGTTTCGAGTTCCTGAAGGGGACGTGGAGAGCGTTACACTTCAGGGCGCTGAACACCTGAAGGAGGAACAACGCAGACACTTCAATCAACCGGTAACTAAATCAGCACCAAAGAGCATCTTTAAGGAGAGTGCACAAGGAAACTCTCCTCTTAACTACTAAAACTGAGGCCCTGACTAAAGCTCACTGTACGCCATATGTAAGTGACGAATATAACCAGCATCAAAAAGTCGAAGACTGCCTCTCCTTTGACCTGTTAAAGGAGAGATGCATGACTTCAGATTTCTGCAGAAAACCTTTCAAAGTTATATTTTTGAACTCATTACTGCTGGACAAAATTCAGATTAGATTAGATTAGATTAGATTAGATATTCCTTTATTAGTCCCACAGCAGCTGCAGGATATAAGAAGAAATATGAGAAAGAAACTTACAAATGAAAAATAAAATACATAAAAATAAAATAAAATTAAACCAAATAAAAAATATATAGTATATAGTAAGTGGTATATCTACAGTGGTTATGTACATGTTTTTTATTGCTACAAGTGGAAAATTTGCGATACTATAAATATAAATATGGTTTATTGCACACTAGAGAGGTTTTTGTTGTGGAGTCTAACAGCTGCAGGAAGGAAAGTGCTGCGGTACCTCTCCGTCCGTTCAGTCTTCCTCAACTAAAATGGACCTATTTCTTATTCTTTGATGTTTAATATGTGTTGGAAACAGAATAAGGAACAAGAAAAACGAATTTATTTTCTTCAAACACGATAATGTTGATGTCTTAAAGGGATAGGCCAACATTTTTTTGTGTTCATGTCTTGCCTCACTCCCAAGTCCATGACAAGCAGACAGACATCATTCTTTTGACTCTGCTGCAGTAACAAGGAAGAGACGGGCAGAGCTCACCCACCGCTAATTAGCTTAGCTCAAACATTGGGAGTCAATGGGAAGTGTTAGCCTGCCTCTGCCTACAGTCATCAGATAAACTCTTCAGCGACTCTAAACAACCTTGTGTGCTTGTTGTGACTCATTTTTTTAGACTAAGGTTAGCGCTTTATGTAATTTTTGAAAGAAATATCAAAACGAGCAATATGAATTATTAGTAGAAGTCAATACAGAGATCCTTCAAACCCATTTTTTGTTAAATTGCAGTTGTTGAAATTCGGCGAGTTGGTAGATTTCAGTGTGTTTCAGATTATGTATATAGCTCATTAGAAAATTTTACCAGACTCTTCTTCTTTTCATTCACGTTTGAGATTTTTTTGTTTGTTTTATTTAATGATTGAATGAAAAAACGAGTCAAAACAAGCACATTTGGCAAGTTTCAGGTCTTTGTAGTTTCGCAGTGTTGAACATTTTCGTGCTGATGTTGGTACATCCCTACAAGTGCCTGATATCTGAGCTCTCAGATTAATTATCTCTTTTTTAACGGATTTTTGGGGCTTTTCAGTCAAACAGACTTGGAAAAGTGGGTAGAGAGCAGAGGGAGACACTCGTCAAATGGACACCAGAACGAGACAAGAGCCTCATGATATTTTCGTTATTATTATTTCACAGTTTGAGTCTGCGCTCGCTGTCTGAGGCTCCAGGTGAGTCCTCAGGTCGGCCTACCTGCCCCAGAGCCGTCAGAGACTTATTGATGGCTGCGGCCTCCACCAGCCTCTGGCCCTCCGCCTCCGTCCTGGAGATTCTCTCCGATCCGGCCAGATCGCACAGGGTCAGGGTCCCTCGAGACGTCAGGCCGGACACCTCGTCTGAGCCCTCCACCTCCAGCGCCACCACCAGGTGAGACCGAGAACTGCAGAGGACACATAAAGACATGTCAGTCTTCTTTAATCTGACTTTATTCATGTTTGGTTATGGAGATAAAACAAAGTAGAAGCATAAATCTGTTTAAAAAGAGGAACAAATACTGTTTATAAACAAGATTATGGAAGAGGAAGTGTGTTATCTGTGAGGCTGATGGGGAAATAAAATAAATCATAAAAATTATATGTTGAAATTGATCAGTATTTGCTGTATAGTGTATAAATATTAGATATAGATATCATATTTATATGGATATTTACGTAATATGTATATACATGTAAGTATAAATGTGTATGTGCATAGGTACAACTATATTTATATAGATGTTTATTTAATATATGTATATTATGTCTATATTGCTACTTATATGTTATTTTTTTTTTTTTCTTAATCTATTTCTATTTAGGTTTTATTTTAGGTTAATGCTGTAAATAATAGCGTTATATCTTTACTTAGATTCTACTTGCCTTACATTATGTAAGTGTTGTAAATATTATTTTTTTATTGAGATTCTATTTTAAGGTTAATGATGTTAATATTATCCTATTATTTTCATTAGATTTGATTTGATTTTGATTAGATTATGGTAGTGTTGTAAATATCCTTATTCTGCATTTTTACTGCCTATTTAATTAGTTTATATTTCTTTATGGCTAATACTGGGACCTCAGTAAATAGTGTTGTTCCTTTCTCATGTAAGTGAAGCCTGAATGACAAATAAAACTCTTTGAATTCTTTGAATGCATATGTTTTATAATATATTATATATTTTGTAGTGTATATGTGTATAACCATATTGATATGGATTATATGTTTTGTAGTGTACATGTGTATAATATATTTGCATAGATGTTAAAGCAGAATATTTTTTATACGAGCCATGAGAAACAGTAATAAGGGGTTATTTCTCTGTACTCCTTTTTGAACCTGTAGAAATACTTCTTTACTTGTTGTTTTCTTTGTATATGAATGGTATTTCTCAATTTTTATTTCTTTGTATACATGTTCAAAATAAATTCATTTCATATTTCAGTGTAATATCAGAGCATCACCTCTGCGTGTTCATCTTGGTGGATGCGATCTTGCGGTTCTTCTCCCCGGTCTCCATCACGTTGAGGATGTCGGCCTCGGTTTTGACCGTGATCTGGGTCAGACCGGGGACAGACACCGACTTCCCCTGGACCCTGATCTCCAGAGAGGAGCCGGGACTTTTGGCCAACAGGTCGTTCAGGGTCTCGTTATAAATCTCCAACATGGAAATCTGCAAAAGGCAATGACAGAGCATCGTTCATACACAGCTGTTTAGAGTGTTCCCTGCATAGATGTGTAGAAAGAAGTCACAGGCATTCAATGAAGAAGAAACTCAAAATTAGAGGTATAAGAAAAAAACAGCTGTCAAACAACAAAAAACATCCTCACTCTTGTTTTGTAAAAATAGAAATCCAGTTATTTTTCTGTAATGTTGCTGCTTTGTTTTAAAAGAATGTCTTGGTCTTAATTTATAAGAATAAAAAGTCTTTAAATTCTTTACTTTTAACACAATGAGGCAATTTATGAACGATCCAGGAAATATTATGTGGTGCAAATTTTACAGACCAGCCAGGGCAGCATCAAGTATCTACTATAGTCTGTCAGTTTTCTCTTGATAGTTATTTAAACACTCTGATAATATTAATAAATAATATCAAATATGATGGAGCTTTATCATCTTGGTTGTAGATGTTTTGTACGTTTCCATGCAGACTGATCTGTTTCATGTGAAGACGATCAAACCTTCAGCGTGTAGCAGACCCTCTCTTTCTCAGCACAGATGCGCAGCAGCTCTCGAATCGACCTGCGGAGACAAAAACATGTTGGTGTCAGAGTTTATCACCTCTGAGAGGGACTTGGTGTAACAGGAGACGTGCTGATGAGCTCCTGTTTGTGTTCTCCGACAGAAACTCGACCTCTGGCTGTAAATCGACTCTGTTTCTGCCTCCTGGTCTCATCACGTATTGATGAAGGCTGTCAGGCAGCGCCTCAGATAATCACACGCTATTAGTCTCATTTGGCCTCTGACAGCAGGTCGCTCCACTGGGCGTGGAGATAACAGCGCGTAGAGGGATGATTTTAAAACATCAGTTATATTTTTAATCTGTGAACCTGCTTTAAACTCAGTTTGCTCTTCCCCTGCACTCATCAGACACAGCACATTTATCACACGTATGAAAAATCAGCTCCAGTTAAGACAGGAGGCAAAATTAAACCAACACCGACCGCTGTATCAGGTACACCGGTTCAGCTTCTCCTTAATGAAAATAGATGATCAGCCAATCACATGGCAGCATCTCAAAGCACTTAGGCATGAAACCGTGGTCAAAATGATCTGCTGGAGTTCAAACTGAGCACCAGGATGGAGAAAAAGGTGATTTAAGAGAGTTTGATGTGGTGTGATTGTTGGTGGATCAACTGGGATTTTTGCCCACAACCAGAGAATGGTCTCAAAAAAGGGAAAATATCCAGTGAGCAGTCATGCCAGAGGTCAGAGGAGAATGGTCAGAGTGGTTGGAGATGTTAGAGAGGCAACAAGAACTCGATAAGGTCTGCAGAAGACCATTTCTGAACACATAGGATGCCCAATCTTGGAGAAGATGGTCCACAGCAGCAGAAGACCACACCAGGTGCCACTCCTGTCAGCTAAGACCAGAGAACTGAGGCTACAGTAGAAGACTGTAAAAGTGTCTCCTGGTCTGATGAGTCTGGATCTCTGCTCCACATTCAAAGTGTAGGCTCAGAGTTTGGTGTGAACATCAGAAAGCATGGATCCATCCTGCCTTGGATCAGCGGTTCAGGCTGCACTTTGGGTCCCATATATTAGTCCCACCTGAGCGTGGTTCAAACCCCACAGCCTTCCTGAGGACTGTTGCTGACCATGTCCATCCCTTCATGTCCACAGTGGACCATCTTCTGAGGGAGACTTTCAGGTCCATGTCTCAAAGCTCAGATCATCTCAAACTGGTTTTTCCAACATGATGATGAGTTCACTGAACTCCAGTGGCCTCCACAGTCACCAGATCTCAATCCAGTGTGATGCTATAATGCCAATACAGGCCAAACTATCTGAGGGGTGTTTTAGCATCATGTTGAATCAATGCTATAAAAAATTAAGTGGAATTTAGTGTCAACCAGCCTCAATTAAGCTCCTCTGTTAAGCCTGAGAGCTGCTGTATTTTGTCTTAAACTTGAGCATCATGTTGGATTTCTCTTTGGAATAATCTGTCTCTCTTATGACCTGAATATGTCTGACCTGATGTTGACCCCCAGGTTCTCCTTGGTGCCCATCATGGTGAAGGTCTTTCCCGATCCGGTCTGTCCATAAGCCAGAATGCAGACGTTATATCCATCCACACAGGAGGTAATCACAGGGAGCGTTCCTGCAAACACCTCCTCCTGCACACAGGAACACACTGACAGTTTCTCATCATATCAGAATCTCCTTCACTTCTCCTTTAAATTAAATAAAATAAGATCAGACTGTAATATTTACTGTAGACTCCTGCACTGCTGGGCGTGAGCATGCTCTGATTTAATATCTGACTAACAGTTTCAGTTTTAAAGAGGCTCAGGAGGACTCCATCAGTGCTTGTTCCTTCAGATCATGATTAAAAAAACATTATGAAGCATCATGTGTCAGTAAACCAGGTTAAACAAATACATTAAAATCTAATCCTGGTGTAATAGGTGGAGGAGTGCTGCTCTGTGATACTCCGAGCTCGTTAAGACATGAAGCTAATTAAGGCCAGCAGCTCATTAAGGCCTCCCTGTGGGCACCTTTAAACACTCTGCTGTGGCTTCTTCAACAGGATGAAGGATTAGAGTTCACCTGGAGCTTCCTGTTATTTAATACAAACACAAAATGACCCTTAAAAATAAGATCAAACTTTGAGAACTGAGGGGGTCTGCATGTTGTTCTTGGAGCCTGATTGGATTCATTACATCTCTGCAATCATTCTCAAAATCCATAAATCTGAGACTGGGACATATGAGTGAGAAATCTCACAGAGCAACATTTGATCCAAGCATTTGGAAATCACAGCATGGCAGACATTCTTGTTTCAATCAATCAAAATCAATCAAAACTTTATTTATAGAGCACTTTTCATACAATGACTGCAACTCAAAGTGCTTTACATAAAAAACAAATAAAAACATTACGTCAAACCCACCTACCGACCCCCATATTACATGAGTGTTTACTCTCACGTAAGCGTGCAACATTTACTCATGCACAGCTACGCTAGACACACACACGCACACACACATACCCCCACCCACACACCCACTAAAAAAAAGTTGACATTGGGCTTAGGATAAGAATAAGAGGCTGAGAACAAGAGAATGAGAGGCTGAGTACAGATGGACCAGTTGGGGAAGTGTCATCAGAGGAGCCGTCTGCACCAGGAGCAGAGAGTCAACCACAGCCACAGGACACCAACACAGAACCCAGAGGAGTGAGGATGGTCCTCAAGACTCCACCAGGAACTTACGAGACAGAGTCCTGCAGCTGTAGCCGACCATAGCCCGTGGCGCAGAGGGCTCCTACAGAGGAAACACTGGAGATCCTTAAGATAAAAGAATAAAAATAAGTAAAAACTAAGAGACGAAGAAAATCTAAGAGCTAGAACGTAAAATTGAACAACTAAAACACTAAGGTAAGAAAAGAATAAAAATCATAAATAAAGACAATGTAAAAGTCTAGAATAAATAAATGTCATAAATAAAATCTTAATTAAAGCTAAGCTAAAAAGGTGCGTCTTGAGCCTGCTTTTAAAAACATGAATGTTCTCTGCAGCCCTGAGGTCCTCTGGCAGGCTGCTCCATAGCCGAGGGCCGTAAGACTGGAATGACGCCTCACCTGTGTGTGTGTCCTGACCTTTGGGATGACCAGGAGCCCGCTGCCAGAGGAGCGAGGGTTTGTAAGGTAAAAGCAGTTCTGAGAGATAAGAAGGCCCAAGACCATTAAGACATTTAAAAACCAATAAAAGAACTTTAAAGTCGATCCTAAAACACACGGGGAGCCAATGCAGTGATTCTAAAACCGGTGTAATGTGGGCCCGCCCTCTGGTCTTAGTCAGGACACGTGCTGCTGAATTTTGTAGTAATTGTAAACCTGAAATATTCTTTTTGGGAAGACCAGAGAGCAGGGCATTACAGTAGTCTATATACGACTGGTGATAAAAGCATGAATCAGCGTCTCCGTGTTGGCCCGAGAGAGAATGGGGCGGACTCTGGCGATGTTCTTTAGATGATAAAAACCTATTTTTGTTTTTTTACTTGTAGTGAGGGATTCAAAGACAATGTTTGTAGTTTGGGTAAAAGCTTCTCTCTCTGGGCCTCAGGACCGATGACTAAAACCTCAGTTTTGTCCTGGTTAAGCTGGAGAAAGTTTTCTGCCATCCATGATTTGATTTCTAAAATACAGTTAAAAAGAGCATCCATTGGCCTGGTGTCATCAGGAGACATGGAGATGTAAAGCTGTGTATCATCAGCATAACTGTGAAAGTTGATTCATGTCTCCTGATGACACCACCAAGGCGGAGCATGTAGAGGTTAAAAAGCACAGGACCTAAAATCGAACCCTGGGGTACTCCACATGGACTTTTATGGACTTTAGAGGAGCATGTGTCTACACTTACCATGAATGTTCTGTCTGTGAGGTAGGAAGTAAACCACTTGTGTACAGTACCAGAGAGGCCAACCAGGTGTTTGAGTCTGTTTAAAAGAATAGTGTGATCCACTGTATCGAAGGCAGCACTTAGATCCAGCAGAACCAACACTGTCACCTTTTGTGAATCATAATTTACTCTAAAATCATTTAAAATCTTTGTTAGGGCAGTCTCTGTACTGTGGTTTACCCTAAAACCAGACTGACATTCCTCATGAATATCATGAGTGTCTAGAAAGGAATTAAGCTGAATAAAAACAAGTTTCTCAAGAATTTTACTTAAAAAGGTAAGTGAGACACTGGTCTGTAATTATTAAAATCATTAAAATCTAAATTGTTCTTCTTCAACAGGGGCCTCACCACCGCCGTCTTAAAGGCAGTGGGAAAGACCCCCGTCTGAAGTGAGCAGTTCATCATGTTTAAAAGCTCGTCTCTAAAGGATCCATAAAATGACTTAAAAAATGAGGTTGGGATTGGGTCTAGCAGACATGTGGTGGGCTTCATTGAGGAGAAAACTTCATAAAGCATCTCACCATTAACCAGGACAAAACTGTCCAGTGTTTCCTCAGGTGAAGACAGACACTCAGATGGGTTAAAAGCAGAGGTTTGGTTGGATAAAATGCCATATCTGATAGTGTTAATCTTTCCCCCGAAGTGGGCTGCAAACTCCTCACAGAGAGTGTTTGTAGTTATTTGAATGTTATTAAAATCAGGGTTAAAAAGATGGTCAATGGTCGAAAAAAGAACTTTTGGGGTTTTTTTATGGTTTGTGATTAATTTAGCAAAGTATGAATTTCTTGAATTTCTAACAGCATAGTAGTATGATTTAAGATGTTCCTTGTAGATTTGAAAATTTACTGTGATTTTGCTGTTCCTCCATTTTCTTTCTGCCGCCCCACATTTTCTTTTCACCTTCTAAACCTTCTAAACCACTAAAGGTTAATGCTGTTAACCTAATTCTCCAGAAATCCCTTTAAACTCTCATTTTCTATGTGAGTGACATGTCAGGGTGGAGGTCCAGGTGAGTCCGTACCTGGCTGCTGCCCTGAGCGTAGACTTTATCAAACTGGAACTTCTTCTTGGCCCCTTTCTGGACCACCACCACCTCCTGGTCGTCCGTTTTCTCCACACACGAGTTGTTGCTGGAGCTCCTCCTGCAGCGGCAGAACACTCGGATGTTGCCCTGCAGCTCCAGCAGTTTGTTGTACAGACTCTTCCTCTCCACCGCCTCCTTCCTGTAGAGTGACCTCAGCTCCTCCACCTCCCCCGCCGCCTCCTGCTCCCCCTGGGCCAGCTTCCCCACGGCGGCCTTCATTCGCTCCAGCTGGTTCTTCATGTCGGTGAGCGCCTGCTGCACCGTGGAGCGCAGCTGCTTGTTGGAGACGTTCAGCTCGCGGGTCAGGCGGCTCACCTGGCGCAGCAGGTCGGGCTCCACGGCGGGTTTGGTGATGGTTTTGGCGGGGAGGACAGCAGGAGCGCGGCGGTGCAGGAGGGAGCGGATCTTCTCCCGGGCCTCCTGCTGGTCGGCCTCCAGCTCGGCCAACTTCTGGTTCAGGTGTTGGACGACTTCGCTGAGGTAGCGGACCTCCCTGGACAGGTAGCTGTTCCTCTGGAAGAGGCTGTCTGACTCCTTCTCCTTGGTCTGAAGTTTCTGCTTCAGGTCTTCGATGACGCGGTCGCGCTCCAGGAGGGCTCTGGGGGGTCAGAGAGGGAAATGAGTCCACTGAACAACTCCTACCAAATATCAGCCGGTCGGTGACAAATGTTTGAGAATCAGGGAGCAGGCGGCCTGGTTGTCAATTTGTGTCCCATTCACACGAGGTTTTTGACCTGTGGGTCCCCCTCCACCCTTTCTCCTATCATCTAACCTGTCTTAATGAAGGAAAGGCAGCCTCAAGCCTTAGGAACAGAAATCTAGTCTGAGGTGGAGCTGATAGGTGTGGAAAAACAGCGTCTAACTGCCACCACTGCAGGAGTTTGAGCTTTGTATGAGAGCCAAAAGGAAGAAGCAGCCACTGATACTATAGCACCAAAAGCTTCAATCTTAACAGCATACATCCAGAGAGCAGAAGACCTCAGCTGTTACAGTCCAGCAGCTTTGATCAGATCATGATCTTGCAGACCTGAAGGAGTTGAGGTCGGCGTAGTTGTGGTCTCCAGCCGGAGGAGCCTGCAGCAGGATTTCTCCAAACATGGTGAGATAGAGGGAGATGACCTCTTCAGGGTCGTAGTTACACTGCCTGAGAGCTGCAGTGATCTCCTTCTGATCCACCAGGCCGGGCAGAGTGGACTGAAACAACAACATCCAACATGAGAAGTTCTGAAGTCTTTCTTTAGAGGTAGTGTTTTCCAACCACAGAGCAGAGTTAAACGTAATCTGGTTCTACTTACCTGGTGTTAAAATAATGCTCAGGCAAAATCCAGCTTCTATGGCTGTAATGTAACCTTTTCTTATCAGGTTCTGTTTATGAAATCTGTTTTCAGCTTGTACCGTTAACTTCTCAAATCAGTGCAGGTCAGTATTGTCAAAGTCATCCTCACTGTCATCTATTTTCAGTTGCAGTTGATAAAAGATGATCTCTTGAAATACTGCAACACTCATCAAAATCCCTTTAACTCCCTTACTGATCAAAATCAGGAGGGGCAGGACCTCCACTGCCATTTCCAATGAGGAGACTATCGACATATCTATCTATCTATCTATCTATCTATCTATCTATCTATCTATCTATCTATCTATCTGTCTATCTATCTGTCTATCTATCTATCTATCTATCTATCTATCTATCTGTCTATCTATCTATCTATCTATCTATCTATCTATCTATCTATCTATCTATCTATCTATCTATCCATCTTCCTTTCCTTAATTCGAGTGAGCTGCTCTGAAAGTCCATATATTTGTTTTTTACTCCCTGAGTGAACACTGGTGTACCTAATCATTTGACCCAGGTTTAAATCACTGCTCTTCCTTCATGTTAAACTGTATTCAGCAGGACAGACGGTGAAGATAAAGCTTTGGTCTACAGACTGATCGCAGCAGAGCTCCTCACCGTGACTCTGTGGACTCGGTCTTTGACAAAGTCCACGTTGACCTCCCACTGCAGGGGCAGCAGCAGCCACAGACCGGACTGAGGGTCCCAGAACCTGCAGACGTTCACTCGCTCCTGGAGGACAGAGGGGACACAGGAGGTCAGCACAAATATCAAACACTAAAAGAAGAACCTTTGATAAGAGCATACCTCAAACATGTAGGTCATGACGGCTCCTTTGCCCTGGATGTAGATGGTTCCTGTTCGGTCGTCCTCTCTGACCGAGGGCTGGCTGCTGGTCTGAGTCTGCAGGTGAGCCGAGACCTGCAGGACCAAGCACACACCTGAGTGTCTGACACTGCAGCTGGACTTTAAGTTTACTTTCAAACATTTATTCACATCCAGCGGTTCGACATCCCCAGACTTCTCTTACTATGAGTCTGAGTGTAATGTTTGATGAAACTGTGGGATAGATACTGTGATTCTTGTTCAGGTCTCCCTCGCAAAAGAGATCTGTTGATCTCAATGGGACAAAAAAAAGTCTTTAATTATCTGTGAGGACATTTTATGTGTGAATGATGTTTTAATTCTTGTAATAAAATGCCTCAAATAGGTCACTCATCATGCCACAGGTGTTATTTCTCCCTCCATGTGGTTATATTTTATTGTTTTATGATGGTTTTGTGTTCATAAATGCAGTAATCTATCTAAATCAGCATCATAAACACACAGACCTCGTTGTTCGGGCTGATGAAATGTCCCTGATTATACCACTCCTGTGGAAACGGCTGCAGCTTCTGAGGAGAAAAGAGGAGGAACAATCAAACTGGAGACGACTTCATCCGCAGTGATCGTGAAAAAAGAGAGAATGAGTTTTGTTGATCTGAACTTTAATATCTCTGCGTGGCAGTTGGATTTTTACCTGATTCTCGTCGACATAAACTCTGTTGCCATGGTGGTTGAAGCAGCTGTAGAGCGTCCCGCTGTTATGGAAGAAACTCTCAAAGATTAAAGAGACTTCTTCACTTTCTGTCGACGTTTCCTGACAAATAAAGTCACAGAACAGAAAGTGTTAATAAAGCTGAATATTCACCAGTCGATCCTTTTATCCATGCAGTAATTCATCCATTCATCCCCCACACAATGTCTATAAATCAGTCCTTTATCCATCCACTGACCCACCCAGCACATCACCCTTTATTCATCCATTCAT
This sequence comes from Cetoscarus ocellatus, assembly GCA_037902135.1. Lineage (NCBI taxonomy): Eukaryota > Metazoa > Chordata > Actinopteri > Labriformes > Labridae > Cetoscarus > Cetoscarus ocellatus. The sequence continues at coordinate 872,727 of JBAMNC010001495.1, forward strand.
CCATTCATCCATCCATCCATCCATCCATCCATGCATGTTTGAGTGCACATTTAAAGCCTCACTCACAGTAACAGGAGCTTGATTCACGACAGTTTGAGGCGTTTCTTCTCTTTTCTCCTCCTCTTCCTCATCTTTCTCTTCCTCTTCCTCCTCTTCCTCCTTCGCCAGCGTGTCGATCTCTTGACTTTTTAAAGACTGAACGTCCAAAGTGTGACTGTCTGGCTTTGGTCCGTCCTCTTCTGCCTGAGAAAACAAATCCAAGGACCATTTTATGCAACTATTTCTCTTTGTTTTGCTTCAGTATGAGATGAAGAATTTCAGGATAAAAATGTTTTTTTTCATGTGAAACTATGACGTAAGAATGTTGGAAAACATCTTTAAGCACCAAAACAAACCTGAGAAAATGTGCAGACTTTTGTAAATTTTAGAGAAGTTTGGATTAAAAGATTTATGAGCCTGATTTGCAAAAACGTTTTTCAGTAGCAGCTGCTTTGGATGGAGATCTTTTACCTACTTGTAGGCTTATTTTTTAGTCTTTCATCTAAAATTTACCTAATATTTTACTTTATGTAATCACTTAAACATTAGGTTGTCAGGACCATTTTTTTAGTTGGCTAGTGACAAGCTATTAAATAAATATTTTAAAATATTAACTTACAAATCAAGCTTATGGGAGAGGATTATGGTTAAAGAATTTTTTTGGGGGAAGTGATTTCTTTTTTAAAGTCTGTCAAAAAAGTCAAACTTCTGACTTTTATCATTGAGTTTTGAATTGTTTTCGTATAGTTTTGATTTTAATCTCATAATTTTTTTTGTTCTGACTTTTTTTGCAGACTTAAAAAAAAATTAACATTAAAAAAATTTTGACCTCTCTTTTTTCAGTGACCCTGATCCTTTCCAGTCAAGCTAATTTAACTTGTGAAATAAAGAAGTAATTTTATTGCTTGTCATCAGTTAAAACAATATCATTAAGTTGTGATTGTTTAATTCTTTAGTGTCGAAGACAGAATAACAGCATCTATCCTTTGCTCTAAATTGAGTAAAAGTGTGGAGTAGGCTCACATAAAATCAGAAAAACATTTGGTATGCAATAAAAGTGTTCAGTTCTGTGTTTATGACTTGGACTGTGATAATTCAACAGCAGATACACAAAGCTTATACATCTTTACTGTATGTCTGAGCTTTTGCTTTTTGTCTTGTTTTGTGAAAAACGTGTAATTACAACATGATTTTTATAATCTAAAGGAAATCTAAGAATGTTTTTCTCCATTTTACTGGCACAAAGTAATTTAAAAGTAACTTACAGGAAGCTTAAGCCTTATCTGATGACACCAAAAAGTGTAAAAGCAGAGCTTTTATGCCATGAAACTGTGATTGATCACATTAAATAATAAGATTAAATTGCTGCCATAAACTCAGGCTGCTGTGATGTGTTTGTTATAAAGGCTTAAACTGCAATTACAATAAGATCATGATGCATTTATTTATTTTTTATATGGAGCACGTAAAGAGGAATATATTAAAAATAATGAAAGTTATTCCAAATCTTTGGTCCCATTTGTTTTCCAGATGAATTCATCATGTCCTGGTGGTGATGGATCTCTCCTGCTCAATATAAAATAAGATTAAGTAACTGTACCTGCAGCGTGGTGTCGCTCCGTCCTACAGGTGGGGGGGCTCGTGGAGCTTCTCGTTCAGACCCCCCAGCTTCAAGTCTCTCTGGACGGGACCCCTCACTGACGGACGCCCCGCTGCCCATCCTGACCCTGCAGAGAGAGACAGAAAGACAGGAGGACAACAATGTCCCAGAGAGGATCGGCCTGAGGGTGACGCAGCCAGGTGAGTGAAATCTGACACACTTACCTGAGTGACGAAGGAGCCCGGCTTCATGTCACAGAAACAGCGATGATGATGATGATGATGATGATGATGATGATGGTCCTGTGAGCTGATGAAATCCCGAGAAGAGCTGAACCCTTAAAAATCAAGTAAAAAATATGTTAATGGGTGGATTTAATGCTGAAGTTAAAAATAAAAAGGCTGATTTAAATATGAAGTTACACTATTTTAGCTGAATTAAAGAACAAATTTTATCATTGTTAACCCTGAACGTATTCAATTAAAAGTCTTATCAAATTAATCTAAGCTCATCCCAATATTTACATTTATATTCCTCATATAATAATTTATATTCTTGTTTTAACTGTTTATGTTGTTAATGTACTGTATTACATTTCTAACCTCATATCACATCAGATAAACCTCTCTGTGTCATGTGCCATATCAAACTAGTGCATTCTCCTCTCTTTATTCCATGTCTCTTGTTATTTTATGCAGATTATGTCACTTTAATTCATCTAACTGTACATGTACTACACAGGATTTCTTCATCCACAGCACAGAATATCTTATTTTGCCCTGTACTGAAACACAACTCCTACATAAAATAACAATGTATTTTTACAGCTTTATTTCTAGTATTTAACTTTATTTATTATGTCTTATATGTTACATTATTTTCTCCTGCATGCCTCTTTGGCCTGTGCTGCAGGAACACTCAATTTTCCTCTCTGGGGATCAATGAAGAATTAATTAATTTATCTTATCTTATCTTAAAAATAAATACTTAACAAAAAGGTTTAATTATTTTAAGGAATTCAAAATAAATACTTAACAGCTATTTAAAATGACAGTTTCTCTTCTTTTCAATCTACCTGCATGAGTGAGTTTAATGGTTTCCTTTTTCCCTGATTAATATAAACTTTTCTTACTTTTCTTACAGGTGATAGGAAATCAAAATGTTTTGATCATATTTCTGTCAAAAGCTGGAAGACTGATTACCAAATTTCTAAAACACTCTGTTGTCTTGAAACCAGAGGTTTAATCCACATTTATCAGATTGATAATTACAATATTTCCATCCTGTAATCAGCCTTAGTCTGAAGCAGGGAATAAAATCTGTGATTATGGGAGCGCTCTTCCTGAACTACTTCAGATTACTCACTAGAGGGCGGCAGCACTCAGTTCATCTGTGAAACAACATTCACACAGCATGTTTCCAAAAAGTGATGATAACTCTCCAAAGCTAAGAAATAAAAAAAACATTATAGATGCTTTAATCAGGATATTTGAGACTCACCCCTGTTAGTATGATGAGCTCCACAGAAAGCTAGACAGGTGTAAAGGTTATATAGGTGCAGGTATATACAGATATATATAGATATATAATTTAAAAATTAAAACATCTACATCAGTGTGTACAATTAATATCACACCTGACTCCCAGTGACTGGTAAAATCATTTGCACATCCTTAGCAGTCTACACTAGGCCTTCTACCCTCATACTTCATACCTGTCCATGCAAACTCCACACAGAAAGGCCCTGACTGACACAGGGTTCGAACCAGCAACCCTCCTGTTGTGAGGCCACCCCTCACCCATGTATACAAATGAGCATATTTATTAATGTGAGACACGGCTTGTGATATAAGTGGAAACAAACTTGATGCACAGAGAAGACGGGCTAATTGGGAGCGAGCCGAGACCACCTGTTTCAGGTGAGCTCTGCAGTTGTTTGTGCTGAAACAGAGATCGATTACTGTGTTTCTATGTTTTTACAGTTTTTCGCCATTGGTTTCATTTCTTGAAACAGAAATTTCATTCTCAAAATAACATGGACAAACCTCCAAATCACTTGGCAAATGTTCACAACAGAATTGGATTTCTCATTCATTTCATCAAATTGCAAATGTCTCAGTACATGTCTCAGTGTCTCAGGACATCTTTGCAAATGGTTAAGTGCAGGTAGCCCACTGTTAGCACAGTTAGTCTATTTTTAGCACAGTTTCCAAGTGAATAGATCTTGTTGATCTAAACTGATTGTTGATTCTCAGTCTAATAGTTGTTCTCTCCAAAATGTGTCAGCATCATTTCATTATATAAGTCATCACATGCACAACAGTCTGTTCAACCATTGTCAATGAAGGACTGGGCTCAGACTGAGAGGTGGACATGAGGGACATTTCAATGGTCCTCTGCCATAGAGACAAAACATCTAAACATTTTGACCTGCAGTGCTCACACGATGCCAAAGGGACCATGCATTTAGGGGGCACTGACTATTTATATGGGAAAGGAATTAATTTTAAAGCACGAGTGAACAGTTTTGGGAGAGATATGAGCTTTTGCAGGTGAACCATGGTGTTGTGCTGAACTGTAAGACTGAATGATCTTGGTGTTCCTATGAAGAAAGAGGAGAACTTATATCCAAGATGACTTTGTGAGGGATCAAAAATATGCTCTGACAGCACCTCTGCGCTGCAGTTAAGAGAGGAATAATCCTTTTGCATTCATTCGTCACAAAAGCCATGAATCAGGCCCCTTGGTGTTGTTCACACATCTCACCTAATTAACGTTTAAGTCTGCAGGGATCACTCTTAAAAAGTAATCATCTTTACTGTTTTTATATTTTCTGCTTTAAACTCGGAGTTTCTGGCACAGCAAACTTTGCTCTTGGCACCAAAATCTTGGTTTTGTCATGAAGTGAAGAACTCTGAGCAGCTGGTGAAACCCTGCAGATGCATTATAACCCAGTCTGCATGAGCCATGAAGCAGTAAAACCCTCTTCCATTGGCTCTTTTTCAACGAAGGGACATATTTCCCTTCTCCTGGAGGAGCTGCTGGCGTTTCTGGCGCTCGTTCTTTGGTGGAGTGTGTGGTGAATATCACGGAGAGTCATTCTGGCTCCACAGTGGGCCAGATTAAAAACGAGGAGCAGTGAAAGAGCAGAGGAAGCCAGCTTCCCAGGAGAACAATCCGGAAAATGACTCTTCATTCACACGGACAGGGAGAGTATCGACGCTCTCTCCCAGCCAATCAGCTTTATGTTGCTTTTTTTATCGAGAAGTCTCAGAACATCTGCTGCTCCTTGTCTGATCGTCCTTCTGTCCGTCTGTGTCAGCGACTCAAAGCCAAGAGGTAAATTTATCCAGATTTGGCACCGACGACGACTCCGACAACAATAGCTCCATGTATGTGTGAGCTTGTGTGCAGGTGTTGGATCATCCGGCAGATCTGAGGACACAGATGTGCTCAGACCACTAAACCTGATCACAAAGTGCTTTCAGAGCCTCCTACAGAAACACAATCTCCCCTGTTATTGTCCTCTTGTACAACAGATATTACTCCCTTCTCCAGGCTCCATGTTTGCTTTAATATCAAACATGATTGCACTCTTCAAATCTTTCCAGCTGATACTAAATACTTCAATATTAAAGGATGCACACTGCTAACACTTAAGCCTCCTACGATGCTCGACTCTTCAGACTGATGGGTTGTTCTGCTCACTGGTTCGTTTGGCCTACAAGATGTGATATTAAAATCAGTGGTCTGCAGCCTTTTTACTCTGAAGCCCAATTTTAAAAGGTTTCTGCCAGCTCAACATCGAGGTACATTAAGATCAAGCAGAAACCACAACATTTAAATCTCCTGTGGCTCTGTTCCTTTTTTATTATATAAAAAGGCAAAATGCTCAACGTCATAATAAAACTAAGGATGCACCGTATTGGATTTTTTCCAATATGCCAATATTTCTGAACTTTTTATCACCAATATCAATTTTTTTGCAGGACAGAGAGGTTCAGGAGGTCCTTTGTTCCCAACAGATTGAACAAAACCCTGAACAAGGCAGTGGATCAAGACCTGGACTGTTTATCACTACTCCTACTGGATACCCAAATTTCCCCATGAGGATCAATGACGTACTTTATTGATCTATCCATCCATCAAATACGGGCTAAATCCCCAGAGTTACCAAAACTTCAGCCTCCATTAGTAAATCTAAAACCCATTTTCCTCCAAACAGAAATGTCTTTCTCCATCTGGCTCCTTGTGAAATATTGTCAGACACGTAGATGCCACAGTCGTTTAGTTTTATCTGCTGTCCCAGATTTAGCCAAAGGGGGTCGAGTGAAGCTGTGTTTGTTTTTCTGGATTCATTTTGAGCAGATAGAGTCATAAATTATACCCATCAGAGCCATTTGTATAAGAAAATAAGTTTATTTACAGACACATTAAACAGTAATCAGACTGTTTGAACAAACACATCGTGAGCTAATGGACCAGAATAAACCAGGGCTCACCCCTGAATTCACAACCTGCTCGGAGCTCACAGTCTGCATTGATAACAGGAGCATATCACGTTATACATTTTCATAAATAAATATCATAAATGCTTAAGTTCACAATGATCCTGGTACAGAGCTGCCTTGGAGTTAAAAAGTTTGCAGGACATTTTAAATATATACATTTTTTACTGAGGAAAGCTTACTGTTTGAGTTCAAGCCTGTTTTATATGGAATTAGATTTGCGTTGATATTATCAACAACACTTTATCAAGTGAGCAAACAAAAATGACCCATATAAAATCAAAAAACACAAAATGCAAACAACATACTGATTTATTCTTTCAAAATTATTGTGTTTTTTCTGTTTAACAAACACAAGTTTGTATTACAAACTTGTTCGTTGCACTCCCTGGTCTTGTTTTCAATTCTGACCCATTCTGACAGTGGGCGGGGCTTAGGAAGCTGCCTGCTGATTGGCTGCTGAGTTTTGGAGCAAAAGCTTAATGTACCGGAGGTCATCATGGGCTTGGTATCCATCTGACTCTCGCTCCCCCAAGATTTTCCCGTCAACATCCAACAAAGTCCTTTGTAAAATAACTGTAGGTGTGTAATGTTTGTCATATTATCTTTGAGATATTAGCTTGTCGACTGTTTAATAACTAACCATCGGAATCGAGTGTGAAGTTAAAAGTGATACAAGGCTTTGCTCTGGAATGCTAAGATAGCACTAGGGCTGAACGATTTATGGTTTTCTGATCAAAATTGCGATTTCAGACAACGCGATCGCCACAGCTGCAATTATTTGCAGTGCTCCTGACTGACCAGGATCTGTTGTGTCAACTATTAGCTCGTGTTAATGTGGTCACATGTCAGCGCTCATGTCCCAAACCATCAGAGGCTGACATGCTGGTTTGGCATGGCTGCTTTTTTCCTTTATTGAAATTGTTGAATTTTGTTCTTCTTATGACTTATTTAACATGCTTTTTTTTTTTGCATTTTTTTGTATGTTATTTTATTTTTTTTAACTTAATACAATGAAGGATTTTTTTGCAGTGCATTTTTTTTAAGTTCAGACAGTCAAAGATGACTCTTTTAGTTCTTCATTTGTAATAACTGCCGTTGGTGAAGGACTTTAAAGAGCATACGTGCATGTTTCTTGTTAATAAATACATTTGGAGGCAGTTCTTACCTTTAGTTTTCATCCTTGCCTTAGAGTAATAGCTTTTAATGTCTGATGGTATGATGTAATTTTCTGTCATGTTTATAAATGTTACCGTACACATAGTGAATATTGCACTGAAGCTTGATTTGAAGAAAATCGTGAATAGAATTGAAATCACAATATCTGCCAGAAAACTTGCAATTAGATCGTTTCCTATAATCGTTCAGCCACAGCACTCACCTAGTATTAGCCTGTGTGCTATAAGGAGCAGCAGTGACTCTGGGCCTGCGACTACCTCTGGTCTATTGAGCTTTTGCACCAAAACTCAGCAGCCAATCAGCAGGCAGCTCCCTAAGCCCCGCCCATGGTCAGAATTGCAAACAAAAAACAGGCAGCAAAATGAACAAGTCTGGCATACTAATGCAAAAAATTTGGAGCAAAAGAAACTCTGATCATTGCAAACAAAAAGTATTTTGTTAAACAAATAAAATACAACAATTATGAAAGATTAACTCAATATTTTGTTTGCGTATTGTGATTTTTATGGTTCATTTTTGTGTGTGTTGATTGCTTTGTGAAAAGTGATGTTTGATAATATATTGATATAAATCTACTTATACAACAGAAAGTTTTACACAGAAAGGGTTAAGGAAAGGGAAGGACCTTTCACAGCATATCAGGCAGATGATTGGACGATCCTTCCATCAGTCACTTTCATTACAGGCCAATTATATGATGAGGCAGGCAGGCTGAACTGTGCTCCAGAATGTGAGCCATCTCATAGGACAAACTGCCAAAACATGTTGGAGGAAGGGTGAAAATATCCTTACTATGGAGAAATGCTTTCAGCGTTGTTTTTTATTTAAACCTTGAAAGCCTGAAAACACAAATTATAACCAGAAAATTCTAATTTTTTGGAGCTGAAATGTTTATTTCACTTTCTACTGAAATCCAAAAAAATAAAAGTTTCCTTAAAATTTAACATATATAATTTACGTATTCATTTGATGCATAAGGTTCTTTTGGCAACTGATAATCCACTTGAGGACATTTTTATCATTTATCTGATTATATTCAGATGTTTTTTTTAGTAATTTGTTGATCATGTTGATTAGATAAAGGTATCACAAAAGTATGTATCAAATATGACTCAACAGGCTTTAAGGGGTTAATAAAGAAATGTGGTCCATGTCTGATTAAACTGCTATTGAAGCTGTTAGCATCTATGCTAATCTCTGTACATCGCGTCCACCTCTTCCTCTGGTTTAAGCACATGTGGGTCAAGCAGAGTCAAGAACCAGGACAGAAGATCCTGGAGGTTTTTAGAAGAATTGAGTCTTCAGTGGTGATCAACGGGCTTCAAGCTGGGAGCCACAGACAGGAAGTGGGAAGTAGACGTACACGTTGCTGGTTTTTCGTTTGTTTTGTGTTTTTTTCAAACAGTTTTAAAAAAGCTGTCAACGACCTCCTCAGCTGAAGAAGTCTTTAGAAATGGCCTCCACAAAGTTCGGGGCGGACATGAGGATGCCGATGGTGCAGAGGATGGTGAAGAGCGAGAACGCCACTAGACACAGCCGGTCGATCACCGCCGCGGCAAACTTCCACTCGCTGCACACCGTCTCCTCCTCGTCCTGTCCGCGGAAACGCCGGGCGATGTACCTCACCTCCTCCAGGATCATGTTAAGCTCCGCCTCCAGGGCCGACGCCCCTATGACTCCTCCCCCTCCCCGCCCTCCGACTCCGCCCCCTGCTCTCAGTATATCGTCGTCCCCGCCCACCAGCCTCGAGCAGAGGAGCTCGGGGTCGGCGGAGGAGGCGTAGTGCAGCCCCTCCATCCCCCTGAAGCCCACGTACAGCAGGTTGCCGTTGGTCATGGGCGGATGATGTCGCAGCGAGCTCTGGCTGACGCTCAGCTCCAGGCTCGACAGGCTGCCGCGCTGACGCTTCGAGGCGTTGTGGCACGCCAGGCGAACCTTCGCCTCGCCGGGACGGCGCATCCGCAGGAACCAGGCGCACCAGTTCAAGAGAATAACACGAGTCTGAGAGGAAGAAGAAGAAGGAGAAGAAGTGATCAGAAGAGAACAGGAAGAACAAGACAGAAGAGGGACAGGGAGGGATAACAGCAGATGATATGCCAAAGGAAAAGAAGAGGATGGTTAATAAAATAAAGGTGAAAGAAGAGAACAAAAGAAGGAGAAAGGACGAAGCAAAACAGAAGTAGGAAAGTTGAAGATGATGACACAAAAAAGCAAATGTGTTTGAAGCAAAAATAATCATCAAAAATAGAAAGGAGGAAGAAGCAAAGGAAAAATCAAGATAAAGAAGGAAAAATAAGAACTTATACAGGGTAAAGAAGGTAAAAGAGAGGTAGACTAATAAGAACAATATCTGGTTAAATAATTGGTTAATAGTTTATGAGAGCAGATGGGAAGTCTTTAATTTGTTTCAAAATTTAACATTTATCCCTGTGCTGATTTTCTTTGAAATTCATTTTCCACTGTTTGTGATTATTGTGTCTGTTTGTCCTTTTTGTTATGTTTGAATAAATGCATCAATCAATCAACCAAAAAACAGGATTTTCTGGTTCATGCTTTCCAAAAAAATGTGTCAAAAAATATTATTCTAAACATGACAAACCTTATTCTACATCGAAGAGCTTAGGCAGTAACCTGACACGCCAGATGGACAGTTTCATATTGGTAATATTTCACTAATCCATCTGAGAAGGAGCCGCTCGAAAATGTTTTCAGGGGCAGAAGCTTCAAAAACAACAGCAGCTTGTGATTGGGCGATCGTTCGGCTCGTCACACTCATCACAGACCAATCCACATCAAGCAATGCTGCTACGTATGACGTAGTGGCTACACGTAGCGGCTACATGGCTAACAACAGTTAACGGCTGTTAGCCACTACGGCTAACTGTTAGCCACTACGGCCATTAGCCGTTAGCTTAAACTTCCTGAAGACGATCGTTTCACATTAAATTATACCGCACAGATGTATCATTTAACACTTATCTGTGACACGAACCTCGCCAAAGACAACCCCTACCAAGTTTTCCCAGTAAACTTCTGAGGAGAGCATATTTCGCCAAGTATCGCTGAGTAACCATGACTAGCACAGGCTAACCGGCATGTCCGTGGAGGATTTCCATGTTTTCTCCCAGTTTCCCAGCAGTGATCCCGGTCAGGAGAAGAGCAAAAACATGACTTCTCGTAAGACAAGCTTCAAGTGACGTTCTTTGCTCTTCTTTTAAAGAATAAATTGAATCCCTTTCTGATAAAAAAACGCAGATATTGAGACCGCTTCAGAAGCCGCCATTGTTTTCAAACATGCAGTCACTTCCTGTCGTCGTCACGTCCGCTGCTCCCGCCTCTCTTCCCTGATTGGGCCATTAAGATTCCAGCCGAGTGAAGTCATTGGACAATGGAGGCTGGACAAGACGGATATGCATGATTTCAGATCAGGCAGGTCCGTTTGCTCTACTAGGCTCTACTAAGTAAATAAAAATCAATAAATGAAATAAACATATCAGATTAACAGGCTGTTCGTTGCTGTCCTCTGGCTAAACACTAACAAAGCACTTCCTCAGCAAAAATGTAAAAATTGAGATGAGTTTTATGTTTTGATTAGTCTGACTAGGCCTGTGCTCACCATAGGTCCTGGGGGGCAAATTGTAAACATATCTGAACATTAGTTAACCAGTACTATCATGCACTGGCTGCACGGTGGCGCGGCAGGTAGTGCACACGTCTCACAGCAAGAATGTTGCTGGTTCAATCCGTGGGATTCGAGTCTTTCCATGTGGAGTTTGCATGCTCTCCCCGTGCACGTGTGGGTTCTCTCCAGGCACTCTGGCTTCCTCCCACAGATCAAAAACATGCTCATCAGGTTAATTGGTGACTCTTTCATAGTCTCACTTTACTTATTTTATTTATTTTTTTCCTTCTTAAGGAAGTTGATATAGATTAAAGATTCACTATGTTGCAACCTGCTTTATTAATTTATATGCTCTGATCTGTTATAATGTCTTTATTTGATATTCCTGCTGTAATACTGTGCATAAGAGCAAGTGATTATTAAAGTATTTCTGATTCTGATTAATTGCCCTTAGGTATGAGTGTCTGTGTGAATGGTTGTGGCCCTGTGATTGGTTGGCGACCAGTTTAAGATGTAACCTGCCTCTTGCCAAATGAGTAGGCTCCAGCCCTTGTGACTCTGAAAGGGAAATATGGACTGTCACGCACTGCGCTTGTTGTTCCTGACTCTCTTTTGGTGTGGTTGGTCTAAATGACAAAGTCGGCCAAAATCCAGCTCTTCATTAAGCATAAATCAATTACATAGTCCTCCAGGGAACCTTCTGGTTTGTTCTGGCTTAAAACTGGTGATTATCTTTTGCTTATTAAGAGATATGAATGATTTTCCCTGAACTACAGCTACAACTATCAGTTTAATTTTAGCAGTGTTCATTTTCACAGCACTTTTTAATTTAGGTTTGGTCTTTTGCCTAAAATATCTTTTAGTTTTAGTCATAATTCAGTCATCTAAAATGTTTTAATTTCAGTCTAGTTTTAGTTGATGAAATTTCACAACATTTTAGTCGATGAAATCTGCTGTAAATTTAGTCGACTAAAATATGAAGAGTAAAGGGTAAGGCATTTTTTATGTTTCCTTGAATTTCTGAAGTATTGTTTTACACTTGGATTAAATCAAACATCTAATAACCCTTTATTGAATGCTAGTAAAGTCTGAATGTATAAATGAACAGAAACAAATTGAACTTTTGTGTGAAATGCAGTCACCTTTATTTAGGCTACCTGGCAGAGCATCTCAGTTACAATACCAGAACTGACAACAAACAGTGAACCTGCTCTACATGAATATATCAATTCATAAAGAGAGGAGCTCTGATTGGATCGCTCCACAACATATCCCACCACCACCAAGCTAAGGCAGCTGTGATTGGATATATTCCTAACTTGTCCCTACTTTCTACATGACCAGATTAGGTCTGATTGGATTAAGTCACTGTCAACATTTTAGTCTAGTTTTTATTTGTTGATGAAAATGCCAGTTAATTTCGTTTTTGTCCATGTGCACTTGTTTTTATGAGTTACTGTTTAGTTTTCATCAGGGGAAAAAAGGTTGTTGATGAAAACTATGATGAAAATAATTAGTCGACAAAATCAACACTGATTTTGAGCCCTTTTCCAGTCAATATTATGACTAAAACACTTCTTAGCTCTTAACAAGCAGTTATATGAAAGCACATATTTGAAAAATAAACTGCAATTATTTTGGCTGTGAGAGATCTGAGCTGCATCCTGATTACTGTCATTAGTCTGTCTATGAGCATGAGCAGAAGAACTTCAGCTGCTGGGTAAACAAACACACTCTGTAAGTCATTAAGGCGATAACAGCAGAGGTCCAAATGTGCAGCACAACATTTCTGTTTCTAAACCAGCTGGATGAAATGTGTTTTTGAGCTCTCAGGCTGCACTGAAGCTGCTGGGAGTCTGAATACGATGGATTTATGCGTTCAGCCTCAGAGCTCATCTTTATCAGAGAGGACATTCACATTCAGAGCGGGACAGCCACCTCTCCACCTGTGCACTCACACACACACACAGACCAGGCTGTGGCTCGAGCTCTGACCTTCAAACTCCACTTTAATGGGAGTCCTCCTCCCTGGAGACTCAAATCAGGACGGCCGACATTGTTACCGCCGCTGAGGAGGTTATGTTTGTTTGTTTGTTTGTTTGTTAGTAAGATTACACAAAAACTACGGGACAGATTTTGCAAAAATTTTCAGGAGATGTTGGTAATGGTCCAACTTAGAAGTGATTGGATTTTGCTGGTGATCCACATTGTTTTTATTCAATAACTGTCTAACTAATAATGATATAAACAGGATTATGAGTGCCTGGTGTGGGTTTTCATGGTCAATGGATCATGTTATGATCTAACTTTATCATGGGACTATTGCTCATAGATGTGACACTAATATGTGAGCTACCTTGGCGAGGTTTGCGCTCTCCGAGTGTTTTCTAAGTTTGTTTGTTTGATGGCAAGATTATGCAAAAACTACTGGACGGATTTTGCTCAAATTTTCAGAAGATGTTGGTAATGGCTCAACTTAAAAATCATTACATTTTGTCTGGATGCAAAAAATTCCCCAAATTTCCAAAAATCCCATAAGTTAACATTGGGCAGATTTTTAAAATCATATCTCTGTCATTTTTTAACGGATTTGCTTCCAATTTTACAGGGTAATATGGGGTCCATGTCTCTATCATCAAGGTAAATTTCATCTGGATTTGATCCAGATTGATGTCATAAAAACACATTGAACTTTATAATGGGAAATCCCATTGATGACATTCAGTAATTCATATAAAATCGAAATATTAAGTGATGTTTCCAAAACTTGTGTTCATACTTAATAACAACCTCCATGTATGTGCTGAGTTTGGTCTGGATCCTGGCTCTATTCTGGATCTGGTGATCCAGAATAGAGCCAGGATCCAGGGGTTGTGGAAAAGCCACAGCTGGAGCTGAGCTGCTCGGTGGAGGTCTGTGCTCTCTGAGTGCTTTTCTGGTTCCCTATGACTCAGAGTGTCATGTCACTGGCAGTATCTGGGTTTAGATAGAAATTTTAGGTTTTGGAGATGAAACATAGCAGACTGGCCCTCGTTAAGAGCTCGTTAATGACCTGGACTTGCTAATAAAGAGCACTGACCCACTGAGGCATGTGTCCTCCGTCGGGATCGTGGTGGTGATACTGTAGCACCAGGACTGTGGCGATGACGGACAGACCCACGATCACCATGGTGGTGGCAAAGTACTGAGCTGAAACACAAAGGTCAGAGGTCAAACTGAAGAAGGAGGAGGAATATAAAAAATATCAATGAAGCTCTTAGAGTGAGGAGCTCACCGATGAGAGGAACAGAATCAGAAGTAGCCGGCATGATCTCAGCCACGAGCAGCATGAAGACAGTCAGAGAGAGGAGCACAGTGATGCCTGCAGAGAGGAGAGAGGCTTTAGAGCTTTAGGGGAGTCTGAGGGGGGTCCAGGCTTTAGTGGGGCAGTTTCTTTACTAATCAATAGTCTAAGACTGGCTGAGAGCAAATGGAAAACAAATCTAACAAGAGCCTCAGTATGCACTTGTCTTTGGTGTAGTGTGCTAATAAAGGCTTTACGAGTGATTTAAGAGCCCAAGTTCTGCTTTTTAACTTTGATTTTTCCTCTGGTGCGCTTTACAAGCCTCCTCTTTGTGATGGGCACGTCCAAGAACAAGACAAACACCAAGACCGCCTAACCCTACATTCACACCAAAAGGGATCTGAGCGTCCTCGTCGCCAGCGGCCATATTTTCAGTGATCGCTGGTGTAAATGGGCGATCAGGGCGAGCAGCACAATGCGAGGGACTGGAGCGACCTCGAACTGCACAAAACAAGCAATGCAAATGACGAGTGAAAGCAGAGAGAATCTCAACTTTATGCAAATGTGCAGCAGTGTGACCGAGGTGACGGCCAATTACAGGCTGATCTGGATTCCCAGGTGAGAGATTTAGAGAGAGAGGACGAGAAAACAACAGAGGAACAACTCGTTACTGCTGTCTCCAGTTTCCCGGAGCTTTATGATGGATCTTTGTTCATCTATAGAGATAAAAAAGTTTGATGCTCGGAAAAAGATTTCTGACATTGTGGGGATATGTAGTCAGTTATAGGCTATATATACACACGCACATATACATATATACATATTTGTGTAAGCGTGAAAACAAGAATGACAGTATATGGACATCCAGAGCACAGCTGATCCGCCTTCGTTCTGCACCACAGCTTGGAGGACCCGTCCCTTCGGTCGCTCACATCGTCTCGCCTGCTCGTGTGTGTTTTCAACTGCCAGGCGGCGTCCACAGGTGATTTTGTTGCTTTTGGTGTGAATGCAGGGTAAAAAGGCTCCAGCCAAACAGTACAGACATGATTAGAGAGACTCAAATACCCTCCTCCTAAACTTTGATGGGTTTGGAAAGCAGCTGAGGTGACAGAGTGCTCTCTGAGTAAAGACGACAAACAACCTACCAGCGAAAGCCTGAGATTTCACAGATGGCGTCAAAAACCATCATAAAGAAACACAGGCTCATTTCACAGATCAACCCTGCCCATAAACATCCGCAGTCAACCCCCTCTCATCACCTCCAGCTCGCTCCTGAAGAGATAAACTTCTCCACACCATGAGAGAAGCACCTCTGAAGCCACTCGGCGTCTCCACGTGTGGTCTCTGCTTCAACTCATCAGATTCATAAAGGTTCAATATGAAGTCCACCATTAGCTGCAGCACCACAAATGTCCTTAAGTAAGACAAGAGGACCACTGAAAACACTCACTGTGACAAAGTCAGTCAAGGATCTGCAGAAACACTCCAGCAGGTCTCTTACCTTTACCAGCCGTCCATCTCCACCATGTTGGTATTAACTGCTGCTTTATCTTATCTCTACTCCACATTTATATCTAAATATAGCGATTTATTTTTCACACTTGAGTCTTTGTAAGCTTTGAAACAGCTCGTTAACACACTGAGCCCCTGTAAATATCATAATTAAGACGTGCTGGGAGGGGGTTGATAGGTCAGAGGTCAGATTGAAGCACCACTTCCCTTCCTCGTA
Source organism: Cetoscarus ocellatus (assembly GCA_037902135.1). Taxonomy (NCBI): domain Eukaryota; kingdom Metazoa; phylum Chordata; class Actinopteri; order Labriformes; family Labridae; genus Cetoscarus; species Cetoscarus ocellatus. Next base: position 888,687 of record JBAMNC010001495.1, read on the forward strand.
AAGCTTCCTAATCAAATTAACTGGATCAATAAAGACAACAAAAGATCACTGAATGACCCACAAACACATAAAGCTGGTTTAACGGCCATCATTACTGTAAGTGCGTCATAAAATCTTTTTACAGACTTGTAATTGTCGTTGTGATTATTTCTGAAAACATTTTCCTTTTAATAGATAATTCAGATTCTTGTCTGCCACTGATTAAACTTCTCTGTCTTTAACATATTACCTGGACCATAGGGTTATGTTCTTGGTTGCATTTGTTAGATTGTTAACAGGATAATTTGAAACAGATTTTGATGATATTTTCAGGGATTGTTGGTCATGGCACGAGGAAGAGGTGATTACAATTTGGTGGTGATCCAAATCTGGACGCAGATCCAGGAGTTTTTTATTTTACAAATTTGTTTACATTCAAAAGTTCTCAACAGATTTTCATGACATTTTCAGGGAATTTTGTTGATGGCACAAAGAAGAAGTGAAAAGATTTCGGGCGACTCAGCCTGGACTTCCCCTTTTTCAAAATGCTGCCATGCAAACATAAAACAGCCTAAGGAAATCTGCAGATTCGTAGCATTTCTTTTCAACTAAATCACGACAAAGGAACCAAAATGTGGGTGTGAACCCACCTTAAGTTACTGAACTGGCTGGTTTATGGTTACAGTAGGATATACTCAAGGTCAGTTCAGAAATACACATAGAAAAACACATTGTACATACTCTACTCTATTTCTATTTTCACCTTATCTTAATTTTAAACTTTTGACTTAAATGTTAATTCCTGCCTTGTTATTTCTGCCTATGTCTTGTTTATAATATATGATGTACACTGTGTGTATCTATTCTGTACTTGGAGAGTGAAGTGAACCAGTGCCAAATTCCTTGTATGTCTAATACGTGGCCAATAAAGCTGATTCTGATTCTGAGAAAAAAACTGCTGGTGAACTCTTACACGAGACATCAAGAGAAAGAAAAGTTGTTTTTTGGTGAGGAGCCTTTATGTGTCCAGTTTTTATTATTTTATGAGAAATGAAGTTACAAATAAATCTGAAAAGGTCAGAGAATAAAAATAAACATGCTTATACAGATCAGAAACTGTTGCTCATGCTGAGGAGACTTTGGCTTGAACTTTGGTGCTGTGGGTAAAAAAGTTTGAAAACCTCTGCAGTGAAATATTCTCTACATTAATATAAACTTAGAAACAACTATTGTAAAAGTCTGAAAGTCTTGTTTGTGTTTTTTCTTACTTTAAGAAGTGTCATTTTTAGATTTGTGACTCTACGGCTAAAAACCAGGAGCAAAAACAGTTATCTGAAGGACATCTCTGCTGACGTTCAGCTCGGGCTGTGCGTAAATTCAATTTGTACCAAAGATGTTGTATCTTAACCAAGCAGCTCGAATCCCTCGGGCAGTTTTAGCTTCCTGTTCAGGATGTTTTAAGGCCGATGAATATCGACTCTGAGACATCAGTCATCCAAGAGCTCGGTGAGGAGACAGAAACCTCCTGCAGAAACCAACAGCTGGTTTAACCAGATTATCTCAGCTCTTCAGTGCTGTGAAAAAGAGCAGAATTGCCCTTTAATATGATTAATATGATGCATCAGGCAGAAGAGAGTTTTGGCTTGTGAGAGGCTGGACCTACAAACTTCTGAACTTTCCTGCATAGAGAGTGAGGCGCAGAGAGAACTGTGAGCTCTGATAAACCAGGATAAAGATTCACCGTCACAGAGATAAAGGTCTTACCCAGCGAGATCTTCTCTCCGGAGTCGGCGGGGAGCAGGAAGACGAGGAGGGCGAGGGTGGAGATGAGGACGCAGGGGATCAGGAGGTTCAGCCCGTAGTACAGCGTCCTCCTCCTCATCACCACGGTGAACGTCACGTCAGGGTACGGCTCCTTACAGCAATCGTAGAAACGCTCGTTCCTGCGACCAGGAACCTCTGAAGAACAAAATAACAGAAACTGAGGTGGGAGTAAAGTAAAGTCACGAGGAAGTCAGACTTTTGGGGCTGAATAAAAAGTAATGAAGGTCAGGTTGGTGTGAGGGATGTTTGTGAAGGACGTGAAATTCCAGAGGGATGAAAACAACCAAAGACGTGCTGGTTTAAAGCAGGAGCTCTGTTTTACAGAAATTTGTATTCACAAAGATGACAGCACTGGCTTCTCTGAGAGAAGACAAAGTTACAGCAGCTTTTATAATCTTTTATTTCACTCTCTGGGCATGAACTTAAACAGAACTTTTACTGTCCCTTAATGACCCGAGAAAATCACACCAAAAACTCAGTGAGCCACCATAACAAAGACAAGGCAAAAACTTGACTAACATCTTTAAACTGTAGATGACGACGCATAAGGACTTGTAAAGCAAAGTAAACACAAATACTCTCTAAATCTGAAGAGATGTTTCATCTGTTAGAGCCCATACATGAGGATAAAAATCAGACATTGAACAGTTTGGATCGTCCTGTGTGGTGTGCTCCAATAATCTCAACACAGCTCACCACACACAGAACCCTTCTGTCCCACCATGATCTAGAATCTAGTCCTCTAAGACAGAAATCTGATCAAACCTGATCTCACAAAAACCAAGAAGAAGAAACAGCACCAACTGGACAACACAACATGGAAGAGGACATACGAGGAGAGGGAATGATGGTGGTCTTGGGACTATTTTTGATGGAAAAATCCAACATTAAAAAAAAGAAAAGACTGGAGAGAGCGATTTTATATCTGCAAACTATCTTTTTTTTGTTTGTTTGCTTTTGTTGTTTTTTACTTTTAGATATCCTGTGTTCTTTTATACTTTGGACAATACAATGCTACGTGAACCTTAATTTCCCTGAAGGAGTCTTCCATAGGATAAATAAAGCTCTATGTAATCTAATCTAATCTGATTATCGGGACAAATTCACTCTTAACACACCTCAGACTACAGTATAATCTTATAAAACATTAAATAATCTGGCGTTTGCCGTCCTTGGTGAGCAGAAGGCTGTCTGTTGGATCAGACTTTTGTTCCCCACGTGCATCATTGAGCCTTGGCTCGATGACCCTGTCCCCCCTTCACCACTGTTCTTTCCTTGGACCACTTTAAGTCACTGTAAACACATACCTAACATTTGTCTAAAATGTCAAACTCTGCAACAAACAAATGCTGCAAACATCTGAGGTGAGACGCAGTGTTACTGTCTCACAGGTGACCGTGCTGACTGGTGACCAATGGACACTTGTATCTGCTGATGTCCATCAATCCATCCATCATCTATGCGGATTGTTCCCTTTCAGGGTTGCAGGGGCTGGAGCCTATCCCAGCTGACATTGGGTCAGAAGTGGGGTAAACCCTGAACTGGTCACCAACCAATCGCAGGGCCACATAGAGAGACAAACTGGCCCTGACTATCACAGGGATCGAACGAGCAATGTTCTTGCTGATGAGGCACTCACACTACCTTCTGCACCACCGTGCCGCCCAGATTTATTGTCTAGAATTGAAATACAGAGGAAGAAATATTTACTCAGTATGTCGACTAACACCAGTTAACTCAGCTACAAGTTAAACTGTAACACCGGTCAGACTTGTGGTTGGAACTGATCTAAAAATAAAACTTCTTTTTGCATTCAAACTGACAAAAAAGTTGCATATTAAAGGCATTTCAGCACGTTATAAACAACATTTAACGGTGAAATTCTGTGTGGATGGGATAATTTGTGAAAACAGAGTTTTTAGAAATAAACATACAAGCAAACAAAAGACAAGCCATATCTCTTCTCAACAGTCTGAGTAATTCTTCTCCCGCAATTGTTACATAACATATTATATATTTTTCAACTTACTTTACTGCTGCCAGTCTCTTATCTGTTATTGTTATCCTGTTTTTATCTATTGTTTTATCATTTTTTTTAATGCAACCATTTTAACTTGTTTCTACTTGTTTTCACTGCTTATTGTAAAAAGCTCTGCACTTTAATCTTCTTGATCAATAACTACTGACCATGCCTGTCCCTGTCCTCTTGCTTATCTAACTTTCATGTCGTCTAGTAGTTTTTATCTATATCGTGACCTTAGCCAGTAGCACTGCTGTCTAAGACAAATTTCCTGCAAGGGACAATAAAGTCTGTCCGTCTGTCTATTTGTCTATCTATGCGCCTACGTGTGGACATTGTTCTGTAAGGCTGCTCTGAAGTTGTGCAGCAGCCATTAAAGTTTTTGTAGAACGATTTTCGACTCCCACGGAAACACCAAGAGTGTGCTGGAGCGTGATGAGTGGAGCTTATTTAGCTTCCTAAATGGTCTCCGTCCAGTTATTACTGCATTATTTATTCATAAAGATGGGGAGTGATTAATAAAACAAACATACTAATGTGGCGTTTGTACTGAGCTGGTCTCTGGTATTAAATGATTTATTTGCTCACGCTGAGCTCTCTCTCCAGCTCCCTTTTCCTCTCTGTGTTAATTTCACTGATGAATTAGCAGAGGGTGAAGCCGAAAAAAGAGCTCCCTGCTTCTTTCAACCTTCTGCGTTTGCTGGTCGCCTTTCATTTGTCTTTACATTGCTGCCGTCCTCACTGCATTGGCTTTAATCTGTGCTATAGGTGCTGCGGGGGGGGGGGGGGGGGGGGGGGGGGGGGGCTAAATGAGAAACATGCAGCTGAGATTTTCAATTAAGTTCCCCATGAACGGCCCATTGGCTGAACAGCAGCTCTCTTTCTGTCTCTGCTATCTTCTCTTTCCATTTCATTTTCTCTGTCATTGGTCGCTCCAGACTGAAGAGCTTTCGCTCCCCTGAGACCAACGAGTCCCTGCAGTCATTAGGGTCCTTAAGATGGGCTCCAGGGTGACCCGCACGGGCTCTTTGTTCTGTTCTCGTGGGACTTACTACAATGATTTTAACGGTCACAAATATCAGGGATGGCCTGCAGTCTGGTTTCTGCTGGATGAATAATTTTGGGAAACGAGTTATGAGCTGTTTCTTATGTGAGAGTTAAATCAGAGGAACATGTCAAACATCCTCACAGGGTATTCAGGATAAATCTTTAGCTACGCTGTCAAAAAGCAAAACCAACAGGCAGAAGTTTGGAAGATTCTAGGGGTCCATGACCGAAAGAGCCCCATAAAAAGCATTATATTTTCAGTATTTTACCTCCACCAAGGAGGTTATGCTTTTGCCATTGTATGTTTGTTTGTCTGTTAGCAAGATTACACAACAACTACTGGATGGATTTACATGAAAATTTTACCAGGAGTCTTTTGGTCCGAGAGAGAAGCCATTACACTTTGGTGGTGATTCGCATATTTGTCTGGATGCAAAAAAATCCAAAAATTTACTAAAAATCCCAAGGGATGCACTAAATTGGATGTTTGCCGATAGTCAATATACAGATATTTTTAAATTCATTATAGCAGATACTGATATTTCTGGTCAACAGCACAAGCTCTGTATGGACCAGTTTCTATCAGTGTTACAGTATATTTTTGTGAGGAACAGACGTAAAACAAGAAAAACAGCATTTAACTCTTGCAAATATAAAACCCTTGATTTTTAAAGGTACCCATGCAGTGATGAGAAGGTGCATCAATATTGTACATTTGTGTAATTTGCTGATATTCCAGCCGGTATATGGCTGATATATTGGCTCTAAATACCTGCAAAAATTTCAATAGCTGCCGATACTGATATCAAACCATGAATATCATGCATCCCTAAAATTCCCAACATTGGACCATATCTAAAAAAAATATCTCTGCCATCACTTCATGGACTTCCTTCAAAATTAACTGGATAATCTATATAATATACCTCTGTCATCAAGATCAATTTCATGTGGATCTGATCCAGACTGACGTCACAAAAACACTGAAGTTTATTTTGGGAAGTCCCATTCATTCTCCTCGGCTGCTGTGAAGGTTTCACCCCCTTTACGTCATCATGGGAATTGTAGTTTATTTGCAAACTGACATCAACGTTTTCAAGCCTGTGACACTTCATTTCCCAGCTTCCCTTGCAATGCCGGTGGAGGAGCTCTCCACATTGACGGACAAGAGCGGAGACTCGGCTGTTCAGTCGGAGCGCGTGCTGATCCAGAGCTGTACCTTTCACAGGGGTTGTGGAAAAAGCCTCTGCTGTAACTGAGCTGGTTGGTGGAGGTCTGTGCTCTCTGAGTGCTTTTCTAGTTTAACTACCAATTTATGACGTTTTTGCTTTAGGTCTTTAAAGATTTCTTATTGTTTTTAATTGCAGAACAGTAACATTCAGGCATGCTTTGCATTGGTTAACTCCCATAAAATGAATAAAGAGTTGTTTCTGAACATGTATTAGAGGATAATAGTTATCTCTGCCAAGAAGGTGAAGTTTCTGCTGCCGTTTGTTTGTTAGAAAGTTCACTCAAAAAGCTGTGAATGATTTTGATGCAATATTTAAGGAACTTTGTTTTTTGTTAATGTTGTGAGAACACTTGTACCTGGGTGTTCTGTCTTGTCCATGTATGATCAAGACACATTATCCGTCATCTTTGCGCCCTGCTCCTGGCTTTGCTCTGACAATTTGCATTGTCAAAATATCAAAATGACGACCAACATGCCCCAAATCGCAACGCTTTAGACGACGCACTTCATGGCATCAAAATAGGGCCCTCTGCCTGTAAAAATGTCGAAATATGTGTTTCCAAATAGTTGTCCAAAAATGTGTTTGCAAGAGATCCTCACTCCTGGAAAGTCTCTGGATCCCCATCGATACCAATGTTAATACTTTTATAATGTTTAGTGGACAGAAAAGATTCTTTAACCTAAGTATAACTTGTACAAACTGGGTAAAAACTTGAGATAAGGAGTTAAAATGGTTTGATTTTGATTTGTCTTATAGTTAAATATTGATGGAAAAAGCTGCACCTACAAGCAGCTGTTATCAAAGTAGGGATGCAGGTCCTATCAGAGCAATATCTGCATAGACAGATAACTGCTGAAAAAGAGAATTATCAGTAGCTGAAGATATTAACATCTTTGTTGATATTAACTGCTGATAGTTTGCAGGAATAATTTGGAAATAAATATTCATTATATTTGCTGTAATACTGGCAGAACATACAAATGCACCATACGGTTTACCTGGTCATTAGCAAGTACCCACTGTTTCAAATCAAAAATGTCATTTATCAAAGAATAAAATGGTGTTTTTCTTGTTTCAGATCTATTTCTAACACAAATGGACCGCAGAAATAAAGGAACAGGTTCATTTGAGTTAAGTGGAGGCTTCGTACTATTGAGAAAAGTATTGCTATCTGCGATAATGAGTTTGGAAATATCAGCGTAGTGAATGCATCCCTGATTCAAAGGATTTATTTTTCTATGCAACATAAAAAACATAGTGTCAATTTTTACATTCCCCACACTTTGTAATTATTCAAGACAATCATGTCTGATTTCCCTGTTTATAAAGAACAAACAATATCAAGACTTTGCATAAATGATCTTGAAGTTAATTTGAAGAAACAGAGGACATGGTAATAACTCTCAGATTAATCCTTTGAGGGAATATGATGCATGAACAGTAAACATGGAGTCAGCCTGCTGATGCTCTGACGGCTTCATGACTTCATTAAAAATCCAGACGTGTGTGTCAGTGTGTTCTGCCTCACAGTGTGTCATGGTAAACACATCACGGCTCAGGTTTAACCACATAAATGTCACTCACTGGCCACGCTCTGGTGGCTGATCTGTTATTTGTCAGCGTGGACGTATAAATGCGGCCTGCAGCGTTCCCATCAGCCATCGGGTTCGATGAGCGTCTGGCAGCTGCAGCAGCAGGACGATTTAATTAGCAGCAGACTCGTGCTGAATAGAAACCCTCCCCGTAACGACATTGAAGTTCTAATGGATGAACCTGCAGGCCTCCATATCGAGATCTAACGCCACATATGGTCTCTGTCGGGGGGATTCAAGCTTAAGGAATACCTGCTGCCATCTCGATTTATCAGTTGACCAACTTTTCTGAGCTGAGACACCTTTAATGTCCATGCTTACATCCAAAAAATGGGCTGCACACTATCAGTACAGTCCACTTTATTTAAAAATCAGATTAAAAACCAAACAAAAAAGTCTACCAAAGTGCTGCACAGTGACCACACAGGAAAAATGACATAAAACAGAATCAAGTAAAAAAAACAACAACTATTAAAACCAATAAGTGAGGCATTTCAAATTCATAAAAAAAACATAAAAAGCACAGAACAGAGAGTTAAAGAGGCAAATTAAGAAAATGAAAAACCACACAACTCTGGAGCTGAATTAACAGCTAATGAGTGAAAGTACATTTTAAGATGAGATTTAAAGGATGTAAGGTGGGGCAGCTGTGATCTGAGGTAACTTGTCCCATAATCGATGTTCAACAGAAAAGGCTGAGCCACCTCAGGTTTTACAGAAGCCTATAAGCTGCTTCATAGAAGAGAGTCGATATCTAATCCATCCAGAAACACTCAGCGTTGTTCTTTGTCCTTCAGTTATTATTTTGAAAAAAAATGGTCCAGTTCTGATAAAGGCATCCATGCTTATCCTTCTATGAGCAGAAGTGTTAATTTTATTTCTATTTATATATGTTTTTTCCTCACTGTGAGAGCCCAACAATATGCAACAGAGCGGCCCTCAGGCCCTGATATTTTTTTTCTGTGGCCCTTGTGATAATCAAAGTTTCCACCCCTGCCTTAGAGCGATGGGTGTAACAGGGCGTCTTAGACAGAGTGAGGACAGAGGTGGATCAGGGGCATGAGAAAAACTGACATTTTTTTAAACATGATAGACTGTGAATAAACTCTTGTAGTCATCAAAATAGGATATTAAGAGTGTGTATGGATCAAAGTTCAGACAGGAATCGACCTCTTTCAGGCCCAAAAGACATTGTTCACCCTAAATCTGACTTCATGACCGTAGAAGGTTTTATATTTGTAAAGAAGAGACTCCAGAGACTTCAGATGAATTATCACATCCTCTTGACTCGAGCTTCATGCATATACACATCTTCTTCTATGGTCATTTCTCCTCTAACATAACATGGGCACATGTACTATAACACTGAACATCTGTACAATGACGGCTTCTTTATGAATTGGGGTGCACAATTTATCAATCAAAATTAAATTAATTCTTCTATATTCATCTATATTAGAACCTCCCAGACCCTGCAGACTTTAAATCTTTCATTAACAAGAGCACATAAATCACAGCTTTTTATCGTAATCTATTTATTCACTTCGTTTTTTTATGTATCCTGTGTACAGCACTTTGACAGACTGCTGTCTTCTTGAAGGTGCTTTATAAATAAACTTGACTGCTGTTTATCTTTTAGCCTGTATCTGCTCTCTTACCCACGAGGTCCCACTCTCCGTTGGCGATGTATCCCGTGACGTCGGCCTCGATCATCTGCAGGTCCAGGGACCAGCCTCCGTACGTCCACGAGCCGAACTTCAGGTCGCAGCGCTGCACGTCGAACGGAAACCAGCGCACGTCGATGTAACAGGTGCTTTTGAATATGCCTGGAGGAAAAAACATGGGGAAGAATTTAACTAAGAAACAAGGATGAAAATGAAAATGATGTGAAGAAAATCATAATACTGCACATGAGGATGCAAAAGAGGCAACGACATGATTTTGGTCTTTACTTTGGTTTCAGATCAATATCCAAACAAAAACAGTGAAAAGTAATCACCCAGACAGGACAGGAGGGAATTAAAGAAGTAAATTCATGACAGAAGAAACTGCCCTTAAATTTGAAAGAAAACAAATTACAGCCAACACAGAAAGGCGATGATTTTGGGGGCAGAAACAGCTCGACTCTCAGAGAAAGGATGAGCTGAAATTATCCAGAAGTGGACAAGACGAGGACAAACTCAGAAATGTCATCAGTGGAGAGTTAAGTGTTTTTTTTTTTTTCAGTCAATCAATCTTTATTGGTATAGCTCTTTTCATACAAGATCTTGTAGCACAAAGGGCTTTACATAAAAAAAGAAAAAAATAACTTAAAATAAAAAGTAGAAAACCGAATACAATGAAAATACAACACCCTACCCACAAACAGCACACACACAAAGACACTAAGAGGAGATCCTAATAGAAAACAGATTTAGAGGACTGAGGAAACACTATCCTGCATTGAAAATGTTAATTAAAAACACAGGAGCTAAGAATAAAATGACAAAAAATCATGATAAGAAATTAGACAAAAATACTATAGGGAAAATAAATAGATAACATTTTAAATAAATAAAATATAAGAAATAAAAACAGATTAAGAGGATTAAATAAATAAATAAGATGAAATCATAATGATAAATATAATCAGCCAAAAGCCACACTAATGAGGTAGGTGTTGAGATGAAGTTATTTGGATGTGTTAATGTCTGGTATTGCACAGATTTGCCTGGTTTCCCTGAGAAATCCCGACTCTTGGCTCATCTTGGTCTAAATATTTCCCAGGTAAATAACAGTGCATCCTCACTCTGTGAAACAATCTGCACCTTGTTTGAGTTTTTTCTATTTTATTGACTTTGCAAAAATCATCAGGGGAATCCGATCTGATCCCAAATCAGCCGGCACCTGCTGCCTGCAGAAGAAGATGAAAGTTTAATGATCCCGAAGGAGAAACGAGGACGCTGCTGCAGCACAAAGTAAACAGGATGCAGACGAAGAGGAGAAATCCAGATAAAAATAGAGCATTAAGAATAACGCTGAGGAAAGTTTCATTATGTACGTGCAGAGCTCTCACGGTACAGAAACGAGGAGAAGGTGGTGCAGAAGCAGCAAAAACAGGATTTTAGTTTTACCAGGGGCAGGAGAATGACTAACTTTGATCAGATCGCTGGTTCTCTGAATTATTATTGAGCTCCTTCTCTTTACAGTTGGATATATTCAGTGAAACTTAAAGCATGAAATGGTCCCTGTCATCCTGTCCCTCCTCTCAGCCCATCCCCACATCGATCAATACCCTCTGTCAGCGGTAATAGAGCCGTTAGGACTTTTATTACTTATTGATTCCTGATTGGTTGATGGGTTTCCCTCATCTTCCTGACATTTAACGCTCCACCTATCAGTCTCCGTCCAGTCCGTGGATCTCTTTAGTCAAATCTCCGTCTGTGAAGCAGCTGAAATATTCTAACCTGATTAATTTATGTCATTCATTTGCTCTTTCAGTCTATAAAATAAACATATTACACAGATCAGCTGCCTGGCAGAAGATCAGGATGAGTCTCAGGTTATTAATCAGGACCGTAAATCCTCCTGACGTCCTCCTGTTGACCCACCGACCTCATGTTGACCCTCGCTGACCCCCCCAGACGTCCATAAATGAGCAGGAAACATCTCTGTCAGGATTTGATGGAGCTGTAAACCAAACCCACTGAGGAAACTGGGTTAGTGGGATTATTTTTTACATTTCCTCTGACCCTATGTACAATACCAGAACGGGAGGTCGATGAGGAACAATAAAAGAATAAAGCGTGAAGGAAAATGAGGTGCCTTAAATCAAAGTTGAGTAAAAATTGAGCTAGCACTGCATGGAAAAATGTAGAAGTGTGGTATCGGCGAGGCTAAGGGGTGTCTTACCTGGTGGCAGGTACTGGCAGTATCCGGAGGCGTTGACCAGGATGTTGGTGTGGAACGAGGCGTCGAATCTTTCATCAGCACTGAGGAGACAGATCAACAAAAATTAAGACAGCAATCTAAATGTCTTCATGAATACTGGTCATCAGATTATCCTTCATGAGAACTTCACATCGGAGTAAACCAGCAGGTCATAGTCCGCCTGAAGCTGTTTTCACACCTCGATTGTTTGGGAGAATTGTTCCGGTACAAGTGGGCGTTCTTTCCGATCGACCGATCCTTGTCTTAGAACAAACGTCACAGAGCTCGCCTAAAAGAGGTGGCCAATGCTTGCTTCCAGTCAACCCCTGGAGCTGTTCGTTCACACAGGCACAAACAGGGAGACGAGTTAACTCATCACATTCCTGTAGTATAAGTAGGGCACGAAATCAGGATTTTTCTCAATTTCCATTTTAATTTTTCCCATATTTTGTTTCTTTTGGTTTTCAGTTTCTGAGAATTTGGTTTTTAGTATTTTATGCAAATTTAACCCGAGACACTGTATAAAGTAGTGAAATATAGACATGGTAGCGTGGATGACAGCTGATCACCTGACACTTAATAATCGTTGGGAAACTGCTCTGCCCTGTACTTTGGAGTTAGCCTGGAGTTTCGTAGCTTCTTTGCCAACTTAGCCGGTGTCTCGGGCGGCCGCTTCGACATGTTTGCATTGTTAATGAGAGGAGGGGGAGGGGAAGTAAGGCGTGCATTGTCCCCAGCGTTAGTGACCCCCTCTGAGCATTTTCCAAAGAGATACAGTACGTTCCTCTTTATCCCGAAAAAAAGGCTTTTGCGTAAAATTTTGTCCATTTCGGTGATATTCCGTGTTTATATTGAATCCCCCCTTTAATGTCCAATTATGGCTCGATCAAGTTCTTGCAGACACCTCCACAGGTGTTTATAGTGTAATAAGTCATGAAAAAGCACAAAAAGATCTGCACAACCAAAGTGGCTTCCTTCAAGAATTTAATCTGAAAATCAGTGATGTTTCGAGCCACATGGCTCTTCCTCAGACTTACAAAGTGGTTCGTGAGTTTGCATTTTCGATATACAGAAGTACACGTGACCAAACCCAGCTGGAACTCACCACAATCTAATTAGGTACAAAAGAAATGTTGACTACAAATCCACCTTTGTTCTTGGGCCATCACTGTAACGCCACTCCATGCCAACTGTTAAAAATCTCCACATAGTTCTAGTTTTTGGTTGCTGAAATTAAGTAATTAAATTTTCCCCTCCCAATTGAGTGCCTGCAGAATTCCAGCTAACGACCAGCCAACAGTCTCTGGGGGTGTGCTTCAATTCCACCATGAACACACCCATTCATTAACGCAGGGTGTCCCCATGAGATGGAGCTCCCCTCACAAGAACAAATCCAGCAGACCTCAACTTCTGTCCTTATTAAAGAAGCTTTAGCCACGATGTGTTTGTCAAGTCATCAATGGTGATGCCATTATAGCCACGATGGTAGGCGGTACCCAGCATGCTCCAGTCAAGACTCAGTCAAGTGAAGTGAGGATAATGTTGTTCTGTCTGTAGTCATTGCAACACTCAGCCTTTAGTGGGATCTTACCCACTTCAAAACACTGACGTGTGAACATGAGGGCTGGGCATTTCCAGAAACCCCACGATACGATACGTACCCTCACACTGCGGCCACGATATGTTATGTATCCCAATACATGTAAAATGTGAACATTGACTAAAAGGGTTCCCACTCTGTTCTAGAAATCATTTTCCAGGACATTTTCTCTCGGGCATGAACATTGTCTGCTTGCTATCTCTTTAGTCTGGCTTTTATGTAGTGTCTTACTATTATAAATTTGTGATTTATACTTATTTAATCTTTAATCCTTATTTACTCTGCTTTTTATAAATACATATTTTATTGATTTACTGTTTAAGTAGCCTAAATTATATTGCCATTTTTTTTATTATTTCTTTTTGTCACCATTGTTTTAAGTTTTTATATTTTATTCCCTGCATTACTCTATGGACACATATTTCATGGATAAGTGTGCATTAGTTAGCGAGTATATTTTTACTTCATTTCCTATGTTTGAATTTTGTTCACCAACAAGGTAGAAGGAAGATCGATAATTTCCAGAACAATTCAAGCTTTTCCAGGACATTTTACTGTTTTCCTCATTTTCCATATGTTTTAAATTGGTCGATCATTTTCCATGACGTGTGGGAACCCTGACTATGCTATTAACAGAATTCCTGACAAGTTTTGTTTTTTTCTTACAAGAAGAAAAAGAACAAGGAAGAGTTTTAAATGACTCTACAACTACAGGTCCTCAAAGATGGTAGACCTAAATCCAGATTTGGAGCATGAGCTTCATCATGTAGCTTTGCTTCTACTTTGAATTGTGCCATTGTAAACATTAGCCAAAGCGTACAGACAACTACTGTCAATTACTGAGGCTGAATCAGTTCTGTAGAATCTGTATCGATACACGTATCTCCAAGGAGTATTTTGCGGTATTGATATTTCGATGTTTTGAGCACAGGCCCAGTGAACGTGACATGACCAAAAAGCAAATGTGGAAATTTGCAGTGTGTTTGTTTTTATCAACTGAATCGAAACAAAGCAACCAAGCTACAGGTGTGGAGACCACCTGAACCTCAACACCACCTTGTTGCTCCCTGTTCATTTTAGAGTCCATTTTTGGGATTTGATTGTTTGCTTTAAACCCTTAAATTGATTATCACCCCTATACATCTCCAGTCTCTTGAAAGTTTACTCCCCTTGAGGCCTTTGGGTTTCACTGAGCACAAAACCAATCTACCTCTATCTAAGGTCAGACCTCTGATTCAGAAGCTTGGAGCATCTTCAAACCTGCACGTTTATGAGCTCCGAACTGGAACACAGCCAACTTGGCTGAGTTGACAGAGTTTTTAGGTTAATGGAAAAGGCACTGTAATTCCTGGGGTGATCAAGCCTTTTCTGCTGTGGCCTCTGAATTATCGAGCGAGGTGTCCTCCACCTTCTCCACCTCCATTTGCTGCTCCCTCAGGTTTGTACCGAGCATGCTCTGTGCCGTGCTCTTGGCTTTTTAAAGGGGAAAACTCTGAGTTTACAGTGAGGCTAAACCCAGTGCCCGATTATAATTTAGAGTCAGACTCTGATCCCCCTCATTGACCTCCTCTCATTAAAACCAGCCGGGTCGATATTCCTTCTGACAGCCTGCACCCCCCGTCACCTCCCACCAGGATCAGACTTTCTCCTGAGCTCAGCCTGGTTAATGAGCCAAGACGCTCGTCAGCACCCAGCGGAGAGCTCCACCAGCAGAGAGAGACTCCTGTGGCGTGCAGTGACAATGCGGTAACACAGAGGTAACCCTGACAGGTGGGACGCCGACTTTAGCTCTGATAACAGGAAGCTCGTCTACGGAGCCGTTATCTTTGAGAGCGTCTGACTGTGGATTCAAACAGCCTCAGTCCAGAGGAGACAAATCGATCCAGTTGTTCCTGTTTTTTAGCTGGGAATGTGGCCGGGGGGGTGTCTTCATGATGCAACGCAACTCTTCTTCAGCCAAATTAATTTTCAGGACACTCTGAGCTGCAGCGGAGGGCTGAGAGATGCAGATTAAGCTGCTGGTACCAAAACTCTCGGGTTTCTCCAGGGGCAGTTTTAGTAATTTGGAGGTCCAATGAAAACAGCAATGAGAGGCCCATCTCGCCAAAAGCAATCGTAATGTGTGAACTCTATAATATGAGGCTTTCTGAGGAGCTTCTGAAGAATCAAAATATAATGATTGTAGACAATTTCTCAGCCAAAAGACAGAGTGCTGTCTAAAGCTCGAAACACTCTGGATGCAGGTCGGCTACAGGGCACGTCAGCTTCAGCTTGCAACACCAAGGCTTTCGATCATACAAGTTAATAACTGAAGATAAGCAAGGTTAAAGACATGTGCACTTCTCCCAAAAATCAAAATCAAACTTAATTTCTTTTCCTTAACAAAGCAAAGCCACTTAAAGACATGTGGAGTTCATTTTAAGACACACATCTTGATCATGTCAGGTCATCTTGGATGTTTATCTTAGACTTCAAGATTTCTTTATTGTCATTCAAACTATATACCAACAGAACACAGTACAACGAAATTACGTTGCACCAGAATCAAGATGCTCAGAACAGAATAAATAATATTTACATAATAATATGATTTTTTTTTTATGTACAATGAGGCAGCTTGAAATGTTCATGTTGTAGAATTGAGCTTTAGTGCAGTATAGCAGGACGCAATTTAAAGTACAGTGTGAAGTCCCAATTTCCCTGAGGGAGTTTTTCCAAGGGGATTAATAAAATTCTATCTAACCTAATCAAATTGCAATGTAGAGCAAATAGAGAACAAAGTCAGTGCAGATGCAAATAGACTGAATCAGAATACACTTACATATGCACAAACAAGACAAGACAATATTGAGCCAACAGATTCGAAAAGGAGTGGGAGGAAGTAAAAAAAAAAAAAACGTATTAATTTCCACCCCTTTTCCAAACAATTATTTACAAAGCAGATGTTATGCACATACTGTACATGCACGTACTCATAAATAACTGTGTCCATGCACACTCATTTCTTACTTGGACATTGCAAACAAAATATTTCCATTAACAGCAGTATGTATAATTACACATACATACATACATACATAAAGATAATTACGTATATTTTCATATTTAATATATTCACTGGAAGAGAGATATACAGAATTCTCAGACCTACATTGTTTTGTATAAATAACCATATCATATTATCACACCACTTTATTCTCTTCATTACAGTACCATGTGAATATCCTCTTGTACATTATTTTATTTTACTTTGACATTTCATCATTTCCTCACTTAAACAGTTAAATATGCTCTCCCCAATAACTGATACACACAAGCTTTTCATGTTTGTGCATCTAATGTTTCACTCCTCAGATTGTAACCCCCCCTTCACAGTTGCAAAACAGACTTTGAATGTTTTCTGGTAATTGATTATTTCTTACCTTGTGCATTATTATTGCCGTTTGGTGAGAAACAATGTCGAGGGATTTTAATAATCTTCACCAGAAATAACTAATGAGTGTATTCCCTAACACCAACCTTATGTATGGTTCGTATTGCTTTCTTTTGTAAAGTGATACACACATATATTTAATATATATGCATCATGTATGCATACAAATGAACTGTCTAACCTTATAAAGATCAGAGCATTAGATCTAAGTATGTGACCTTTGTGCAGAGATGTATGGACAATGCAAATTACTATTCAAACAGAAGAGTTTCGAGAAAGCTGTTAAACCAGAGTACTGAATGCAAACATACCTTCAGGTTTTTATTTCCAGTATAAATTCAACAGTGGTACCAGTAGTAACAAGACAGCACTTGATGCTCAAAGTAAATTTTTCATGGAGCCTCTTGAAGCACAAGGGCCCGGGTTGGTTCAACTGCCCACAGGTCTGTCTGTTACTCAAAGACACGACTTCATAAATGTGTGTGCAACAAACAAGCGGACTCAGGGTCTGTCGCTGACATGGTTTACCTGTTGTACAGCAGAATGTCCGGCCTCCAGATCTGACTGTCCGGGAACCTGACGTTGGTCACACCGGGATAATCAGACGCGTTCCACTGCAGGTAGAAATCGGTCCAGTACTGAGAAACCAGAACAAACACAGAGACAGGATGTTAATGTTGTGGCTGGAGGAGCCTCGGCCCCCAAAGATCACCAAAACAAATCGAAGCATTGCTGTTTAAATTAACATCAATTTTAAATGTTATCAGATGGGCCTACACACAGCTGTCATTATCCAAAGACCCCTGAAGGAAGTAAGAAGTCTTTAGTCCACATTTGGAAACACAAAGAAATGCCTTACTCTTTACACTTCATACTTTAGTTGACTAAATTTACAGAAGATTTCATCGACTAAAACGTTGTGAAATTTCATCAACTAAAACTAGACTAAAATCAAGACATTTCAGATGACTAAATTATAACTAAAACTAGAAGATATTCCAGGCAAAAGTCTATGCTGTCAAAGTTAACACTGGTAGAGACAGCCAATAGAAGCTGCTGCTTGACTGGAGCTTCAGTTTTGATTTTGAGGAAGAAAAAAAAGAATATGAAGAAAAAACATGAAATTTATTCATTTTAGTATGAAATAAAATGCTTTATTTTGCTGCAGTTAATCTCAAAAGCCAAATTTATGAATAAATGGAGTTCACATTATCTGACTGCTTGTATTTTCTTATAAAAGATAAGTATGCAGTGAGATGGAAAATCAAGGATACTACTCACTGCTTTGCATCATGATGTAGAATCAAATTAAATCATTAACTTAATAATCAGTCAAATCGAATTGTGAGACTAGTGAAGATGCACAGCTCTAGTGAATATCAGCAGAGGTGTTCAGACATGCAAATATCGACAGTAAGCTTCTGAGGCAATTAGCAGATGCAGATATCTTATTTCTCACAAGAGACCCCTCAAACTGGCGTGACGGTTTTGGATGACATGGCCGAGCTTCCCCTGAACATGAAGTGACTGCAGAAACAGCAGAGGAAACAGGAAGACAGTCACAGACATGGACGTCATGTCTGAACCAGCTGATAATTAGGGAGCGTCCCTCCTCGTCCTCCACATTCGTCCTCTCGTAGTCTCAGTCACACTGACGCCGTTGTTTTCTCCGTCTGTTCGTCTGAATCTGAGAGGAGGCCGTGCTGCCGTCACACATCAGGACCATGCTGATGCCTCATTTACATTCCCAGCCCCCGTCTCGCCTCTCTCTGAGCTCTCTGAAGGTCACACACGTCTCACTCGCTCTTGTTTACTCGCTGTCACCGAGCTGAAATGTTTTCCTCGCAGGAATCCGATGAAAGCAGCAGAGTCACAGCGGCTGCAGAGACACCCCCCCTCTAAAAATCACAGGCGCTGAAGTTTCTGTGACTGAACTTGAAGTTTTCCGGCCGTCGGGTCCAAACTTTTAGGATATGACTTCAGAATTCTGTTTGATGTTCTGGAGATTGTAGAAATATGTTTGATAAACACGTCTCAATGAGTTACAGTTAAACTGTTTCTTGAGACCACAGGCACGAATCTTCATGAAATTTCAAAATCAGAATCCAAACACTAGATAGATAGATACAGCTGAAACCAGAAGTTTACATACACTATATATAAAATGCACATAACCTTTTTTTTCTCACTGTCTGACATTAAATCAGATTAAACTTTTCCTGTTTTTGGTCAGTTAGGATTACCAAAATTATGTCTATTTGCTAAATGCCAGAATAACGAAAAAAGGCATTTTTAGACAATTTTTATTACTTTCTTCAAAGTCAGAAGTTTCCATACACTAAGATTACTGTGCCTTTAAACAATCTGGGAAAGCCCAGATGATGATGTCATGTCTTTGGAAGCCTCTGATAGGCTTATTGACAACATCTGAGTTAATTAGAGGCACACCTGTGGATGTATTTTAAGGCACACCTGAAAAACACTGCTTCTTTTGTAACATCATGGGCAAATCAAAAGAAATCAGCCAAGATATCATGAAGAGAATTGTGGACTTGCACAAGTCTGGTTCATCCTTGGGTGCAGTTTCCAGATGCCTGAAGAGGCCACGTTCATCTGTTCAGACGATTATGCACAAGTATAAACACCATGGGAATGTCCAGCTATCATACTGCTCAGGAAGGAGACGGGTTCTGTGTCCCAGACAAGAACGTGCTTTGGTCTGAAAAGTGCATATCAACCCAAGAACAAAAGCAAAAGACCTCGTGAAGATGCTGGCTGAAGCTGGTCAGAGTGTGTCATTATCAACAGTCAAATGAGTCCTGTACCCACATGGGCTGAAGGAACACTCTCCCAGGAAGAAGCCTCTTAAAGAAACAAGATTACAGTCTGCAGATGCACACAGGGACAAAGACCTTCATTTTTGGAGACATGTTCTGTGGTCTGATGAAACTAAAATTGAACTTTTTGGCCATAATGACCATCGTTACATTTGGAGAAAAAAGGGGGAAGCTTGCAAGCCTGTCAACACCCAACATCCCAACTGTGAAACATGGGGGTGGCAGCATCATGCTGTGGGGTTGTTTTGCTGCAGGAAGGACTGGTGCACTTCACAAAATAGATGGCATCATGAGGAAAGAACATTATGTGGAAATACTGAAGTAACATCTCAAGACATCAGCCAGGAAGTTAAAGCTTGGGCGCACATGGGTTTTCCAAATGGACAATGACCCTAAGCATCCTGCCAAACTGGTTACAAAGTGGCTTAAGGATAACAAAGTCGATGTTTTGGAGTGGCCATCACAAAGCCCTGATCTCAATCCCATTGAAAATGTATGGGCAGAGCTGAAAAGGCATGTGCGAGCAAGGCGGCCTATAAACTTGGCTCAGTTACACCAGTTCTGACAGGAGGAGTGGGCCAGAATTCCTGCAAACTATGGTGAGAAGCTTGTGGAAGCAAATCCAAAACATTTGACCCAAGTCGTACAGTTTAAAGGCAATGCTGCCAAATACTAATGAAATGTATGAAACTTCTGACTCTCAAGAAAATAATAAAAAATTGTCAAAAAACAATTTCTCTCATTATTCTGGCATTTAGCAAATAGAAATAATTTTGGTAATCCTAACTGACCAAAAACAGGAAAAGTTTAATCTGATTTAATGTTAGATGGTGAGAAAAAAAGTTTATGTGCCTTTTTATATTGTGTATGTAAACTTATGGTTTCAACTGTAGATAGATAGATCGATAGATAGATAGATAGATAGATACTTTATTCCAGACTCAGAGATCCATATAATAAAAGTATGAAAGTATAAATATTGGTAATAAACAAAATAAAATAAAATACAAAGAGGCATTTACTCCCATGTTTCCAGGAACAAGAGAAATATCGAGAATCACTGAATGAGGGTTGAAGAGCTCCAAGAACAAAAACCTCCACCAAGGCGTTCATGACACTGATAGCGGACTTATTAATAATAATGTGGAAACTGCACTATTGCAAAATGTTAACAAATCCTTTAGAATAATTCCTAGATTCGCACAGTATGGATCACCACCTAAACATTTCCCACGTGCGTGGCCAACATTCTCTGAAAATGTCAGTAGAGTTTTTGAGTTGTTTGCATAAATGTGGAAAACTGCCCTGTGCCACAATGTTAAAAAACTAAATGTTATCGCGTCTTCCTTGTGCTTTGACAAACATTCCCCGAAATCATCATCATAATCTGTGGAGACCTTTTTGAGTTATCTTGCACACAGATGGACGGACAAACATGGGGATGAACACCGGCAAAAGCCTGACCTCCTTGGTGGAGGCAACAAAATCAATCAGACAATCATCATCATCATCATCATCACAGCTTTTCTCCAAAAACAGAAACAGAGACTTCAAAGAGCAGCAGAGCAGATATCAGAGGAAAAATCAAGAGTTTTCATGTATTTTTAATGTGCAGGTGGGCGCATCGGCACTTTCTGCTCACGTCTGAAAAGGTTCAAAGGCTCAACCAGTCACAAAAAAGACGAGAGTGAAAGAAAATCTGCAAACTGATGCAATAAGAGGCTGAGAAAAACACAGAGAGAGGTGAAACATGACAGAAATGAAAAAGCATGTCCTTCATTATCAGTGCTGTTCAAACATAAGGGCTTCCTCTTAAATAAACTTCTTCTGCTGGTATTTTGAGCCGTTAAAGTCAGTTTGAGTCTGATTCAGTGGTTTCTAACAGGATTATCCCCCCTGACAGAATCGTTGGTTATTTCTGGAGCTCTGAGGACATCTGACTTCTTGCTTCTGAACAAGATTAAACTCCAAAAAAGACCGACTATCAGCCCTGAGGGACCAAATAAGAGACCGTCAGGGGGACCAACAGCAGAGAGTTCAAGTTCAAGGACTTACTGAAGGACACAAATGCTCAAGACCCAGAAGTTGAGGAGAAATGGCTTTTACTGAAATGAAATGAAGAAGCGAGGAAGATTTAGCACTTCTAGGACAAGAGTCTCCCCTGTGTGATGGTTGGTTTTGGTTTGAAGTTGGAGAGACACAGATGTAATCGACTAATACTGAAAACAAACAAGTTTACGTGTTCCAGAAGATTCATCCAGCCTACACCAGAAAGACAGGGTGTAATGACCAAGCATATGCACGTACACGTCTTTCTGTCCGGGCCGCTCTTTCGATGGTCAAACCTCCAGGACACTGGTCAAAGTTAAAACTATGGCTGCTCATTCATGGCAAAAATCATAATTACAATTATTTTTGACAAATATGGATTACTCACTGATTTTACAACATGTAGCACATGCAATAACTGAACTAAACACCCTTTACAGTATTTGAACACTAAAAGAGCATGGAGTAAATGAAAATATGAGAAAATAATGATGGTGGAAAAAAACAAAAAAAACATGTGCCACAGGACATGTAGCACGCTAATCTTTAAATCTTGATTACTCAGTTTTCATAACTGGAGGAGGCCGTGATTTTAATAGACATTAAAACTTGATTAATTGCCCAGCTCTAGGGTCAACTGTAGCTGATGGGTCAACGGTCAAGGTCACTGAGTCTCATGTCATCTGTTGTTTGTGAATGTGATATCTCAAGGATGCTTAGAGGGATTTCTGTTAAACTTTGCACCAATGTCCACTCTAATTCAAGGGTGTACACAATAAAATTTAGAGGTAAAAGGTCAAAGACCAAGGTCACTGTGACCTTAAATCTGGGGAGCATAATTAAAGAGTACATTGAGGGATTTCCATCCAATTAAGCTCAAAACTGTGAACAGTTTTGTGGGTGAACTGAGTGGATTTTCATGGATTAAGGTCACTGTGACTTTACAT
Organism: Cetoscarus ocellatus; assembly: GCA_037902135.1. Lineage (NCBI taxonomy): Eukaryota > Metazoa > Chordata > Actinopteri > Labriformes > Labridae > Cetoscarus > Cetoscarus ocellatus. The sequence goes on from JBAMNC010001495.1 coordinate 911,156, forward strand.
ATAATTTATCTTTTTAATGCATCAGCCTGACTCCCATAAACTTAGCTCCTTAATCTAAAGTCTACCCAAAAATGCGACACCATTTTTATATAAATAAGATCTATACCAATCAAAATACATCATATTCCCTCTTCTTCTCACACTTATAGTAGCATCAAATCAGGAGGTGCAAGTTCATCGTTATACAAATATTCCCTTAGCAAAAGAGGTATACTTGAAGTTCATTTTATTAAGCATGCTTTAGTATAAGTATAATTATAGCAAGTATACTATGGACCATGTATTTGTAGTGTCCTAGAAAGTATACTAATTTAATACTTCTTCGGACTAAATTGGAGCATTTTAAAGTTTATAAAAGTATTCTTAAAGTATACTTCATAAGGTCATTTTAAGTTTACAAAAGTACACTTTCAAGTATACAACAAGTACACTTATCTTTAAACTACCAGTGTATGAGGTATATACTTCTAGTCCACATTTAAGTGTATTGAAGCATACTTTAGGTATACTTTTATGACCTGAAAACTACTATTCTATACTATTTTACTGGTGTACTTGTTGTTATACTTTAAGTATACTTGTAAGTTTGCTTTGCATATTACTTGTAGCATACTATTTACATACTTGAAATACACTTAAAGTATTCTTAAACTTAACTCATACTGTATGTAGTCTGATATATTTAACATTTTAAAACATACCATACAGTGAATTTACAAATACCTGCCTCAATTATTAAAGACGTGCATTTCAAAAAGAAAGAGCCTCGCTGGAATCAAGCCCTTCTTTGATGAAAAATGAAAGTTAAAAGTTCACATCTGCAGGTAAAAATGTAAACATAATAGTGTCTTCAAGATCAACTCCTTCTTTGTCAAAATGGTAAAGGAAAAAGTCTGCATTTGCTTATAAAAATATAAACAATATAGTGTCTCCAACTGAGAACTGAGTGAAATTGAGCTCACAAACTATTTACAGTAAACTTTTAAACTCCAGCTCTATATGATCCTGAACATGTAAGTTTACAACAGGGGTAATACCTCAAGGCAAATGTGTGTTGAGAATACACTTTGATTCTGCACAATGACTTGACCTTATTCTGAACCTGGATCAATATATACTAAGTATTAGTACTTTGTGGCAGAAGGAAGTAAAAAGTATACTAAAGTACAAGTATAAGATCTTAGTGTTAAAGTATAAGTGTAATTCTTAGTATTGATGTACTTAGTCTTTGACTTTTCTTTATACTTTCCAGTTTAGGTCAGTACACTTCACTATACTATTCTTAAGTGTATAAAATATAGTATATAAAAAGTAAACTTCAAGTATACTGCCTCAGTTTTAGTATACAATAAGTATACTTGTAGTACACATGAATGAACTACTTTGTGCTAAGGGTTACGCTCCTCTCATGTTCTTCTTCATTTTTTTCTGCATCCTGGGGCGAGTCAAAGAGTATAAAACTGCTGGTATATTATTCCAAAGCTGCAGCAACTCTGACATTCAGAAACCCACACGGATCACACGTCAGAAATGTTTCCTCTCGCTCGCAGACATCTATTATCTTCACCAAAAAACACTGGAGCAGGAGGCAGGGAAAGGCGAGAAGGACGAGGAGGAAACTCCAGATTAAATCAACCAAACGACTCGTCGGACCTGGGAGGGTGCAGAAATGCCGAGTCTCTGGGGAGGAACAAACCTTTCTGTACGAGCGAGGCGGATTAGGACGGATTAGTGCTCCAGTACTTCACAAACACACACTCCACGAGACCCGATGTGGAACCTAATTAAATGTGGACCGCTGCATGAAATGGGTTTAGAGGCTCTGGTAATGAATTCCTCCGCTCACTGTTGGCTCTGACATTCACACCGGAGTTAGTCCCAATCAGCGTGGAGCTTTGTAACACCGAGGCGAGGATAAAGTCACAAAGGAGAGTCAAAGGAGGGAGTGAAGTGCAGCAGGTGTGAGGGGTTTCTTCTTCACCAGGAGAGGATGAGGTATTTGTGGAAGCAGCAGAAGAAGTTGGCACAGGGATCAAGTTTTCCTCCATCACATGGAAACTTATCTGGGTCAGAGCTGTTTCCTCCAGAGTCTCTCTGAAGGAAGGAGGGAGGGAAGAGCGTGGCTGCGGGCTTTCATTTATTATCAATGTTTACTTTGCTTCTTTCCTGCAGACTCAGTTTACACATCTGCTCCAGAGGCCCGAGTGGCACAAATAGACTCATCTGGAACCGCTGGAAGTTTCAGCTTCTGTAACAGAGCTCTAATCCCAGTTCAGGAGAGCCGGGCGACTGCAGACGGAAGATTTTATTTTATTTTGAGGACAAGACAGCAGTGGGTACCATGTGGTTTAAGCCACATGAGGAATATTTCAGTTTTAATGAAATAAACTATGAGTCAGTATGTATCACTGCAAACTGGATATGACAATCAAGTTATGCTTTTGTTTTAAGGTAAAAAATTATCTTTAATTAACCCCCAAAATTAGCTCCAGCGCCCATCATGTATAGCAAAAATATGAATTATTTTTAAACAATTTTAACCCTGTGAATGCCAGTTTATTTACATGATGAAACTTTTTTTAACAACTGAATTATTTACTATATGATGAAAGCAAATTGATTTTTCTTGCACAGACTATCAGGATATGTAAATGACTACCATCATCTGATTTTTAATTTTGATAGATTATAACTTTTTGTGAAATTACAAAAAACTCTCACTTTTCCTCTTAAGGCCCTTTAAGGACATTGGATATATTTCAAAGTATTAAGCATATTTAAAAAAAAAAAAAAGTTTTGGTCTTTAACTCCAGTCCTCATTAAGTATGGCAAACATGAATTTATTTTCATAATTTTAACTCTCTAAATGCCAGTTTATTTACATAACAAAACTTTTTTATTTTTATTTTACAACAAATTAATTGATTATTGTTATTTGATAAAAGCAAGAGAATTTTTGTGCAGGGATTATCAGTCTGGGATATGTCAGTGATTAGCAACAACACTAGATTATTACTTTTTGTGCAATTACAAAAAAACTCTCACTTTTCCTCTTAAGGCCCTTCAAGGACATTGGATGTATTTCAAAGTACCGAAAATGAAAAAAAAACGTTTTGTATTTTTTTTTGCTCATTTACTGCATTCCTCATCATTTTAACCATCAAATTGCCTGTTTAGGGGAATTATCCATCTGGGATATGTCAGTGATTAACAGCAACTGTCAGCCAGTAAAAATAATTCATATCACTGGCCTGCAGTCACTGTTACATCTTATCAGTTCAATCAAGGTCACCATTTCCCACAATGCCTCTCTGCAAACATGAAAAATGGCACAATCTAACTGTGATTTGTCTCGTGTGCAGTTTATGCGACTGAGAGACAGGGTTACAGAGAAATAAACTGGATTTGATATTTCTGTATTGCAGTGGCAGTAGAATGAAAAAAGTGGTTTTAATGAGAGTCAATGGGGCAAAAAAGGGCTCCAGGGGTCAGACTGTCAGTTTTTTGCCTACACAGTGGAAAGTTTTGTTAATACAGTGTGGACGCTGTGATTCCAAAATTAATTGAAAAATTAGCCTTTTGTTGGACATCCTCATCCTTGTAGTGGTTTTTTGGTTTGTTGGTTACAAGTTGAACCATTGGTGATTATTTTTGCCACCATTTATGTCAACTTCCATCTTAAACGTGTTTGTGTGGAGAGGGAAACTCACCAGCTGCAGCCAGATGTTGGTGGTCAGCACCTGGTTCTTCTCGTCCTGCAAACAGAAAAACATAAAAAATCAGAGCGTATTTGCAGATGAACTGAACGCCCTCCACGTCTCTGCAGTCGTGGTTAATAGTCTGTCCCTTCTCCACTGTTTCCTTCATCCCTTTAAATTAATTTTCAACATGGAAGCGCGCCAGCAGACGGGCAGTGAATACAAGCAACGTCACTTTGATGAATGTCCAGCCTGCTAATAGATGCTCAGGTATCCGAGCGTACTGAGGGAATTAGAGACGGAGGTTTGTGAGCAGGCTTCCTCGCTGCAGGAGGAGAGGCAATAATCCAACACTCATCCTCACAAACAATACAAGTCTTATTAAAACAGAAAACAAGGGCGAGGCAGCATAACGGGGGAGTTAAGGAGAGGAATAACCACGGAGTAAGGTCTTTTTTTGTTCAGGTTATACGTTCTTTAAATTAAGACAAACTGTGAAAGAAAGCTGGAGTAAATGAGAACAAGCATTTAACTTTTCAAGGTTGATCGAATAATAGAGATGCATAAAACTGTAAGAGCCTAACTTAATTAGATGATTGCATTATTTTTACTAAAAGTTTGAAAAACTGAACGATAATTCTTTTCTTTTAATGTAAAATAAATGCCAAAAAATACTGACTCATTTCCTTGCAATCAGACACAGATGCAGAAAAATGTCCAGAAAAAACAAAAATGTACAGGAACAGTAATCAAAGGCAGAAAAATCCAACTAAATCCAAAAACCACAAAGTTAAAAACCTGGGCGAGCAAGCACTTGAAAACAAGGCAGGAGAGCATGAACACAGCGACAATGACAGCCTGGCAGAGGGCTGGTGAAAGCACATGGTGGATATACAGGTGAGACTGATGACAAATCAGACACAGGTGAGCTGGAACAACAGGCAGGAAGTGACATAAGACATCAAACAAAAGCACCAAAATAAAACAGGAAATCAACACAAAACTATTGAAAACATACAGGAACATCACATAGAGTCAATAGCAAAATCAGCCTTTGTTAAAACACATTTTGAAATAATCTTAAATCAGTGGTTTCGATTAAATTGTCTGTTTCAGGGTAAAAACACATTTAGATTTAAACTGGGCCAAGAAGTGAAATATCAAACTAACAGTGCTGCAAGTACACAAACCTTCACCAAGGCATTGACATCTGAGAGTAAGACGGAAGTGCTCAAGGCAGTCCATTATATACTTATTTTTTAACCAAACAATTGACAGGAAAACCTTGTCAAGTCATCATCATCATCATCATCATCATCATCATGTCACTGACAAAGTCATCATCTACTCAGAGCTGATGTCAGTATGTTTTCAGTTTGGCGAGCATCTTAGCTTTAAAGCTTTAGACTGAGAGCACGAGCTGCACGATGAAAATCTTGAGAATACAGAAGGCTTGCCTATTTTTCTGCAAGCTGTGTGTGTGTCTACATGGCAAAAACAGACAGAAAATGATAAATATAGAGCTGCTGGTTTTAGTCATGATTCAGTCATCTTAATTGATTTAATTTTAGTCTAGTTTTAGTTGATGAAATTTCACAACATTTTAGTCGATGAAATCTGCTGTAAATGTAGTCGACTAAAATATGAAGTGTAAAGGGTAAGGCATTTTTATGTTTCCTTGATTTCTGAAGTCATGTTTTACACTTGGATTAAATCAAACATCTAATAACCCTTTACTGAATGCTAGTAAAGTCTGAATGTATAAATGAACAGAAACAAATTGAACTTCTGTGTGAAATGCAGTCACCTTTATTTAGGCTACCTGGCAGAGCATCTCAGTTACAATACCAGAACTGACAACAAACAGTGAACCTGCTCTACATGAATATATCAATTCATAAAGAGAGGAGCTCTGATTGGATCGCTCCACAACTTATCCCACCACCACCAAGCTAAGGCAGCTGTGATTGGATGTCCCTCTGAACTCATCCAACCTTTCCACACAACAAAAGCAGCTGTGATTGGATATATTCCTAACTTGTCTCTACTTTCTACATGACCAAATTAGGTCTGACTGGATTAAGTCTCTGTCAAACATTTTAGTCTAGTTTTTATCTACTGATCAAAATGTCAGTAAATTAGTTTGAGTTTTTGTCCATGTGCACTTGTTTTTATGAGTTACTGTCTAGTTTTGTCAGGGGATAAAAGTTGACAAAAACTATGACAATGAAAACTATGCCTTACCCTTTACACTTCATATTTTAGTCGACAGAAGATTTCATCGACTAAAATGTTGTGAAATTTCATCCACTAAAACTAGACTAAAATTAAGACAATTTAGATGACTAAATTATGACTAAAACTAAAAGACATTTTAGGCAAAAGACTAAAAGTCAGAATTAACAAAGGAAGGACTCCAGGTCAGCAGGGGTCGTTCTTGTTACTGTTTTGTGAGCCAGAAGTAGAGCTTTGAATTTGATCAGAAGATAGATGAACATAAAATAAAAAAGTCAAATGATCTACTGGGATTGTTTAGTGGTGGACTTATTCGAAGAGTATGTTACGTTGGAAATCTGCTTAAAGTTGATTATTGGGAAAAGTGACAGCCTTACTTAGTAAACAGTGTGTAATATGTATTTATGAATATGAATGGCAGAATGTAGTTGGCAAACTTGGCCGGAGCAAAAAGTAAATAATAAAAGCAGCAGTGTGACATTTGGCACAGCAGCAGAGATAATAACCGTCACCGCACACACAGCTCCTGGCGTCCTGACAGGCGGCCGTTAGACACAATGTGGGCTGATCTGAGAGTTTATCGTCACATTAAAAAAGAGCTTCTTCTGCCTGTAGCCTCAAAGATGTGATTATGTCTGGGGAACATCTTTGGCTCAGGGGGTAAATGTGCAGCAGCCGCTTTGCAGCGATTGACGTAAACCTTTTACAGTTGGCAATAAAACTATTTTTACATTTGAGCAGAACAATCCTGGCTGATTTCAGAGGGGAGGGTACAAACAGCAGGTGTTCTGTTGCTTTGTAAAATGATCTGATGTCAGAATTCATCACTTTACTGTTATTTTTCTCTTCTTTCAGTCACTCAAAGTGGAAACAGAAAAGAGGGTTAGCCTATGACATGATGGAAAATTAAATGAAAGCAGAATTAAGTTCATTTCAGGTAAATGACGGTTGAATTTGCAACAAGATTAACTGATGCAGACTCTTACAACTGAATAAAAATGTGTTTAAAATCCCAATATTAATACATTAACCTTTAATCCTATAAATGACATGCTCTTTTGTCCATTAACGTACACCATTATCAAGGGCTGTTGCTGAACCGCAGCTAAGAAATGCTTTCTTTTGAAAGATCTCATTGAGATGCAAAATAAGGACACTACTACTCCTTTGAATGTCTCATTTCAGTTAAAAATCTTGCAGACATCTCTATTGACAAGTCAAAACATATGTTACAATAAACTTGTCTAGTCCAACAACATTTTTAAAGAAATCTTCACTTTAATTATTTAACCTTTATTGTTTTATCTGTAGTTTGTCTCGAGAGTCAAGGCCACATGCATTATGTTGTCGAGTCGTCCATCCGTTTGTACATCCATCCGTGTGAACAGATTCTTGTGAACCCGATATCTCAAAAAGGGTTTGAAGAATTTTCTTAAAATTTTGACTCCATAACCTGCTGGATTTAACGGTGAACTGATTATATTTAAGTGAAAGGTCATTGATACTTACGGTCATCTTTTGCTCGTGAAAAATATCTCAAAAATGCCCGATGAAGTTCAAGATTATTCAAGATTATCACTGGAGCTCAGAGGGAGCAAAAGGAGCAGAGGAGTAAGTCATGAAAACAAATCTTAAGTATAATATATATATTTTAAATCTTTCATAGTAGGTATTCAACATATCACCCAGATCTAATTTCTAATAAATAATGCAATTATTTATTTTTGTATTTACTGTTATAAAGCAGGGGTCACCAACTTGTAGACCTTGATCTACCGGTCGATATTTGAGACATCTGTAGTAGATCTTAATGTCAAGATGTGCAGCAGGTCTGATGTTGTATTGGGGGTGGACAACTGGTGGCTCAGGGGCCACATGCAGCCCTCCATTTCACTCAGTGTGGCCCAAATCAAATTAACAAATTGTAAACATAAAGAAAACATGACAAAATCTGCCAAATGAGATTGATCCTGATATACCAATACAACACCACGCACAAACTTGGATGTGAAATATTTCTGTAAAAACTTCAGACTAAGGGCAGCGTGTGGAGTTTACATGTTCTCCCTGTGCGTGCGTGGGTTCTCTCAGGGCACTCCGACTTCATCCCATAAACCAAAATCATGCTCAGTAGGTTGATTTGTGTCTCCAAATCACCCTTCAGTATGAGTGTGGGAGTGAATAATTGTCTGTCTCTCTATGTAGCCCTGCGATTGGCTGACGACTGGTTTCAGGGTGGACCAGATATCTTGATAGATAGATATAGATAACTATGTCTGACCTGTCACATGTCAAACATAGAGGGGAAATTAAAATAAGTGAAATCACATTTTTTTAGGGGTTTGCTTTGGTGATGCAAAGACTGAACAAAAAAAGTAAGCCTGGGGAAATTCAGGGGGCCTGATGTGGCCCTGGAGCCACCACATGATGATCACTGCTTTGAGGTTTTGTCTTCAAACTCTGCACGGATTTCCACTGTGAACCAAGAACCGACAGATTTGATTTCCTCTGGAATTTAAGTCACGGGTCAAGATCATGAACTGTCCTAGTCATCTTCTGCTTTTGAAAATGATATCTCCATTAAACTATGATTAACTGAGTAGATATTTGAGGTTAAAGGTCATCAGGCTTCTTGTTTCCATTTTGCTTGTCAGCCCAATAACTCAGAAATACTTTGAAGGATCTTTAAATTTGGCACAAATATCTACATGGACTCAAAGATCAGCTGGTAAGAGTTTGGAGGGGCAAGGTCAAGTGTCTTTGGGCCCCGGGTTCTTCCCTATCTCATGGACCTAATACCTGACTTCTTTGAGGGATTTCTGTAAATGTTGGACAGATGTCTTCTCTGACTAACAATGAAATGATTACTTTAGGAAGGATTACTAAAGGTCAGAGGCCGAGGTCTTTATCAACTCTGTATTAATCAGTAGACTACTACACTGTACTTTAACTCCATGTCAGTTGTTAAAAAAATCTCTACATAGTTCTAATTTTCAGTTGTTAAGCTTTTGTTCAGAGAAGTAAATGCACATGGTCTCCTGATGCGGACGTACATATCTGCCAAAACAAGCTAAATATTTCTTTATGTCTTCATTTTACAGTCAATTTTTGCAGAGACGCTGGCGTATTAGGTTGTAAAAATAGCCAAACTTACTCAAACTGCCAATTTGCTCTTCAGTTTGATATGTTTGACCCTACATATGTCTTGATATAAAATAAAAACTCCCTGTAGTTATACAACATCGTCGGCTGTCTGCCGTGCTTGGACGTCTCTGCTCGCTTTTCATGTTTTAATATGTAGGAACAAATTTTGGTTTGGTGTTAAATTAAGTCTGCAGGAAACTCCCCTGAGAAGAAGTTTTTACAGGATTCATACACTGCCTTTAACAGCGCCTGAAGCTCACTGAGGAATTATTACATAAGTCTGACTGCTTTTAATAAAACTGTAGCAGAGAGACTCAGAATGTATAATTCATCTGAGATTAGGAAAAAAAACACTGACGACAAAAATAATCTGAGCTCCACATTCAAACACAGCTGAGAAACAACAGAGACAAACTGCAGTAAAAAGAGCTTCTGTTAAAATCAATCGGTGTTTTTCTGTGACATTAAAAGGAGAGAGTGTGATGAGGATGAACGAGAAAAAACAGGAAAGCTCAAAAGTTTCCTCAATACTAAAAATTAAAGACTAAGACACAAAAAACAACAGAGAACAATGAGAAAAATAATAGTGACCCTAAGGGTTTTAACTTTGGTCTAATTAGTCAACAAAAGTAACACTGATTAGCCCCTCCCTTCACTTCTGTATAAGGAAAAGGATGTTCCACCTCCAAGCAAAAGGATGTTGAGTCAGTAAATTAAGAGACAAATCAGTCAAAAATTCAGTGAAACTGAAATGCAATGTAGATGAAAATCAAAACATGCCTTTATTAATTATGGTGATGAAGTCCTGGATGTCCCTCAAGACACTCCAGTGTGCCCCGCCCCAATGTTTCACCGTATTCTCTGTTAAGTGGATGCAACACTGGGCCGTCAGCCTCTCGTGGACTCACTTTTTACAGTGTGGTGTTCATGGATAAAAACAAAAAGGGGTTAGACTGAGAGAGAATCAATACTCTAATCTGCCCCTCAGGATCAGCACTCATTACCGACTGAAGTGATGAACTTTCCAACAAAGAGCCAATTAGCGTGTGCAGACATAAACACACTCCAGGGAGAGACCAAACACCTCATCCATTCATAACTTCAGCATCAAACATCCACTCAGACTCTTTCTGCACGGCTCCAACAGCAGGAGACGACTTTCATCTCCAGCTCACAAACAAACTTTCAGAGGTGTCAAGGCTGCGGCGCTTTTTATTCTCTTTCTGTGTTTCTTGTTTTATTCTTGAAACAAAGCTGCTCTCAACACTCAGCATGGTGCCCACGCTCTGCAGGCCACCTGTCCCACCCAGCTGCTGGTGGAGAGATGCACGCTCGCCCTTTTCACTGGGAATTTAGGCAACAGCGCTGTAACGAAGCTCCGCCATCATCACGCATTAGGACACTAATACTGATTCTGCGACAGCGTGACATTGGTGTCTCCATCTGTTAACTCATACTTTTTTGCAGGAGCACAAAAGAGCACGACACAGCGATGCTCTACCTGCTCGAGCCTTCAGACCGGTCCAGTCTCTGTTTGACATCTGCGGGCTCACTCACAGCGCTCTTTCAAGTAGAACTGGGTTTAAAAAATCGATTAATTGATTTGAATGGATTTTCCATTGAATGGCCCAATATTGATTCATAAAATCCTTAAATCGATCTTTTAATGTGTCTTTTCTCAGTGTGTAACGCAGCCTGCAGTTTGATGCCAAGTAGTCTCGCGTGACCAGCCATTTATTTCCCATGATGCCATGTCATTTCTTGTGTGACCAGATTGGAGATCTCATGAGATCTCGTCACTCGGCGAGGAGCACTGTTAGACAAAACATCATGGATGCATTTTGGATTTAAAAAACATGAAGGCAGCAACGAACTGGACAAGAGTAAGTCTACATGCAAGATATGCAACGTGCAGGTGACATATTGTGGAAAAACAACAAATCTCTGAAATCATTTATGGAGACACCACCTGGACACGCAATCTGCAAAGATGTCGGACCCGAAGCAAACGCAGCTGGTGAAGACATCTGTATGCAATAATCAATATGCAAGGACATACGAGCATACAACGTTGTTTGTAGCCTCCTTATTCACACTGCCTGCCCTGTGGTTTGATTTGATTTAAATTATTACATTTTTGTTTTGGTCAGGTAATGTTTAATAAAAACTACATGATCACTGTAACTGCTTTGGGCTCAATTCTTAATGTAAACATTAATATTTTCAATAATGCACAAAGTTAAAGTTAGTTTCTACTATTTACAGCACTAGTTCTCTGAGAATCTCTCCCATATTCAAGTAAAATTGGTGCTCTGGCTGAAATATCCTTAACTGAATCTAAATCAATCAAATCAAATTAAATCGTGCATCAAATCGAATCGATCGACTCGACTCGAATCAAATTGATTTGGGAAATTTGAATCGATACCCAGCGCTACTTTCAAGGCATGATATTTACACCAATGTGACATTTTGCCTAACACTAACATATTAAGATCCATTGTTGTCTTTCAGTGTCTTGTACTTAAACAGGAAACAGGACAAGCTGCAGTAAGAGCAGGGCGTTACTGGTGAAAGGAGGCGTAGGCCAAAGGTCACAAACTCACAGAGGCTTTGTCGAGGAGAAGAGTGAAGAATCTTACTGCAACAGGTAGTAGAGCCAACATAGTTCTTTGTGTAGTTTAACCTTAAAAGTGGGTTAATTCTGAAGCTTTTGGTGGCACCATGCACCAGGATGCAGACAGTCAAAAATCTAACACTACAACTGAGTGGAAACATAAAAACCTCATGGACGTGGTGAATTGTAGTGATGCATGATGTTATCGGTTTGATATTGTATCAGCCGATAACCACCACACGTTTTTAGATATTGAAGATATTTACAGCCGATACATCAGCTACACATATCAGCCATATTTTGTCATTTTGCCTTATTTTAGTTATTGTGTTGAAATTTGGTGGAATACGTAAACAACTTATATAAAGCCATTGCTTATTTTACAGAAAAGAGCAGTGTGAATTATAAATAAAGTGGAGGCAAGGGAACACACCAACGACCTTTTTATCAAGTCAGGATTAATTCAACTTCAAGACATTGTCGAGTTACAGACTTTATTAGTTATGTTCAAATTAAAAGGCAGAACGCTGCCAGAAAATATACATCTTTTTGCTTTTACTTCAAAAAATAAGGATCATAGAGGGAAATTTGATTTTAAACATCCATTTGCACGTACTACTCTAAAACAAATGTGTATTTCAGTGTGTGGTGTCAAATGATGGAATTCTTCAACAACTGACTTAAGGGCCTGAACCAATAATCATCAGTTCAAGAGAATGTATGAAGACAAAATGATAAGAAAATATGAAACTGATAGGTAAAAGATCTTCTGTTGCTTTGTGTGTTATTGTCTTTGATGGCGAGTTGTTGTGTATGTTTGTTTGTTTTCTTTTTGTTTTTTAATTTGTTTTATCCCTGCTTTTTCGATAAGCAGTAGTTGTTAAATATCTGATGGACAGGACATCTAATTATGTCTTGTTTTATTATTTTGAGAAAGGGGCTGGTAATCATAAGACTCTCTTCTTCCTGCCCCGTTTCGGTCATGGAATAGAACACGTATATATATATATATTATATATGGATATATATATATATATATATATATATATATATATATATTATATATGGATATATATATATATATATATATATATATATATATATATATATATATATATATATATATATATATATATATATATATATATATGTATATATATATATTAATATATATATATATATTATATATGGATATATAGGGAATATCGGCAAATTACACAAATGTACAATATTGATGCACCTTCTCATCACTGCATGGGTACATTTAAAAATCAAGGGTTTCATTTTTGCAAGGGTTAAATGCTGTTTTTCTTGTTTTACCTCCGGTCCTTGCAAACATATACTGTAACACTGAAAGAAACAAGTCCATTTTAGTTAAGTACAGAGCTTGAGCCTGAGAAATACTGGGCTCGGTATCTGTGATAATCAATTAAAAAATATTGGCACATTGGATATCGTCAAGAATCCAATATGGTGCATCCCTAGTTAACTGTTATTGTCTGTATGTGTGGATGAGTGTTTGAATGTGTTTTCGTACCACGTCCATGATCTGCAGCAGGCTGAAGCTGAAGTGGACGGTCAGGCTGTGGGAGTCGTTGCTGACCGGTCGCTCTAACGGGTTGTAGTTCCTCATCAGCTCCTTGTAGAGGCGTCGCTGATACACGCCCTGCAGGGAGCCTGGAGAATACAGACATCCTCATTGAAAACACACAATACAGACCAAAGCCCCTCTGGAGCCCTGTGCCTTTGGCCAAAAGGAGGAAACAGCAGCTTTTTTCAGCTCCAGATCGATGTTTCTGAGTGACTCCAAAGAAATCTAAAACAAAATGGATGTTTTCAAATGTTTTTGTCTTCATGCTGATCTACTTTTGAGGTTATAACAGCTTTCTAAATCACTCCAAATGTTTTCTAAATGTCTGTATGTCTTCATGTCCTCCCTCGTGTTTCTGTGTGTAAATGTGGGAATAAATGAAACTGCCCTCCCTGATGTTTGTGTGGGCAGCTGGTTGTGTCTGTTTGCCTAAAAAAAACAATAAGCAGAGAAAAGAAGCGTTAAGGCAGCGGGAAAAACAAGTGTTGTGCAAATGTACTGAACATCATGCTGTGAGACGGTCCAATAACATCCCTCTGAACAGATCTGTGCGCGACTGTGCGATCTCGGATCCCAGCTGTCAGACTGTGGGAGGACGGAAAAACAAAACCTGTGAGAGCCGAGTCACGTAATGAGCTCATGTCCTGCATAAGCACTCTTTATATCGGAGAAAAATACAGTTCATGGTCTTTCTAATCGGTCAGTTAACAGACCGACCTCTTCCCCCATGTCAGCTGGGATAGGCTCCAGCCCCCGAGACCCCAAAAGGGCGAAGGGTTTAGATGATGGATGGATAAACGGATTTTAATAAAATTTTACTTTTACTAGAATCACATCAAAGTTTAGAAGTCTGGTGTCACAAACCCTCGTCTAATGTTCCCCCTTATCCAGCACTCCAGTCTCAAACGGAGGACGGGCTCTTCAGCTCTGATTCTGACACTCAGAGATTTCTGAGTTCGCTCACGATGGCCATCTTTCATCTCACACAGTCTAAAATCACAGATTGTAAAAAGGCCTTAAAGGCTTTAAGGAGGCGGTTTCATCAGCCACAGAGAGGATGAAAGCTCGTCGGGATGATTGAGGGGGTGAGACCCTGACTGAGCGAGGGGGAGGGGGTGAGACCAACAGTGCACTTTTTTATAGTCCGCCCCGTCCCCGCTCAGGGTCACTGTCAGCAGGTTTGAAATACTGAGGACACCAGCTCCAGGTGACGGACTATTTTTCATTTTAGGCCCTGTTTCTGCTTCAGATTATGCTCTGTCTGCTTGTTTGCTCTTTTTGAAGGTTCTATTTTGGTTAAGATGATGGAAAAAGTGAGAAATATGAAGAGGTAAATGTCCTCAACATTCTTCACCGAGTAAACTTGAGCTGGGGAGTTTCTTTGAGAGCTGGACCAGTGTTAACACTGACAGCACTTTTCATGTTACTTTTAGTTATAGTCTTCTGCCTGAAATATCTTTTAGTTTTAGTCATAATTTAGTCATCTAAATTGTTTGAGTTGATGAAATTCCAGAACATTTCAGCTGACGAAATCTGCTGTAAATGTAGTTGACTAAAATATGAAGTGTAAAGGGTAAGGCATTTTTACGTTTCCTTGAATTTCTGAAGTCATGTTTTACACTTGGATAAAATCAAACATCTAATAACCCTTTATTGAATGCTAGTAAAGTCTGAATGTATAAATGAACAGAAACAAATTTTCCTTTTGTGTGAAATGCAGTCACCTTTATTTAGGCTACCTGGCAGAGCATCTCAGTTACAATACCAGAACTGACAACAAACAGTGAACCTGCTCTACATGAATATATCAATTCATAAAGAGAGGAGCTCTGATTGGATCGCTCCACAACTTATCCCACCACCACCAAGCTAAGGCAGCTGTGATTGGATGTCCCTCTGAACTCATCCAACCTTTCCACACAACCAAAGTAGCTGTGATTGGATATATTCCTAACTTGTCTCTACTTTCTACATGACCAAATTAGGTCTAATTGGATTAAGTCTCTGTCAAACATTTTAGTCTAGTTTTTATTTGTTGATGAAAATGTCAGTTAATGTAGTTTGAGTTTTTGTCCATGTGCTCTTGTTTTTGTCAGTTACTGTCTAGTTTTTATCAGGGGAAAAAAGGTTGCTGACGAAAACTATGACGAAATATTCAACAAAACTGTTCGTGATGATGGATGCTCAGGGTAGAAAATGAGTAAAAATTGTCATTAGTCTTAAAAAACATCTCTGTGTGGAACCTGAATGAATTTTGAATACATATTTACATCAATGTGTGCTAACCATGAGCAATATTGTGCATAAAAATGTCTGTTTATGCAAAACCTGTGCAATATAACTGGTGTGGGCAAGTGTGCTATCACAAATTAGCACTTTAACTATGTTGTGCAATCTATCAGCACTTTAACTCGCTGCAGTTTTCACATTAAACAGCTTTCTGAAGGTCTTTTAGAAGAGTTAGCAAACCTTCTGTGCAGCTGTATGTGTGTCCATTAAAATAATGTCGAGTTCATGCTGTTCTGTGTATTTGTCATCTTGCTGCTGCCTGTTACTGATGTTTTACGTACTTTATATATTTTAAGATTGTACACACTTGTAAGCTGCTGGGGACTACAGATGGAAATCAGCCTGTGGCTAGAATCTGGCACATTTACTTATCAATATTTATGAATGTGCACTGTCCTCTATTTAAATAAATTAATTGAATTAAGTGGCGGTGCAGAAGTTAATCTGAAAAGGCAGATCCTCCTAGATCAACAGTACAATGTGCAGGGTGTGTTTGAGTCTTAGCAGAAAAATATCAGAATCAGAGGTTTAACTTTTTACTCAAAGAAAACACAAAAACCATGAAACAGAATCTCCTTAAAAGTGTCAGTGTGGAAGTCTTTTCTCAGAGGGACGATCAGACTGCAGATTTCTGCATCTTAACCCCCACGGGCTACTCTATATCCTGTGCAGTACATTTCCATATATACATAGAAATACTTATTTTTGTTCTTAATATTTATCCTCTCTCCATCTTATATTTGCATATAGAGATTTTCAGTTGCACTGTCCTGCAGGATTTTATTTTGTTTATATTTTGTACTTCTTACAACTATTTTATACTTTACTTCTGCTTTTTTACGCAAATATCTATCTGCAGTGAAAAGGAGAAGCTCTCTATCTCGTTGTACATTTTGTAAAATGACCATAAAGGGCATTCTGATTCTGACACTTCAAAATAAAACCAGCTCTGAACCCTCAGGAGTAACTTTAGATAAACACTTCACCACATTTTGTGTTTAATCCCCAAAGAAACTGAACTTAAACAACATCATGACTTTTAGAGGAAGAAGATGGAGGCTTAATATCTCTCTTATAATGATTCATAAACAAAATTGTAAGCATATTTATGGGGTATCATTATCAGAACCAGAATCAGAATACTTTATTAAGTTGGTTGTTTTAGTTGCTCTTATACACAGTATAGCAGTAGGAATATCAACAAATACAAAACCCAAAACCAGTGAAGTTGGCACGTTGTGTAAATCGTAAATAAAAACAGAATACAACGATTTGCAAATCCCTTTCAACCTATATTCAATTGAATTCACAGCAAAGACAAGATACTTAACGTTCGAACTGGTAAACTGTGTTATTTTTTGCAAATATTAGCTCATTTTGAATTTGATGCCTGCAACATGTTTCAAAAAAGCTGGCACAAGTGGCAAAAAAGCCTGAGAAAGTTGAGGAATGCTCATCAAACACTTATTGGGAACATCCCACAGGTGAACAGGCTAATTGAGAACAGGTGGGTGCCATGATTGGGTATAAAAGCAGCTTCCCTGAAATGGTCAGTCATTCACAAACAAGGATGGGGCGAGGGTCACCACTTTGTGAACAAATGTCTGAGCAAATTGTCGAACAGTTTAAGAACAACATTTCTCAACGAGCTATTGCAAGGAATTTAGGGATTTCATCATCTACGGTCCGTAATATCATCAAAAGGTTCAGAGAATCTGGAGAAATTACTGCACGTAAGCGGCAAGGCCGAAAACCAACATTGAATGCCCGTGACCTTCGATCCCTCAGGCAGTACTGCATCAAAAACCGGCATCACTGTGTAAAGGATATCACCACATGGGCTCAGGAACACTTCAGAAAACCACTGTCAGTAACTACAGTTCGTCGCTACATCTGTAAGTGCAAGTTAAAACTCTACTATGCAAAGCCAAAGCCATTTATCAACAACACCCAGAAACGCCGCCGGCTTCGCTGGGCCCGAGCTCATCTAAGATGGACTGATGCAAAGTGGAAAAGTGTTCTGTGGTCTGACGAGTCCACATTTCAAATTGTTTTTGGAAAGTGTGGTCGTCGTGTCCTCCGGACCAAAGAGGAAAAGAACCAGCCGGACTGTTATAGGCGCAAAGTTCAAAAGCCAGCATCTGTGATGGTATGGGGGTGTATTAGTGCCCAAGGCATGGGTAACTTACACATCTGTGAAGGCACCATTAATGCTGAAAGGTACATACAGGTTTTGGAGCAACATATGTTGCCATCCAAGCAACGTCTTTTTCATGGACGCCCCTGCTTATTTCAGCAAGACAATGCCAAGCCACATTCTGCACGTGTTACAACAGCATGGCTTCGTAGTAAAAGAGTGCGGGTACTAGACTGGCCTGCCTGTAGTCCAGACCTGTCCCCCATTGAAAATGTGTGGCGCATTATGAAGCGTAAAATACAACAACGGAGACCCCGGACTGTTGAACAACTTAAGCTGTACATCAAGCAAGAATGGGAAAGAATTCCACCCGAAAAGCTTCAAAAATTGGTCTCCTCAAGTTCCCAAACGTTTACTGAGTGTTGTTAAAAGGAAAGGCGATGTAACACAGTGGTAAAAATGCCCCTGTGCCAACTTTTTTGCAATGTGTTGCTGCCATTAAATTCTAAGTTGATGATTATTTGCAAAAGAAAATAAAGTTTCTCAGTTCGAACATTAAATATCTTGTCTTTGCAGTGTATTCAACTGAATATAAGTTGAAAAGGATTTGCAAATCATTGTATTCTGTTTTTATTTACGATTCACACAACGTGCCAACTTCACTGGTTTTGGGTTTTGTACATTAAAATAGATAAGAGCTTTAAAAAAATTAATGAAGGAAGTAAAAATTAAGAAAACAGGTTGTCACATGCAGAGTCTTTAAGCTACAGCAACTTCCTTTTGAAGTAAAAAGTCAAAAAAGTAAAATTGAGAATATAAACAGGGCCAAGAAATTTACACTATTAACATTAACAATATTTACCATATGAAGATATGAAGATACTATGACAGCACTGATTGACATTATGCTTTTAAAACGCTGTACAATCATAGAAATGACACTTTTGTCCATTTGTAATGCTTTATAATATAAAGTCATTATAATGCTACTGTATATAATGAGTCTTAACCATACTTAAAGCGAGTTATATAGACTGAGGTCATTATAAATAACGCTTTATACAATAAATACACTTCTAGTATTGATATGATTTAGTAGATTTTATTAGAATCTAGACCTGTGTGATTTATTGATCAATTTGAATTATCTGCTGTGAAAATATATACTGTAGTACAGATTTGTTTTCCATGGCTTACTACTTCACTTTTTTTCCCTCCCTCTGAGCTGCAGTAATGAGCCTCCGTCCCCACATTTCCCTCCAACAAAAACACAACAACAGTAAAAAGTTGCTGCATTGTCTGAAGACAGAAATACAGAAGAAGTGCTCCCAGAGCACAAAACTCTGCCAAGGCATTCCTGACATTGTAAGCCAAGTTATTACTGAAAATGTGGAAAACTGCCCTCTCGCAATTTGAACATGTCTTTTAAAAGATTAATGGATCGGCGTCTGGACTTAAATCACCACTCAAAGGTAATCACTTCTCTCTTGAGCCATGACCAACATTCCCCGAACATTTCATCCAAATCTAATCTTTACTTTTTGAGTCATAACTTCCTTGGCAGAGGTAATGACATCATCATTTAGCCGACAAATAGAGACAGTTTTTGGACCTTTCTTTCCCAACCTGGATGAATATTTTTGTAAATATTGAAGTTACTTTTATTTGTATTATGTGGAATTTTACACTGCTGTTTGGACTCCCTGATTCAATGAAATATTTCATGTTGTTGAAAATATTTTCAGATAAAGATCCTGAGGGACAAAAATCCTGAAACATTTACAACTGGACTTCCTTCGGGCTCATGATTTTCTTTTTCTATCACCATTTTTCAGTCCACCATTGGCCATCATGTTACATTAAATTATATTTCAAAGTTGACCTCTGTTCTGAAATAATACTCCCTGAGAGCCATTTAGTCAGAGCATCTGGATTATTTTACATCCAAGTCTTTGAAAAGTCCAGTCATAAAAAGTTCCACCAGTCAGTGATTTTCTGTCCTTATTTTAAGTATTTTAAAGCAGTTTCGTCTCTTTTCAGGAAGGATTATAGAGAACTACAAAGGATTAGATGCTGGATTATTGATGTATTTCCACTGTGTGCAGTTTGCTGAATCAGTAACGAGAAAAGATAATGAATGGATTAATGACATGCACACATGCTGAGGTTCTGGCGTGTGAGAGCGTGAGTATAAATATCCTACCATGGATGAGGCAGCAGAGCGTCAGGACGTGCAGCGTGAAGATCCGAGCGTCCATCCTCATCGGTCCAGACTCACAGATGAGCGAATGCACAGAGTTCCTCCTGATCCAGCAGAAAGCACGGCGGCGAGGGAGAGAGAGAGGGGAGACGCACTCAAACACACAGAGGGAGAGGGCGAGGGGGAGGGAGGCGATCAATAGAGGGGAGACGAGGATGCTCCTCCCCACCCAAAACATCTGAGGGAGAGGATTGGGCAGCTGGAGGAGGACGCTCGGTGTGTGCTGATGATTCACCCGACGTCTCTGTGGAGGTTTCACAGCTCCGGACTCAAAACTGTCTCTGTATTGATGTTGTCATTTAGTCAGTGACGTCCAAGCACTTTATTCCCCACTGATATCTCTCAGCCATGTGATTGGCACAGTGGAGATGGGGGCAAAAAGGGCTGTCCTCCTGTGACACATCAGCAAAATCCTTGACATGACAAAGATGGGCAGTACACTAATCTGCAGTACTCGACCAGCATTAATGTTAAATCACATGTTGTTTGTAGCTCTAGTTCATGAAAGTCACTGATTAACAAAGTCAGCATGATATTCTGCTCATGCTACCGAGGAGCGAATGCAAATATTCTTCGTTGTTGATGATCTGTTGAATTAATCACAGCTTTACGAAGCAGGAAAATGAAATAATACTCCTGGATTATGATGTAGATATCTTGTGTCATGCTTACAGACAACATAAACACACAGTTTAACCCAGTGCAGCAACAAAACTAAGGTCACAATCTCAACATGATGCACTAAAACACTTGGCCTGGGTGAAAGTTTGTCTAAATGGAGCCAACAGAGCAACAGTTGCTTTAAGATAAAGCTCGATTGAACCAACAAAGGGTCAGATTGGACTAACTTCTTATTTCACCTATTTGAAAACTATTTTTAAAGATTTAAGAGTCTAAAGCTAAGACTCAGTTACTTATTTTGTTCTTTACGCTGTGGGCTTTATAGGGAGGATAAGGGCCACTAAAAACAAACAAAACCAGATATTTGGAGCTTTTAAGTCTGTGAAAATAGTTAGGATTCAGAGATTTAAGACAGAATCCTGGGATTTAAGTTAGAACCCTGAGGTAAAAACAGAACTTGGGAAAAAGCTCGATTCCTGAGAAAAGTCTTAATCCTGGGATTTAAGTCTGAACCCTGAGAAAAAGGTTGGGGTTAACAGAAAAAGCCAGAATCACAAGATTTAAGATATAATTCTTAGAAAAGTCAGAATTCCAAGATTGAAGTCAGAATCTTGAGATAAAACGAGAAATTTTGAAGAAAAAAGTCAGAATTCTAAGTAAAAGCCAGCTTCCTGAGAAAAGCCAAAATCTTGAGAAAAAAAAACATTACCTGAGTTAAGTCTAAATCCTGAGATTCAAGCAAAAATCCTGAGACAAAAATTGGAATTCTGAGAAAAAGTCAGAATTTAAAAAAAATTAAAAATAAAAATAAAAATAAAAACCACCGGATTTAAGATGGAAGTCTGAGAAAAATCAGTTTTATGCAAAAAGTCAGAATCCTGAGATTTAAGTCAGAATCATGAAAAAAGTCCCAATACTGGGATAAAAGTGGGAATTCTGAGAAGTCAAAATCATAGAAAAATCAAAATTCCGAGACAAAAGTAAAAATTCAAAGAAAAGTCTGAAAACTAAGATAAAAGTGCAAAACTTAAAGGAGTCAGAATCTTAAGAAAAATCAAAATTCATAGAAAAAAGTGAGATTTCTGAGAAAAATTAAATCCAGCCTCTGAAGTTTTATTTTTCAGCCGTCCTTATCCTCTTGTGTACTTTTCCATTACTCGTTACAGTTTTTTTATGTTCTGCTTTTCTTTGTCACAGGCTGTGGGTGTAGACGTGGTTTTGGATGCTCATGAGAATCACTTTGCCTGAAATACTCAAACTTTTCATCTCTTATCCTCTTCTGCCTCCTTCACCCGGTGAATTCTGCTTTAGTCCTGCCTCTGATGAGAGGTGTTGGCACATTTTTGTTTTTAATCATTCCTGCAGAATATTTAGAGGTGGAGACGACTTCACGTGAAGCTCGGGTGTCTGACAGGAAACACGCTGCGACTCCGACATAAAAAACAAACAAACAGTCTGGAGGAGAAAGAGAGGAGGGTAAAACTTCACTGTGAGGCTTTTCCAGCTCAGCTGAAAGTTTGTTTTCATAGCAGAACAGGCTAAAAGACTGTGAACGGAGTCTTCTGAGGACGAAAACAAACCAGATATTTTTAGCTGCGGTGTGCACAGGAGAAGAGAGAAACCGTGCACGACTGCTGTGCACGGTTTCTCAGAACTTTTAAGGCAAATACCTGCAGATGTTGATGCTGGTCTGATAATATGGTGCATCCCTAACAGTTTGTCCTCATATGCATGAAGCAGCTCTCTGACAGAAGGCTGCAGGGCTTCTTTAACCTCTCCCTCTTTAACTCTTCAGGAGAAAGACTGAAAATAAACTTTGAATAAACAAGCAAACGAGTGCAGAGGCTCCCGTGTGAGAGCTTTTCATCTGCTCGGCTGAGCCTGATATCAACTGCTGATTAATTTTCTAATTAGGACTGAATAATGAGCTCGTTTTCTTAATGGCTCCCTTCATTAGAGACGTTATTACTGATACACAGGCAGATCCAAGAGAGAGAGAGCGGAGGGAAAGCCAAACTAACACCAGAGCTTCAGGAGCTCCCATCAAATCTATTTAGACACACATTACATTGAGCTATGCACTGGATATCGCTCCATGTAGATGTAGTTATTTATTTAGTTGTTGTTATCTTGTTTACATGTGATTCAAGATTTATGTTGATTATTGCCAGTTTTATTATTTAGAATATTTAGGCATATATTTAGGCTTTTATTTTGATGGGTTTGGTTGTCTGGCACTGGGTGATATGGACATAGAAGGGCAGGTAAGACGGGACAGTCGGTACGAGGACGCCAGTTTGTTTGCAGTCTTTCATAAACCAGAGGAAACTGAGGCTTGAACATTGACTTTTGTTTTGATCTTTCGTAAGATCCCCCTGTGCAACAGTGGCCGTTTTAAGTTTTGAGATTTATAGTTGTTCTGAAGTTGACAAAACCAAATGGCTTTACAACTTTCTGTTATTGTAATGGATGAAGGTAGGGCTGGGGGAAATGACCAAAACAATTAAAATGTCAGATTCATTCTCATCAAACTCACTTTAGATTTGTAATCTCTTATTTTTTTGACCTTGCACATTCTATTCACTATGTTTCTGTAATTGTGTTGTATATATTTGCACCTTAATTGTGTACATTTTTTTATATTGCTAATTTTTCATGTAAATATGGCAGAACTCAAATATAAAAGTGACTTAATGAGGGTGTAAGAAAGTACCGATGCCCCAATATTTTACTGTATTTTGTGATGCAATACAGTAACTATATTCTTAGTGTAGTATAATAATATTCAATAATTTATGAGTTTTTCAGGAGATGTTTTTGCTTTTTATAATGTTTTTTCCTTCATTAAATGCTTTTATTTTATTTTTTTTTGGAATCTCACACAATGTTTTATTTTAACGCTATATTTTTTTACCTCTCACTAATTGCTTTGCATGTTGTGTGATGGCTTTTAAGGAAGAATATAGATTTAGGCAGAAGGGAGAAAATGTTAAGGGGTGGATTTTTTTATGATGCTCTTCAGGAAAAAGTTAATTTTGAGAATGTTGACTTCACTCTTAGTGTTGTATTTTACTTTATATGAAACATGCAGACCTTTTTAAAGAAACTATATTTCAGATGAACTCTGCAGTCTGATTTAAATCTTGATATTTTAACTTTCTCTCAAAGTAACTTGTCTTTTTTTTTTACTTAATTATATTTTCTTGTTATTTGAATAAAACACTTGATAAATGTCATGTTCTGTGTTCATATGAAATGTTTTTACATTAGTTATGATTTTGTATCTTTTTTAATCATTTACTCTTTTTACTTATTACTTCATGTGACTTTGATTCATTTACTGTCTTCATGTTCAGTTCAATGTTTTTTGCATTCAGTGAAATATTAGAATAACTTTCAGGGGGACACACTCAACACTTTTTGCTTGCAGAAAATTCAAACCCAGAAAGCGCTGAGTCTGTTTCTCTCTTCTATCTGAGAGCGTCACCCCCTCCAACAGTAATAATACAAATCTGTCATAAAGAATATCATTTATGTGTTTACCTGGGAGCGGTGATATTACTGTGTGCCGGCCGCCATCGTCTGGAGACAGATGGGTTTAATTCCAGGACGCCTCCCAGACTCTGCGCTCCACACAGCTCCATGCACCCTGCAGATTATTCCCAGCTCTGCCTGCAGCCTAACGAGCTGAAAGACAAACAGAAAAGCCAAAATCTGCAAGTTTCAGTAACTTTCAACTACTGAGAATCCCGTTAATGACTGGGGAAAAGTTGGGAAAGAGCTGAAGAAGCAAAGAGGAAAAAATAAACAGCTGAAGGACTCAGAAATACTCCAACATGCCTGAGACTGTGAAAGCCTGCAGAGGCTGTAATTAACGCCATGTGGCCAGAAATATTATAATTGATTTATTTCTGTGGAGTTTTCAATTATGAGGGGAAAATTTGGTCACTTTAAATGGACAAACATTTTGTGTGTGGTGTGGGGGGGACACAGCCGCTGGACTGACAGTGGTGTTGGAGAGGACGATGCTGTCCAAGCTGCAGGACATCATGGACACCCCCCCCCACATTCAGACTCATCCCCACACGATGCACCACAGGAGGTCATCCTGCGGCTGGCCGTCAGACTTTATAACTCCCTCTGTGACATTACTGCTCCGTCAGGTCCTGGAGAAGAAACTTGTTCCTCTTTTTTCACTCTTTCCTCTGATACTCTCCTGACACACGTGCAGTATCTTACTGCCAAACCATGCTTTCATATGATAAATACTGTTTATGTTTAGAATGTAAATTCTTTGGCCTTGTTCATTGTCTCACCTTACTTATTTCATTTATTTTTCCTTCATAAGGTACATTGTTGTCTTAAAGACTGTGCAAGTTGTAATTTTTGCATATTTAATTTCTGTGTGCATTATTCACAAGCGAGACTAAAAAAGTGGGTCTGAGTTTGCCCTTAATAATTCTGATTGTTAATGTTTTATAGATAAATAATTTGAAAGATAAATAATACTTTAAAAAGTAGACATTTAGTGATAATATGGAAAACCAAAATGGTACATTTGTATATTCTGCCAATATTATAACCAATATATGGGAAATATATGGCCAACTTGTATAGTTAGAATATGAAATGTAAATATCTGCAACAAGGAAAATGAAAATCCAAGCTGCAGATCACGGCAAAATAACAGTTGAAAGCTTTATTTTTGGCAAGTTTTTAGCTGAATTATTTGGCAGAGTGGCTGAAATAAAGAACAAATCGTCCCCTGTATTGGCTCAAAACAGGAAGAAGTATTTAATTGTCAAATAATGGACAATTTCGTATTTTAAGGGACAGGAGGCAACCCTTATATTAGCATGTTAACTTGAATTTTCCTCTCAAGTTTTCTTCTTAAAGTAATCAAACTTTTAATTGCTTATATGCAAAATGAATAAATATTATTTATAGGTATTTACCCTGTGATATTGTTAGCTGGAAAAATACAGAGAAACAGACCATTATGAGGAACTAACACCAGATTATAAAAGTTAAAAAGAAAATAAGACGTTCAATTGTTAAAATGACAAATAATCAACGTTTACATCTAAAAACGGTATCAAATCATTCTTCAGCTGCTTAGTAGAGGATTTAATGTTCTCAGTGGTTCACATTTTATATTTCAGACATATATTTTTACTTTTAATATGGTCATCTTATCCTTTAAGTAGAATATGCATGATAGTTAAGTCAAAAAAAGTTATAAAAACAAAGCTGTTTATGGTTACATCCTTTAAATTGGCATGTAAGCATGGATTTGTCTTTAGTCTTTTTATAGTCATCTGAGATCAAAATATGGCATCAATTACTGATCAACCTACCTCAGCAGTAGTTCTGTGAGCATGGGCCGCCATCTTGTGGAGAGAAACCTGAACTCGTCCTTGCTGTGGATTAAGACTGAGCTCTGTCTGCAGCTTGCTTCAGCTGAGCATTGGGTCGGCCTTCAAGGAAACCTTCAGGAAACATGGCCTGGTCCTGAGTGACCCTGTGACCCTGCAGCAAAGTGGCACTGATGAGATGGTCGGTGAAGGAGAATCGTTCCCTCAGTATGGTGTTGGAGACCTACAGAAGAGGAATTAAAAAACACATCAAAAATTAACATCAGCATTTACTGAAAAAAAAAATCAATAAAACAGCCAAAGTTGAACCTGCTCTCAGAAAATAAAGCTGTAATTTATGTCATGTTCACCATTTTAAGAACATTTCTTGTCAACTGAACAGTGTCTTATTTTATACATGTCTTCTGTCTCATGGCTCCAGATTGTAAACACAAACAGAATCTTATGTACCATGTGATATAGTTTTTGGTATAGATTAACAGTAAAAAGTACGAGCAAAATAAAAACGAATAGGAATAAAAAATCAGATACAAGCATGCACAAGAAGAGGGCAGACGGCTCGCACCAGCTGACTGATTCACAACAGAAATGGAGGCTGTCAGTTTACTGCATACTTTTATATTTTTCAGCAATTCACTTCAAATTTTAATAAGTCAAAAAAACAGACTTCACATTACAGGAGTCTGTTTCCATCTGGAGCGTTTACCTTTACTTTGTACCGTTGTGTACAGTATTCAGTCAGCAAGAAACACCAACTGAATGTATAATTTTTGTATCCAATAGAACATTTTATTATAGCAACTAAACATATGATATACAATTATATAAAATAACAATATTGTATATATTTATATTGATCTTATTATTTTATATCACAGGTTTAGTTGCAATAATAAAACTACAGCATTTGGAGGCAGGATGATACATTTTGTGGTTCTGTTTTATTTATTTTATACTGTGCACAATGGTTTAAGCTGGAAAAGTACAAGGTACGTGTCAAATCCAAAAGCTCCAGTAGATTAAAAAATACTTCTGTAATGGACATACAGTTTATTATCAGACAGATTTCACTGAAAGTGAAGAGTAACCTATTTGGCACAGATAACTGAATTGAGAGGGTTTATTTAAAATTGAAATTTGTAAGATGTAAGAATTTTTGAGTGGGGTTATAAACTCTGTGAAACACTTCAGAGGTAAATAATGTGTTGTTTACACTTTTGGGACAAAAAAAGATTATTTTAACCAGTAAATTGCAACACAAAATTTGATAGCATAATCAGTTCTTTTTTGGTAACTTTTAAAGGCTTTCACACAATGTAACAGTAATAGAGAGTGCAATAAGCCTCTGCAATATCTGCATGCACTTGTGTATAATATTAAAATTACAGTTTGTCCAATCTTTCATATGTTTCATTGAACTTCAGACTTTGTGTGTAACTATTTTTACTCGTCATTAGTGTGCATTGTTCCTGCTTTGCCATGATTTTTAAAAATATATTTTTTATAGGTCCCTTTATATAATACTTTCATCAAAATAATGAATCAATTTTGTCAATTAAATTTAAAATGAACTTCTAGTGGGGTAAAAACAAACTTAGCCACCCATTAAAAGCCCCAATTCCTTCTAAAAGTATGTTGTTTTTGTAAAAATATGCAAGAATTAAAAAACTATATACATTTTTTAGAACTTAAGTCTGCAAAAGGATAATGTTCTACTGAGGAAAACATTTATATCCTCTTGGCAAACTCATTTTTTAGCTCCTCATCTATAGTTTAGTGCCATGTGTGATATAAAATGAAAAATTTTGCCCCTGAATTGTGTTATGTCTACTCGGTAGGACACATCCTAATCTAATCTTCAGTGTAGCACAGCTTCTGACTGATTCTCTTCTCTAATGCAGTCTCACCTCTTCTGTGATCCTCTGATGGTTCTCTGGACCGAGTACCCGACGCCTCTTTGGTGCATGGGAGCGTTGGTCTATGGAGGGCCATCCGGCTCAAAAACAGGTGAAATCTAACAGGTGAACAACATGTAAACAACACGTAGACAACACGTCAACAGCACGTATATAGAAGGCCATTCAGTTCAAAAACACGCGAATTCTAACATGTGAACAACAAGTAGACAAGTTAACAACACATAGACTACGTTCACACTGCAGTCAATAGTGACCTGAATCTCAAACGTGACCTGTATCTGATTTGTTTTTGACAGTGTGAACAGGACAAGTCACATTGAATCTGACATGTTCGAATCAGATTCAGGCCACTTTCTAATGTGGTACTGAATCAGATACATATCTGGTTTTCTTGAATGTGACCGCGGTCTGAACAGCCAGGTCACATTCAATGCGACTTTGACGTCATTCTAGAGCAGAGGTCAGCAATTTACCTCGAGTCAGATTTTTTCAGAGTCACTTCATGGCCAAAACATAAGGAGAGGTTAATATATAGACATGAGTATTAAAAAGTTTATACACTTTTTTCCTAAAATAAAGAGTTTTAGTTGATTTTCCCTCTACAAGC
This sequence comes from Cetoscarus ocellatus, assembly GCA_037902135.1. NCBI lineage: Eukaryota > Metazoa > Chordata > Actinopteri > Labriformes > Labridae > Cetoscarus > Cetoscarus ocellatus. The sequence continues at coordinate 939,649 of JBAMNC010001495.1, forward strand.
ATGATTAAAAAATGCATAAAGGGGAGTGACGAGAGAAAGTGAGAGAGCGCTGGTGCAATCGACTGATGTCTCCATTAATCACACAATAAACAATAAACGTGCATGAATCCTACATCTTTACACTGTTTGTATTATGATATCTGATAAACTTAGTTTATTAACACTGCACCAACAGTTTTAATGAATTTATCAGGCTAAAATAACAGTTTACAGGACGCGGAAAGACACTGAGGATCCACTGCTGACCATCTCATCCGTGCGCATTTGCGCGCTACTGTGTGTTTCTACGAGACAGCGTCAGTCAGTGAACAGTCTACTCCTGTCTGATCTGCTCTCAGACAAACTAAGAAACATCAGAACAGACGATAAAACTAAGTTTTCGCCTCTTTGTTCACCTGCTCAGTGCGCTATGGCTCTGAGCTGTTTTTCTCTCCAGCAACAATCTCCCATCGGCAGGGGTCGGCGGGAAAGAGCGGCCGCCTTTAGGTTCATAAGAAATAAAATATACCCATAATTACTTTAATAAGAGCTCACTCAAGGTGAGCTGCTGTAACATCAGGTTCTGCGTTATGGGAAAAACTTCTCCAGCATTGTGAAGCTGATTTTTGGTCTGTGTTTGTTGCCCTCATCACACTGTTCTGTGCGTGATGTCATTAATAATCAACTAAGCATGCGTGTCACTTCTGAAGCGTGAGCTGTTCACATCGCAGTCTGCACAGGCCACATTTAAAGGCGTAATATGAACAGGCAAACAAAAAAAATCGGATTTGAGCAATAAATCGGAATTGAGCATTAAGGGCTGCAGTGTGAACGTAGCCATAGACAACGCGTTAACAACAGGTAGACAACACCTTAACAACACGGATATGGAAGGCCATTCAGTATAAAAACAGGTGAATTTTAACACGTGAACAACACGTTAACAACACAGACAACACCTTAACCACTGGTAAACAACACGTAGACAACGCGTCGTTTTTTTGTTTACGTGTTGTCTACGTGTAAATTAAATATGTGCTGCATCTTAATACATGTCAGTAAATCTGGTATATTGTCAGAAGTCCCATCACTGTCCACGGTTGTCTCGCTCTGCTGTGCTCCATAACCTGCAGGACTGACATCCTTTCGGTTCCCAGGAACTACTGCGGCTCAGTGCCACCGCCGGCAGGAAGCAGCAGCTGTTGACTGTATGCATGTTTTATCAGTAATGGATTTTTCTTAGTCTTTTGAAACATTCAGGTATGCAGTTTCCCCCTGAGTGAGTGTCTGTCCAATATCCAACCTAAACCAAGTCCACCGCGGTGAGCTGCAGGCCGCTGAGGGACAGTCACTGACCGGACTTCCATCTTGAGACGAAGCGAGCAGAGGAGCAGCGGTACGGTCCCTCCACCGAGCATGAAGTCACTGCCATGGCCAAGACACGTGTGGAGTATTACCCCTGCTACAGGACAAAGACTTACCTACCCGGTATGTAAGTCTTGACAGGTTTTACCGTAGTATTTTCTGGCGCATATTTCTGATATTTACATTTTCAGTAACTTACATTTTACTCCTGACAGACGAGCGTGTAGTGTTCAGACAGAAGACATCCCATTGACTTCTCACCAGGTGACCAGGAAGAAGAAGATGATGATGATGATGATGCAGATTCACCTGGCAGCAGCTCTGACGGCGACAGTTCATGCAAGTGAAAAATTATTAAAATGAAGGCTAGATACTGGGATTTTTTATTAGGTTTTGATAGATTGTAATGTGATCGGTGTTTTTTTTCATTTATTTGTCTCTCTATGAAATAAAAATAAAAGTGTAACACACAAACAGTGATATGTTGCTGACTAAGAGCCATACTATCATCTATATTAACATGTTAAAATGCCAGTTACTGATTGACATTCTCCTTTTTGTAGACATGGATAGTCCAGCAGCTCAGGCCTCACAGGCATTACAGTATTCTGCAGATGTATAAGAAGCAAAAAGCCAACCAAGATGCTGTGTGCCAGATCCTTGACCTGGAGTTTCAGCCAAGAAGAGCCTTTACTGACAGTGATGTTCTGAAAGAAGAGGACAGGCCAACAAAGATTCTGGAGCCATGTCCATGTTTCAAGGAGCTACACCATGTCTGTGATTTATTTGTGATCGTAGCCTCTCCACAAAGCAAGCATTGCTGCAGTTAAACATGTACTTGCACCATAGGTGATGGATGAGCTGCGCCGGATGCTGGATAAATGCAACAGCACATTCATGACTGAAGTAAAGAAGAGATGGGATGACCTCTGCTCATGCATGATGCAGTTTTATGGTGTTTGGGAGAAGGTGATGAAGATAAGTCAAAGTGCTGTTTTTAATAAACCATGTAGCTCTAACCACAAGTAATGTCTAATAAATGCAGATTAATTCTGCTGTTCATTGGGACTAAGAATTTTCTATAACCTCAAAACAAAGCTGATAATGAAATTCAGACAGGGTAACGTTACACTTTAACTGAATCTCTTCTGTTCTGGTGGAAAACACCATAGCTGTGTTCAGAGCTCTCCCCTCACCATCTGCACCACCAGAGAAGCTGGGCCACACCAGTGAGGCATCACTTCATATCCTTCAGGTGACTGAAGTTTGACCAGCATACCAGCATGCTGGTTTTTGTAGCAGGGATTTTGAGGAGGAACCGCCATATTTTAATTGGCTTGACAGTATATTATTTATCTTTGTTTTAATACAGTAACAATCAAATATTCAAGAAAAAAGGGAACAGCATCTTAATACAACCATCATATAAAGAATACAAAACAATCGAGACATAAACGAGAACAAAATTAAACAATGAATGAAATAAGAATAGATCAGGGTGTAAAAGTTAAAGGGTTTTTTAAGGCTTTGTAAATGTCCAGTCCTCATGGCTTATTTTTCAGACCTTCCAGCGCTTTAAAACACACCTTAGATTATTTTTTATAGTACTGAATATTAGGTTTCCTTTCAGACATTTGCATTTATAGATGAAATAACTGAGTAAAAGATTCACAAGAAAGGACGCAAAATGTGAATTTGACAGGATATTCTTGGCATTGTAGCAAAAGTTTGATGATCTGACTTTCTGCATTTCTGAGAAATAAATCACATTCGTAGGATAATTACAATAAAAAAAGCTGCAGAATTTTTTTAGTTTGTCACTTTTTGTGGTCTGATATTACTTTGCCAAGTCTTGAAAGTATCAAAAAAAATTTTATAAGCGATGTGTCTGCAGAAAATGATAGAAAATTTAAGATTTGCAAATAAATTTATAGAAATATAACCATGGCTAAAACTTTTGAGGAAAGTGATTTAATGTTTTTCACAACTGCTCCTCAAGGCATGACATTTTCCTTTCCATAGCTTCATGTAATTATAAAAGTACTTAGGTAATGAAGAAAAAACTTACCATGTTCAAGTACCTGTCCAAAAATAAATAAATAAAAAAATTAAAATACTGATATGATACCGACATGTAGAAATGACTGGCAGTTCTTTTGAGATTAAACCTTTATCAAATGTAAACTGTATTTTTGACAGTAGCTGTAAAATCTACCTTTATATACCCTTTTCAAAGCTGACACACTTATCACTTATTGAAAAACGATACTGATATCATGCTGATAATATCGCGCATCCCTAAAATATAAACAATACAAACTTGTGTTAAAAACTTCCTACAGCCCAGTGAGAGGAACAAAGAAACAAATCTCGAACCAAATAAAGTCTTTAAGAGAAAAGGCCACAATCTTTATTTTGATATGAAACTGCTAATAAGGTGTCTTTAATTACATTTTTACATGATCATTATAACACAATGTTAATATTAGAAAAACTAGATTTAGGGCAGAATAGAAACAGATTTTTTAAGTATTTTGTAAGAATAAAATTATATTTTACTTGGTTTTAATTTGTCTAACAGAGGAGAGGTGAGAAAGAAAATGTTTTTCTTTGTAAATAAGTTTGTACACTATCGGTTTTTCGGTGTTTGGTTCAGTCACTCCTGTAAAGTCGTTATTAAGTGTACAGTCAATCAGTTAACAAGTCAGTCTGTCAGCCAATCAGCTGGCCAGTCTGTCATTCAGGTAGCTGGACGTCTTGGCGTCCTGCAGCAGCGTTTTGGTGACATCAAACAGCTTCTGCTGGTAGGCCAGTTTGTACCGACTGTACACGTCATCGCAGTGCGTCAGCAGGCGCTTCAAGTTGGCGGTGACATTAGTGGGAGCGCCGTCCAGCCTGAAACAACAAAAATAACTCAGAGGTCTGACGAAAACAAACTCTCAAATGTTTACTGATCACTGCTTCACTCTGTCCTACTTTTTGAAGATGTCCTCAAATAGGCCGGAGGTCAAGGGTCGGTGGCGTTTGAGCTCCTCCAGGTAAACAAAGTCTCCTTTGAGGACCACCTTCTGGTACAGAATCTCCGCCCAGTCCGGACTGTAGCTGTACGCCTCAGAGACCACGAACACCTAACGGACAGGAACACTCAGTATTACCTGTTCCTACAGTTGAAGGTTCTGGATCTCACTAAATTCATTTATTTATGTGTTATAGTCACACAACAACTGCCCAATTTATTCTGCTTTGTTTGAAATTTGAGGAGGAAGAACATCTGCAGAAACAAAAAAAGGAGATCTGGACACTGACAAAGAAACAGAGGATGACAGTGAGCTCTCTCTCTTATATCTCGGTGTTTGTTTTCTTGTCATTGCACCAGCCGAGGTTTTAAAGGTCGATGGAGTCGGAACAGGTATGGTACCTGGTAGCATCTTGGTAGAGCGATGACGGCGTTCAGCAGCTCTGCAGGCCGCAGGTTGATGACTCGCAGGTCCATCCCATGATTCAGGAAGTGAAGCTGAAGAGCAACAAGTTTGGCCATGCGGACGCAGCGCGCAGCCTGACGCACACACGAGTCCTAAAACACACGAGCAAATAAACAGATTTAAAGGGTTAATCTGGTGTTTCTTCACTTAGACTTTTTTTCAATGGTCAGAAAGGGTCCTTCAGTATGAACTCAACCAAAGTCAAGAAATCGCCCACGGTCACCAGCTCACATTTGGCTTATAAAATTTGTGTTGGTGCCTCTGAGCATGTGCCAAGTTTTAGGTTGGAAAATCTTCAGGGTTTCTGAACTATCGGTCTCTGAAAAAGGGCTGTTGTGCCTACTTTTGACACTCAGGAATTGTGTATGTTCCTGAGTAACCACTTTTGGATGCCAACATCTCTGAAACAAGCCAAGACTTCTGGCTGAAATTTGCTTCCTAGAGTAATTTGGACCGAGGCTTTCAGATTCTGTCACCAGAACAGGCCTGTCTCTGCTCGTTTCTGAACTGTTGGTTTCCAAAGTGGTGATATTTGTATGTGCAAAAATGGAAAAAATCATTGTTCAGGGGGTCAGTGTCAGCCCACAATCATTTACAGGCTACTGATGCTGAATTCCTTAAATCTGAGGACAGGACAAATTCACCATATGGCCAACTACCCACGGTCATTAAGCTTTTGTTTTTTTGTTTTTTTTTACATAATTTTAAATATCTTACAATCATTTGCTCAAAAATCAGCTTGTTTTCTCAGCTACTTCATATTTTAATATATGTATTTTTTAATGTTGACCTTTTTCTCTCCTCCTGCAGGACAGTCCTGTTCTCAAACTGAAGGAGTCCAGCATTCACAAGAGTATTACAGATAGACGGACAACCTCAGGACGTATTGCTCTGGTCCTGCCTTGGTGCAGATGTAGAGTAACTTTAAATATTCTCCAACCCTTACTGGGATGTAATCATTCCCTTCAGAGACAAATCTCCTCTGTGAAGTAAAACTCTCTCTCATACATACGTACGTACATCATTCCTCTCCAGATTGTATCCATTATAGATGTTAATGTTAATATTAGGTAATATCTATGGTTTTTATTGATTATACCTCCATAATAAATACCTTTACAGTCATATAGACATGAGGACCCTCTTGAAAACCAGATGCCACATCTCAAGGGGCTGACCTTTAATACATTTATATTCAGCAGAGACAAATATGATGAGGACAGATTTATGATCTGGGTGTCCATGAGTTTGTCGCTATCATAAATTCTTATTTTTAGCCCCTTTGTCTCTATACTATACAGATAATGGTGCTGTACAAATAAAGACTGATTGATTAAATGACTGATTGAATAAAGTGTCTCTTTTAGGGAAGCATGCAGGGACTTCAGTTACCTTTGAGAAGCTCTCTGCAGCGTCCTTCAGCAGACCCAAAACTTTGACCAGTGAACTCTTCAGTTCAGGAGTCACCACTGTCCAAAAACAAGTCAAGAACAGCAAAGGTCAGTGAGAGCTGGGATTACAGTGGGTGAGACTTTGGAGCTGGTTTTATGTGCGTTATTAGCTGTTAGCATGGAGCTATCTGACCCCAGGGCTGAGACTCGATGATCTTGAGCTGCGTTCTCGCCGCCATCTCGTGGTTTTCTCCGATCTCCCTCCTCATGCTGAAGCACAGCGCCACCATGTTGTGCTTCTCGCTGTCTGCGGGGAGGCAGCGCTTGATGTAATCCAGCAACGCCGTCTTCAGACTGGAGCTCTGCAGGGACGTGGAGGGATGCAGTGTGTAGTTCAAGATCAACTACAAACCTCACTTTCACTTTGTTTTTAGCACACAAGGTAAAAAAATGTGAAAAACTGAATGCTAATAAATATCACAAACATTAAATTTTCAGTCACTGTAGAAAAAAAGTATATTGCATTTTAGATGTATCCATTACAAATATTTTTTGTCTTGTTTAACTATTCAAATTGGCTCTCAGAGTAGAGAAAAAAAATTATATATTATAATTGAAAGAATAAGCATCATATAAAAGTCCAGAAATACCTCTAAAATAAGGTTGAATATGAGGTATCGGTTATAAAATGAAATTGAAAGTGAATTATTACTGATCAGATAGGAAATATTTTACATAAATGCTGACATCTTAATAATTGGTAATATTCTTCAAAATCACCTTTTCTATTTTAAAGAACTTTTTGTACATGCACATAAAGTTTTATATTTTACAACAAGAAGCTGTTCTATTTATTATGAATTCTATCATCTATTACTGCAGGAATAAGCTCTAGATTTAAGGACATCCTAACTTAGCCTTGAATTCCTATAAGAACAGATATTAGTGAGAAAGAAAACAGAGACTATTGTTGATTATTTTGCATTTAAATTTTATAATTTTAGTTTTTTTGTCCATGTCTCTGTGTCTCTACCTGCCCTCTGTCTGTGTCCACTTTCTTCCTGAGCAGCATCTCAAAGCGATGGTTCTGATGCAGCAGGTCGAAGACGTACGTCATCTCGTTATAGCGGCCGATACCGGTCAGCAGACGCACCTGAAAACACACAGACGACAAACTTAGACGAAGTCTTTTAGACCCGTGGAGCTAAAATCATGTTTCAGTTTGTACTCAGTCAGGGATGGAGGATGGCGTCCCAGTGGGTGGGGCTTACCAGCAGGCCGTAGTGCTCTCCTGGGGCGAGGTGGGTGTGGCTGAGGTGGCGGGCGGCCTGCAGCACTCTGACGATCCCCTCCATGTTACAGGTGAGACTGAAGCAGTCGTGAGCCACGATCAGCAGCTCCACAACTACAGAGAGACGGAGAAACGTGTCACCATGACTAAATTTAACTACAGCAACAAAAGAACAAATAAAAGACTTAATATAGAAGACCAGAATTTCCCCTTTGGGGATCAATAAAGGACTATCTTAAATGTGAATCATTTATTTTCTTTATTTTTTTAACAATCTGAGCTAAGCTCTTCAAAAAACACAAATATGATAAAGGGTGTTTTGAGGATACAGTGTTAAAAAAATAAATAATGTTTGTCAAACTTTTTTCATTATTTTATTGTTTTATTTCCTTTCTTCCTGTTTTAGTCAGTGGCAGTTTATGTCTTTCTTTATGTCCGTTGTTCCTCTGTGAAGCACTTAGGGCTGCTTTTTATGCATGAAAACTGCTGTATAAACAGGGACGTCCCTGAAAAGATGGATGGCAGCATGTTGCTCCTAAACCTGTATGTACCTTCAGCATTAATGGAGCCTTCACAGGTGTGCAGGTTACCCATGCCATGGGCACTAACACCCCCCCATACCATCACAGATGCTGTCTTTTGACCTTTGCTCTGATAACAGTCTAGATGGTCCTTTTCCTCTTTAGCCCGGAGGACACCACGTCCATGATGTCCAAAAACAGTCTGAAATGTGGACTCAGACCACAGCAGACTTTTCCACTTTGCCTCAGTCCATCTCAGATGAGCTCGGCCCAGAGAAGCCGGCGGTGTTTCTGGGTGTTGTTGATATTTGTCTTTGTCTTTGCATGGTAGAGTTTGACCTTGACCTTGTAGATGTAGAGATGAACTGTGTTAACTGACAATGGTTTTCTGAAGTGTTCCTGAGCCCACGTGCTGATATCCTTTACAGAATGATGCTGCTTTATAATGCAGTGAGAGATCAAAGGTCACAGGCATTCAATGTTGGTTTTGGGCCTTGCTGCTTACATGCAGAGATTTCTCTGATTCTCTGAATCTGTTGATGATATTATGGACTGTAGATGATCAAATCCCTGAATTCCTTGCAACTGTACATTGAGAAATGTTGTTCTTAAACTGTTGGACTATTTCCTCGTGCAGTTGTTCACAAAGTGGTGAACCTTGCCCCATGACCCTCGCCTGTTTCCAGTTAACCTGCTCACCTGATGAATGTTCCAAACAGGTGTTTTTTGAGCTTTCCTCAACTTTCCCAGTCTCTTGTTGCCCTTGTCCCTGCTTTCAGGCATCAAACTGAGTGAATGTTTATCGGTTTGAACGTTAAATATCTCTGTCGTGTCATCTATTGAATATATGTCAAAGCTGATTTGAAAATCATTGTTTTTAGTTTATATTTATGTTTTACACAACATCCCGGCTTCACTGGAGTTTGGTTTGTAGGTGTCATGATTGTGTGTGTGTGTGTGTGTGTGTGTGTGTGTGTCGTACTGCAGCTGAGGTCCCTCAGAGGAACCGTGTTGAGGTTCTCCAGCAGTTTGAGGCCCACCAGGTTCGGATCTTCACAGAGTCTGATGAGCTGCATCAGGGCGTCCCGGCCCTCCGACGGCCTGAAAACCTGACGCTCTGCACAGACACAAAGGTCAGACTCACTTTGAGCTCTTTTTTAATCAGAGCAGAATACTGGAGATGTCCCGCCCTCACCTGGCTGCAGCTCCTGATTGGACGCGAGCAGCGCCTGACCGATGGCGGAGGAGACGAGCTGAGCCACGGCGTCTGCAGACAGACTCTGAGCTTTAATGAACGCCTGAGCTTTCCTGAAACGCTCCGGCTGCTCCGACAGCAGCAGCTTCTCCAACACCGAGCCAGAGTCTTCTCCACAGATCTGACCGAACGAGCACTGAAGCTCCTGAGACAGACAGAAACACACAGACAAGACAGAAACACGGTGTTTTCAGCTGTTACGTGTTTTTATTGGAGCAGTTTGTAAAAAACAAAAGTAGAATAGACATCAGAAAAAAAAAACAATGACTGCAAACATCCACCAAACTGAGAACACTGGATCTACTGAAGTGAGGAGAAAAAATAAAATTAAAATAAAAAATTAAATAAAAATTAAATAAAATACCACTACTACTACTACTAAAACTTATAATAATAGGTCTAATTTATTTAAAGGTTGCATCACTTTGGTCGATAAGCGAGAGAAAATAACATCATCTTCATGTTGGAAACACTTTTTGGTCACTTTGTGTGACTGAAGTGTAATTAATTGGCCTGAAAACCAGAAAAATAAAATCTTAAATGACTAAACATTAATCATCTTTTCACTGAAGCTCTCTGAGTCCATTACTTTAGTTGTGATGGTGCTGATTGACACTGAAGCAGAATAATAATCTAAACTTGTAGGTGAGATTTTCAACAGCTTCTGCCAAGAGGGACAGAGTGACGCTGTGTGTATTTAAGTTTTCCAAACCCACTTAATCCAGCAGGTCATCATTTGCTCTAATGCTGCAGCCCCTGTTGGCCCCTCTTACCTTGGAGAGCTGGTAGAGGCTGAGCACTTGTTTGCAGTAGTTGTTTCCGTGTCGACATTTATCCACCAGCTTCTGCAGCCGGGCGACCACCTCGTCTTCGGGCAGCGGGACGACCACGAAGGACGACAAGCTGTTGATGGAGGCGGCTGGAAGACGAGGAGAGGAGCACAGAGGAGAAATAAAGTCCAAACACTTGAGAGCAGGAGAAAGCCTCAAAATGGATCATTCATTATGTTTTTACTTTCTTTATCTAAGGGTTCGGCTCTAAAGGTATGATCCTCCAGATTTCTGGGGACTGGCTTTCACTGGCTTCAGTCGCAGATTTATCAGATCTTATTAAATAAAAAACAAACATCAACACCACAAACTTCTCTATGGTAAGGAATTTTTTTATTCCACCTCTGTAGTGTAGTAACACCCGCCTACTACATTATCTGATTGGCCATAATAAATTTGATTAATGGAACAATCGTCCAATCATACGTGTTCCTATAGCAAAGACAAACATTCAAAAACTGACACTGAATATCAATGAATGGGTATTGAGTTGTACTTTTACATTTTGGACCTCTTAAACTAAAAAAACCCAATTGATTTCTTGTAAATTACAGCTTCAAACTTAAAATTAGAAATAAAAATTCTGGTAAAATTATGATTTATTCATTTGAAAACTGTAAAAGTCTGTATGCTAATAAAGCTTTCCTCCTTTGTTATGATGATTTGGAAACTTAAAAACAATAATTTTTACAATGAATTTTGGACATTTGAAACTAAAAATACTTTTTTTCCTGCCAATTAATGACTTTATAAACACAAAAGGTTTAAGATTTTTCTCCAGCAAGTTTATCCTTAACCCTTTGACTTTCAAACTGAGACATACATTTGCAAAAAAAAAGTATTTGGTGGTGTGTTCCTGCCTCTTCATTTAGCTCCATTTCAGGTTTTATTTTTCAGATTGCCCGAACAGAAAGCAGATATGCAGGTCAACCAGCTGGGTGGCTTGCCTGTTAATGGTTCACCTGGGTGGGAATGGATTTATTTTATTTCGGCAACAAAACTTTTGTTTTTTTGTTTGAAAACATCACAGAGAGTAAAATTTACGTATGTACCCAGTTTTCTGAGGAATCATAGATACATTTTATATAGCAAAATTTATTTCCTTCAACTAAATTATGAATGTTGGAGGATCTGGAAATATGTGAAAAGATTTCTCTTACTCCGATGTATACCCTTACAGTTAGATTTCTGAGGAGCTATGCAGCAACGACTGACTTCCGATTTATTCTGGTTTTCAAACAATTATATTCATGTGCAGCAGCGCCACCCAGTGGATACATACTGGTGTCACATTCAGAGAGGTGAGTAAGGGAAAAACAGACAAAGACGGGCTTTCAGAGTTTTACAGTGGTATGGCGGCAAAAGGTCAACCGTACGGTTACAATGCCAGTCAAAGGGTTAAGATGGGTTAAGAGTTTTTAATTCTTAATTAGCAGAATACGTTGATGATATTTGTCTTAGTAATAAATAAATAAACTTTAGTGGATGGGGAGTCTTACAGCTTGCGATGCTCCTCTTCGGCAGAGCCTCGGACGCCTCCTCCAGAGCTTCAGCGCTCGGCTCTCCAGAGGCTAAACCCCGGCAGCGCAGCACCACCCACATGTCCGGGTGATGCAGAGAGAAGTAACGGCAGACCCGGCTGGCTTCATGGATACTTCCTTCATCTAATAACTGACCAATCAGAGTAGCCAGAACCTTCCTCTCCTCCGGACTCAGCGCCGGGTCCATGCTCTGATCCTCCTGCTCCCCGGGGGGTCCGGGAAGTTGGTCCACGCTCAGACACTCGTCCGTGTTCAGACCGGAGATGTTCGAGAAGGAGAGCTCCTTCATCAGCACGCCGTACGTGTTCATCTCCGGTGTGATGGCGGGCGGCGGCAGGTTGAAGACGCTCTCCGTCTCCATGGTGACCCTGAGGACCTGTAGTCTGACCCGGCTTAGCCACAGCTTCTTCTCCAGGTCCTTCAGCCGGTCCACGGGCAGCGGGTCGAGCGTGGAGAGCCGGTGAGCGGCGAGGCAGAGCAGCAGGCAGCGCTCCTGGACGTCCAGCAGCTCGCTCTGAGCCTCAGGCGGGTCGGCAGGATGGATTTCAGCCTGGGACAAGAAAAACTGGGACGCTGATTCTGGATCGGTGCCGTCGGCCTTCAGCTGGTCGTGACATTTCCTCCAGAAACCGACTCGAGTGTCCAGACGCCTCCACTGACGCTTGGCCTTCTGGGAGCTCACCTCCTGGAGGAGCTGCAGGGGAGAATGAAAAGTCAGCAGTAATTTGGTATTTTCAAACCCTCATGACATTAACACAGAGTTTTGAAAAAGTTCCCTCAACAGGATTTAAAGAAATGACCTGCTCATGAGCTAAAGTCCAAATCATGTGAAGTTTAAAGCTCCCAGGTTTCTTTTTCTGTTTTGGTAAGATGGTTGGAGAAGGAAGAAGGATGCAGTTTCTTAGATGCACCCTGTTTAAACTCCAGTTGTTCACTGTTTTTGGATTTGACTTTGACTTTATTTCAAACATGTATACAAAGAAAGAAAAACTGAGAAATACCATTAACATACAAAGAAAAAAAAGAAATGAAGTACCTGATTTTTCGGGTGAGTATTATACACGAGTACAAGTAAAATACTTAAAATATTTCGTCTCACTAACAACCTGATTGCAACACATCTGATACAGAAAGCCGAAATATTCTCTTTCTCTTCAAAACATTCCCACTAAACCTGCGTCATTATTATTATTATTATTATTAAACTGACTGTTAAACTGTTCCAATCAAATATTTTGGGTCTTAATTAGTTTACCTTTGTGTAATTATCATTTAATTCTCAAGTGTTACTACTCACGTGCAAACACATGGCACTGCCATCTTGTGAGCAAGGGGACGCAAAAAAGCTGCGCTGTGATTGGTCGAAGACATCGTCATGTTGATAGCTGCTCTCTGATTGGTCGGTACATGACGACTGAGCATGCTCAAGCAGAAATCGAGTAATTGCCCATGCGTGAAGCAAAAGGTGTTGCCGCACCCATTTGAGAGACCAAGAGAATTGTGTATTTGTTGTGAAAAAACTGAACTTTCATTGATTAAAACTTTGAATAAAGGTAATTTTTGAGTTATCGGAGAGAATAAGGTTTGGGCAAAATGTGGGTGCGTGTCATATTCATATGTTTATACACATATACACTACAAAATATATAATATATAATCAAAAATATATATACATGTAACATTTAAGTATCAATATAGACATAATATACATATACTACATAAACATCTATATAAATATTATTTGTACCTTTGCACACCTACACATCCATACTTACACGTATATACATATTACGTAAATATCCATATGAACATGATATCTAAAGGAAATATCAATACACTATAAAGCAAACACTAATCAATTTCAACATAGTAATTTTAATGACTTTTAGGGATTTTAAACATTAACCTCTTCCAAACAGACATTTTTGTCTTTAAGGTCTTATATAAAAACTCAGATTAAACGGTTTGTTTACGAAACTATTTTGTCTGTAATTCAAAAATTCACAATTATTCAATTTGGCAAGCTAACAACCTTTATGTTCCCTTATATAAAACATCTCATTGTCTATTTTTAATGAAATATCAGGCAGTTATATTGTGGAACAAACACATTCATTTGACTTCTTCCTATGTGTCGTTGCCCATTTACAAAAATAGACTAGGCAACTTTGTGTGGGAAAGGTGTACCTAATAAAGTGGCCAGTGGGTGTACACTGATTTCTTAAAGTAGTTTGAAATTGTTCTGCAGACACAAAATAAACAAAAAATCTGTTTGTGTTACAAGAAAAAAAATTAATCACTCCTCTCGAAACCTTGAGTTCAATCAAATTCTGGAAGCAACTGTTTTTAAATATCTAGTGGGTTGTACTGAATGCTAGCGCCTCTTTGTTTAGTACGAAGTTATGCAAAATAATCAAAAACTAAAATATCTGTAAATGTTAAATGAATTTGTTTAAATGTTTCCTGCGCCGTGCACCATCAGACCTGACTGAGCAGCAGACGGTGGACAGGCAGACCGGCCAGCAGGGCGACCTGTCGGGCCTGGCTGTAGCGCCCTCTGGCCTGCAGAGCGTCCACTGCAGCCTGGAACTCCTCCTGCTGGACGGAGGGAGAACTGCACTGCAGCAGCCTGGGAGACACGCTGACCTCTGACCCCTGCAGGAGCTGACTCAGCTGACTCAGCTTCCTGAAATCTGGACCTGAACACAAACATGTATTTGTAGACTTAGGTAGAAAAACGTTAAACAAATGAAAGCAAACGCTGATGGTTTGAGAGATGGCGGACTCTCGGGTCTCACCGTTGGACTTGAGGAGTTTGTCGACGTCGGCGAGGAGCTGCAGCAGCCGGTGGAGGTCGTACTGAGAGGAGCAGCGCTGCAGCATGGTGAGGAGCAGCACCGACGCCTGACTTTCCACCCACTGCAGAGGGAGGCCACCAGAGGGCGCCGGGCCGCCGTTTCTCAGCTGTAAGTGACAAAGTTCACTCAAATTCTGTCCTGATTTCACATCTTTGACCTCTGACCTAAGCTGATGCTCGATCATGCTGAGTGTGAGCAGGACTTACAGCGATGAGGGTCCTCTGGAAGTCCAGCAGCCTCTCTTTGGCCTCAGAGAAGTTTCTGTAGTCGCAGCACAGCTCGAACATCTTCAGCACCAACACCAGAGGACAGTCCTGAAAGAGAAACCAGGAGGATCCGCCTGTTGTTAGGGCTGATATGGTCTAAAAATAAAGTCCCTGATCCCTGATTATTCTGCCACAACATTCGATTTAAGATTTTAATCGATTTTTTCCCTCTCAAAAATAAATAAATACATAAATAAAAACCTCCAAGTGACACAAAAATGACATGAATCAAGTTTTGACTTTATGTTATTGAAATATCTTAATAAAAAAAAAGGATACACTAAATGCCTGAGATGGTAAAAAGCAGATCTAAAGGATCTCTGCAGGTCCTGTGGGGTAGATATGGGAAGACTCTGGACTCCTTAATATATCTGGTCCATCCTTTCATTATTCTGCTCATCCCATCGGAGATTTGCTCAGAGTTTGAGCCAGTGCAAGCAGACATTGGGCAAGAGGTGGAGCACACTCTGGACTGATTGCCAGCCAATCACAGGGCTGACATACGCATGCAAACAACTTACACTGCAAAAACTCAGATCTCAGCAAGTGTGCTCATCTATTTTCAAGTCAGAAATATCTAAAACACTTATTCTAATCCACATTCACTTCACAAATCCAGATAAATATCTAACTACAGGGAATAAAAGGCAAAAATAATGCATTGGGCTGCTCGTAGTGATAAGAAAATATCTGCCAAAAAAACAAGCAAGTTTGACTCAGTAAGGGTCTTAAATTTTAATATCTGCCCTGGATAAAAAAAACAAACATTTTTAGACACTCTTCAAGTTACATTTGTCTTGTCTCATTGGCAGATTATTTGATTTAATACAAGAAACTCAGGCTTTATTTTTAGTTTTTATACCTTCAAGTCAAGATCTTAATCCAGACATATCAGGAAATTGTGGCTTGAAATAAGTCTAGGGAGGTATTTTTGACTTGAAACTGAGTTTTTTGCAGTGTACATTGATCTACATGCAATTTAGAGTCATTAATTGGCCTTCATTTTTAAATATGTGACAACTGGGGTACCAGGGGAGGGCAAACACATGCCTGTCACTTCATAACTTCCTGTTTCATATTTTTACCTTCTGGAAGAGCTCGAAGCCTCGTAGGAGGGGTCTGACGTGGCCCCGCCCCAGCAGCGTCTTCCAGATCATCGACAGGTCATGCAGGGTCCAGTCGTGGTGCTGGGGGGCTTCGGCCAGGTGAGAGGTCGCTTCCTCAGCTGTGACATCATCAACGTAGGTCAACACCCACACACACAGGCACGGCAGAAGCCCCGCCTCCTGTCAATCAAACAGGTTTCAGTTAATGTGGAGAAGTCTTTCACTCACTGATTCAAATGACAGCCAATAATGTCCACAGCTGCTGTGGTTACCGGTGCACATGCAGCCAGAACAGCGAGCGTCGGGCAGCGTTGGACCAGCGCCTCCTGCAGCAGGAACCTGCAGGGCGCCTCCTCCTCCTGACTCTGCAGGAGGACCTGGAACAGCTCCCTGGGGTGCTCTGAGCTCTCAGAGGTCCTCAAAGACCCCGCCTGCTGCTCCTCAGAGCCCTCGCTCCTCCGCTGACTGAACACCTGGAGGTCCTGGAAGGCCAGATTGAGGTGAGCCTGGAGGGTGGGGCCAAACTGAGCCGCCAATGACCTCACCTGCAGGAAGAGCCAGGTAAATGAAGAAGGTAGAAATGTTAAAAATGAAACACACGGTCAGGATGAGGAGCTGTGACATGATCTGGATTAAGGTCCATGCTTACCTGCTGAGGGGGGAAGTTGTGAAGCTGAACAAACAACAGGAAGTGGATGAACTGTCCGTCAGCGGCGCAGTGGGCGGGGTAAACCGAGCTGAGCTTCAGACTGTGGAGCTGACAGAACTGAACAGGTAATGCCCACTCCTGAGACGCCTCATACGACGACCTGAAACACACAAAATACCTTCTTCATGTAAGCAGAGTGGTTAGAAAGCTGTTTTTGCTTGTTTACGACAATAATTAGGCCTCTCAGGATTGTGAGGTCACTTCCTCTCCATGTGCGGGAGTGAGAACCTTACAAAGCAGCTGGATTCACCAGATTCCGCATCTGTCATCAAGCTTCAATCTTGCAAAGCCTCAGTCTGAAACGACTGATTCTGGCGAGAAAAACACAACAAAACTGCATTTTTAGGCTCCTGCGCTGCCTGCTAACCTGAGGCAAAGACTCATCTTTGTGTCCAGTTTTACTATGTTTGGCCTCCACCTGATACCTCCATGTCAGCTGTACAAGATCAATTCTCAAATACTGTTCACTCAACAACAGAGCTCACATTTCTCTGATCAGATCATGCAGCTAATAAAGCTTTATTTCGGGTGCTTAAATGGAGGATTTGCCCTTTTTGTCTGCAACAAAATTTAGAAAAACTATACTGACTGATACAGCATGCAAACCTCTGATTAAAGTTGAAAAATATCCTGAAAATATGACAAAAAGGTCAACAAATGCTTTTCTGCTCACGTGAAAACATTAAAAAAAAAAAAAAGTGATCACTTGAGATAGACTTGCACACTGAGATTGATAGACTTTTTAGACAGAAATAATAGTTTTGGAAAACAATTCAGAATTAATGTTGCTTTAGTCTTTTATTGAAGAAAAAAGGAAATATTGCCATAAAGCATGATCAAAATTGTGCACAAGTGCCTTATCCTTTCTGCAAGACAGATTTTCCTAAATACTTTCTTGATCTGCTTCAAATAAAACTTTATATCTGGTACTTTGTGGGAATAAAAAATAAATTACTTAATTTCACATGTGTTAAAGGAATACTTACCTTAATTTACATCCTTACTGTAAAAGGATGCAAGTTGTGGATGTAAGAAATGAGGCAGCAGGTGAGAGTTCTTGTCCAATGTCAAGTCAAAAAAACTTTCAATAAGCAACAACTTCCTGACATGTCTGAATTAACATCTTGTTAAGGTATAAAAACTAAAAATAAGGCCTGAGTTCCTTGTAATTAGAAAAACTATCAGCCAATGAGACAAATTAAATGTGAAGGGGTCTTAAAATGAAATTTTCCAAAGCAGATATTAAACCTTAATTAAAGATCCACTGAGTTGAACTTTGCTTGTTTCATTGGCAGATATTTTCTTACTATTGCAAGTAATTCAGTGTCTTAATTTTGCTTTTTATCTTTGTAGTAAGATAATCATTTGAATCTGTCAAGTGAGTGTAAATTATAGTAAGTGTTTAGATATTCCTGACCTGAAATAAGACAAACACACTCACTGAGATCTGAGTTTTTTGCAGAGATCTGAGTTTTTGCTGTGCACCTTTACCTGCTCACTCCTTTCTGCTCCAGAATGTGCGTCACTGCAGCCTCCAGGTGACCAATCAGCTCCTCCGCAGCTTCAGGCTCCGCCTCTGCCAACTTTACACCTTTGGGCATAAAAAACAACAAATAAAGTGACTTTGAGTGTCCAAAAATGTTTTATACAAGTCAATGACCACTTAATGCTCCTTATTAGAAGAAGACAGTTTTACTTTCAGCCTTAATATTTTTGACTTTGACCTCATGATGTCTCTTTTAAGCGGCTCTTATTGTAAATCATATATTTAAAACTTTACATCTGGAGCAACCAAGACTTTTGCTTATTGATATATTTGTTCTGACAACATTTCTGATAATGCAGAAGATTTCTAATTTATTCATCGCAATTAATGGGCGGCATGGTGGTGCAGCAGGTAGTGCAGCAGGTAGTGCACATGCCATTTTACCTTTTTTCTCATTTTCCACGTTTTCCACGACTGGAAAATTGGTCAATCATTTTCCAGGTTTTCCAGGACGCGTGGAAACCCTGCTTAAGGCTGTGATTTTTCTTTTTTGTCTAGCAAACAAACTTTTTGCAAACTTTAACAGCCTGCGATATCATTATTAATAAGTGCAGCATACATTGTTATATGTACCCAGAGTGTGTAGATGCTGCTCAGAGGCAGACTGGGAGTTCTGCTGGTTCCAGTGCTGCAGGATGCTGTTCATGGCCCTGATGTCGACCCTCAGCGTGAGGCTGCAGACTCCCAGCAGCTCATAGAAACAAACACACGCCGACGCCACAGACGGGACATCGAAGCACTGCAGCGCCAAACGGTAGACCTGCTGACAAACCTGCTGCAGCCTGACACAAAGACAAACATGAGTCCCATAACTGTGAGAGAAACCAGAGGAGCTGCAGTCTGAAGGCCTCACACTCACAGCATCTTGACCTCACTGCAGCCACTCAGCTGCTGCACCAGGAAGGTGGCGTACGCGAAGGACGGTCGGCCGTGACGGAGGTAGTAAAGGAAGTCGAGGTTTTCCACCAGAGCGAACCTGCTGACCAGGTGAGGGCTGGAGAAATGAGGCAGCTCTGACGTCTCTGTGGAGGAGAGGAAAAGCAGGATTAGTGCACTAATTTACCCTAAAATCAGGGTTTAAGCTCTGGATTCATGCTCTCAGCGCCAGACTTCGTTGTACAATGCAAGAAAAACGGGGTGCTGGTTTGGTGGAGTGGTATCCAACCAGGCACCACCAACCTCTCACCAACCAATAAAGGCACAAAATGCCCGAAAAAATAAACTTACAATAAAAAACAATGAAAGAAAAACCAACAACACTTCATTTTATACAACTTTTACATCTACATATTCAACAATCACCAGGCTGAAGAAAGAGTTTAATGTGAAAAATGATTAAAAAAGACCAACACATAACTACAGATATATGAAAACACTGGACTCTAGTTTCTAGAAGACAGACTTTGTTAATCCTTCGTGGGGAAATTCAGTTCTTGACACTCTGTTGTTGAGACCTGCTGCACAAACACAGGCTGAAACACACAAACACGTATTAATAAAGAGAGATTTCAGGGTGATAATCGCTGCTCCTGAAGAAGAGCTACCGAGCAGTTTGGGGCTGGCACTTCCAAGCATGGTCCAGTTAGGACTCGAACCGGCCACCCTCTGGTCCTGAGCCAAAGTCCTTCTGGACTGAACTACTGCTCCCCCTGAATTGACTCTGAATGGGACCATAACTAACCAATCATGTTGTTTTGGAGGGCCTTACATCTCAATACTGAGACTATAAACTCATATCAATGGATTTATCTAATTCTGGGGAGCAGTCCTGCAGTGTTCAACAGAGTTCATTACTCGACTGTAGCTGCTGTTTTAAAACCTCCACTATGAGCCTTTACAGCTACTGTAGATGACAATGTTTCTAAAGAGGTTTTGAATCCTGGCAGAAGAGACCTACAGAGTGTTTAGTTAAGGATGTCATGACCTTTCATAAACACCAAAGTCAGTTTCCATCACTCACCCGTGGAGTTGAGGGAGTTTGCCGTCTGCCAGCCGAACAGTCTGGATGGATCCAGAGGATGGAGTGACTGCAGGACAGACTCAGTGAGTGCTTCATATATTTATCATTTTATCACAATCATAAATAGCTGCAGCTTTAAAATAGGGATGCATGATACACTGCAAAAACTCAGATCTAGGCCAGTGTGTTTGTCTATTTTCAAGTCAAAAATATCCAAAACACTTACTCTAATACACCTTCACTTAACCAGTCCAGATAAATATCTAACCTCAAGGAATAAAAGGCAAAAAAGGCATTAAATTGCTTGTAATGACGGGAAAATATCTGCCAATGAAACAAAGAAAGTTTGACTCAGTGAGGGTCTTAAATTCAGGTTTAATATCTGCTCAAGTTAAATTTGTCTAATTGGCAGATTATTTTACTTACATGCAACTCAGGGCTTATTTTTAGTTTTTGGAAATTGTGGATTAGAGTAAGTCTAGTGAGATTTTTTTGTCTTGAAATACACAAAATGCTCTCACTTAGATCTGAGTATTTTTCTGCGTATTATCGGTTTGATATTTGCTGATATCAGCCTAAAAAGTCAAGTATCATATCGGCCACTATTGAAGTTTTTGCGGATATTTACAGACGTTATATTGGCAACATATATCTGCCATGTATCAGCTGGAATATCATCAAATTACACAAATGTACAATACTGATGCACCTTCTCATCACTGCACAGGTACATTTAAAAATCAAGGGTTTCATTTCTGTGAAAGTTAAATGCTGTTTTTCTTGTTCCTCACAAAAATATACAGCAACACTGAAAGAAACAAGTCCATCTTTGTTAAGTTCAGAGCTTGAGCTCTTGACCAGAAATATCGGTATCTGCGATAATGAATAAAAAATATCGACATATCAGATATCAGCAAAACTCCAATATCCTGCATGTCTACTTTAAAAGTGATCAGTTGAGTCTTTGAAGGGATTTTAAGGCCCTCAGTGTTGAAGACGTGGGGGGTGTACCTGCAGCAGGTGGTAGACTGAGATGTCAGAGGTCGTGCTGTTTCCTCGAGGCCCAGCGGGGAAAAGGGCGGCCTTGAGTTTGGGATAAGGAGTCAGCGCCATCTTCAGGAGCTGAGGGTCGACCGTCCTCTCTGACCTGCCTGACCTTTCACCCTGAATGACCACCTGCACACAGAAGCAGAAACGTATTGGATTATTGTCTTAAAAATAATTAAGGCTCCAAACATTAAAATCAGATTCCAGGCTGTAATGTCTGCATCAAAAAACCAGGGATTATGTCTGGATTTAGAGAGGGTTTAATTGATGTCTTAATCAGCTCAGTGAGTCATTACAGTTTTTAATAATGCCCTAACATTTCCTCTGGATGTTCTGTGAGTAAAAACGTCGTCTCTCACAGGCTTCACGTGTCAATTTAAGATTAAATGCAAAGCTGTGTTGACAACACTGTCAGGGGATCTACTGAGACATTTATACCATCTGGCAGCCTTTCCTGAGTGTTATGAAGGATATGGACACTGAATGTAAAGTATTTTATTTTCTTTGAACTGGTTCTATGTTTGATGATATCTGGCAACATACGTTATATTAATAATTTGTTTTAATGTCTGTTTTTCGGGGGTTATTTTGACCTTTTTGGTTTTATTTGTTTTGTTTTCGGGTTTTAGTTGGATTGTATGGTCCTATTATGATGATTAAAAGACTGGTCAGGAAAAGCTTAGTTGACAAATGTTTCATCACATTGCTGTTGTTTAACTCACAGTTAAAATCAGGCAGCTGCAGACATTTAACTTTGTCCTCCTGATGTTATTATGTTATAAAATCAAGCCAAACTTCAGACTCTCCTGTTGGCAATGATTACTCTCTCAACATCTTTGTTTTTTGTGCTTCGTGGGGTGATAAATGATATTGATTTCCTAAATTAACTAAGACCAGTCCTTTACAGGACCTGAGCTCAGCTCCAATCCCTGTAAGAAAACATTTCTCAGGACTTTTCTTGAACACTTTCAGTGATAATTATGTTCATATGAGAAGTACGCTCTGTGCCTGTACAAAAGTATGCTTCTTTCTAAGGACGTCTGATTTAGAAAAAATCAAATCAAGGACTATTTCCAGACCTTTTCAAGGCCCTAACTGAGAAAATTAGATGCAGTAGTTCTGCAGACCGAATAAATGAGTGAAGTGAGTGAAGTAAATGAGCAGCTAATAGCTTATTTAATGATATGATATTAAAGCATGTTTCTGTGTCGAGACACTAGAAAAGTGATGCAGCCATGATAAAGCCTGTGCATTGCTGCAAGTGCTTTTAAATGTTCTGACAGCTCCAGACAGACAAAACTAGATTTAATAAAGACGGTGTCAATATACAGTCTAACACCTCTCCGATGTAAAAAAGAAGACTTCTTAAGACTCTATGTGGTGTTAGATTATTAAAATCTAATTTAGGACATTAAGAATCTACAGTGGCCTTGACCTGACACACCAGAATAACATATCTAAAATATATATTTTAAGTTAATCCAGGCAACAGCCCATAGAAAGTGATTGGGAGGGGAAAACCCAGGAAGCTGATTGGGTGAATCTGCTGTCTTCCCACTTTAAGAACAACTAACAGCCTCTTTTTCCAAACAAACACTGATGATTCATTTTCAGCAGTTTCATCTTAAACCTCTGCAGGATGGATCTGCCTGATGACAGACATGAAATCTGGAGAATCTAAGGTCTCTGCCGGGTTAGAAGAGCCCTGGAGACTCAGTTATCATGGCTGGGATCAGAGGTTCGCTTTACCTGGTCGATCCCTCCAGGTGCGAACATGACGGCAGCCAGAGCGAGCAGACTGTGACCCTCTAACAGCAGACCGCTCAGAGACGGCTGACTGCCCGGTAACAGAACCTGAGCGCTGGTCAGAGCCGCCTGGAACACCAGAGCCGGATCTGAAATGTCAGAGGGAGGAAGTTTAGATGGAGACTCACCATCAGCTTCAACAGCTTAATCACAAACACTGATCTGATCCATCTAATGACTGTCAGAGAATAACCAAACTCTCTTCTGTTATCATTACTGCCAAATCCAAGCATAAACTCCACTGAATTCACCCTCGAGGGTTCACTTTTCTAACCCTGCCCTGGATAAGTTCTTTACCTGACAGATCTCTGGTGATCTCCTGGATCCTCACCATCATCTCAAACCACGGCTGACTCCCAGAGAGGC
Organism: Cetoscarus ocellatus; assembly: GCA_037902135.1. NCBI lineage: Eukaryota > Metazoa > Chordata > Actinopteri > Labriformes > Labridae > Cetoscarus > Cetoscarus ocellatus. The sequence continues at coordinate 962,968 of JBAMNC010001495.1, forward strand.
TCTGATTGGTCAGCAGGGAGCAGTTTCTGGGCGTCAACCTGCAGAAAAGTCATTTACATGGAACAGTTTATGATGCTGGCTCAGGGTGATGAATACGTTTATCTAAAATGCTTCATATTACTGAAAAGCTGAATGCAAACAGCCACTGAGGACTGGTTCATTAGTGTAGAGGCCACCTGTGCACGTCAGCTGGATTTTTGTTGGGGCAGTTTGGTTTGCATCTGATTTGCATGTGAAGGAATGAAAACTGGGACAGTTTCAGCCAATATCTCTCAAATGATGCTAAACAGTACACATATCAAACCCTGAGGATGAACTTCGCATTATTGTACTGTGGTTATATTGATTATACATCCACAGTAACCATCTTTACAGTCATATAGACATGAGGTTCCTCTTGGAAATGAGATGCCAAATCTCAAGGGGTATACATTTAATAAATTCATATTCAACAAAGATGGTGCTGTATAAATAAAGACTGATTGAATTTATATTCAGCAGAGACAAATGTGATTTTAGTCCCTTTGTCTCTGCCTGGATGGATACATCTCTGGATGTATGTATGTGTATAATAACATCATGCATCCCTAAATGATAGAAACATAATGGAATAAAATTAGTAATGTAGGTAAATTATACCTTAACGGTCCACATGCCCCATAACTGTCACTTAAAACTATCTTAGACTGCCTTGAATTATGCATTAAGCTCATTAAAAAGCATTACTGGTTGTCACATAAATTTGACCCTTTGAATTTAGAAAAGAGGTACTTTAGTTTGGTATATGGCTCTGATTAAAAAATTAGCACTTTGTATTTAACTGATGAGTTAAGACGAATGAATAATGGCAGAAAATATCATTTCCCCAGTGATCTGTTCAGTCTTAAGCTCCAGTTTAAAAAGTATGGAGGGTTAACATTTCAGAGGACTAAACATGTCAATAACTACACAGTTTGCTCTTGTTTTGTGTCTGAATGTAAACGTAATTGGTGCCCCCGCTCTCCCCCATGGAGTGTTTTCTCCTCTTAACCAGGCCCCCTGAATTTACCTGAAGATTTACTTCACCAAAGATGTACTATAAAACACTTGTGGACACCCCTGATCTCAGACCTTCGTGGCCTTTGGTTGGATTTTTCTGAATGGTGTTTTAGCTTAAAAATACTCAAAGAAAACCAAAAGACGGTTGTTTTTGCACCTGTAGTGCTCCAGGTAGGAGTACAGCAGGTACTGCAGGCTGTGCTCCAGGCAGAAGGTGATGAAGAGGCCGTGCAGGTCGAGGCCGAGCGGCGAGCGATAGTGAGGAACGGGAGGGGAAGGAGCCATCACCCCTCCTCCCTGAGCTAACCTCCACAGCAGCAGCTCCAGATCAGACAGCTCCTCAGGGGTGAAGAGACCTCTCCTGGAGAGACAGGCAGACAGGAGGCGCTACAGCTGATTCTTCTTTACATTTACAGGCGTTACGGTGCCATGATCTCAGCCACCAACATGGTAATGAAGTCATTAAAGGGATATTTTTTTGGTTTTCATGTCTTGCCTCACTCCTGAGTCTACAACAAGCAGATAGACTCCATTCTTTTGACTGTGAGTGCAGTAACAAGGAAGAGACAGGCAGAGCTCACCCACTGCTAATTAGCTTAGCTCAAACACTGGGAGTCAATGGGTAGTGTTAGCCTGCCTCTGCCTAAAGTCATCAGATAAAATCTTCAGCCATTCTTAACGGTCCTGTGTGCTTGTTGCGCCTCATTTTATTACGGCGTTACGTTATCTTCGACTTACGTATTATCTTCTTCTGTTCCTTAACAGAGGCTTTGTCTTGTTGACCATTTCCCAGTGGTTTGTGCTAAAGATGTGACGTTGGCGAACGAGTCGAGTCTTTTTAACAGCTCTTTCAAGTGAATGATGAGAACCAATTTGCAGTTGTGGGTGAGCTGTTAGTTCGCGAGCCATTGTTAAATAAAAACTGTCTGCAAATTTAAGAATGGCTCACAAATTCTTCTCTAACTTCTCTGCGGATGGACTTCGTCAAACAAGCCACTTTGGTAAAGTTGATGATTATAAGTATATTTATGAGCTTTATTAATGTATTTACTTCTGTCTCATATGTTGATTTTATCATTTATGTTAAAGTGTTTTTCTTTTTATTTCTTTCTTGAAGAGTGCAAGTTTTACAACGGTTCACAGTTTGGTCTTCTTGACGTTGTGAAATACATACATGATCCAACAAAGTGAAGGAGACAGAAGAAAAAATAAGAAGATACTGGTCCTCCCACTCCTCTTTGTCTTTTTTTATTATTTTTCCCCATTAACACGTCTGAAGACGAGCTGCTTTAAACTGCATCTTGACCATCAGAGAGCTGAAATCACAGATATAAATATTGTCTTATTTGCGAAAGAAGAGAGAACCATCACCTGTTGGAGATCTTCTTTTTCACTTTAGACTGTCAGTATATTTTCCTAATAATCCTACAATAGTTACTCCACCATATTGGGAGTAAACAGATGTTTTCTAGATATGTTTAGACTCATATTGTAAATATTGTTAATATAAATAGAGTGAATTCCTTGGCTTTATTTGTAGTCTCACATCTACTTAATTTACTTATTTTTCCTTTGTAAGGAAGTTGATATTGCTTAAAGATTCTGCATGTTGCAACCTGGCCACTTAATTTTTCATTTCATTTTATTTTATTTAAATGTAACGCTCCTATCTATTTTAATGCCTTTACTTGATATTCCTGCTGCTATACTGTGTATAAGAGCAACTGAAACAACCGAATTTCCCATTGGGGATTAATAAAGTGTTTCTGATTCTGATTTTACCTGGCCAGCAGGTCGAGGATGTTCTCCCTCATGTGCACGCTGCAGGCCGTGTTATTATTGACCAGCTCTGGAGTTAACTCCGGCCACTGGGGGGCGCTGGAGGAGCTGCTGTCCTGGATCCAGTCCACCACACGGTGCTGGTCATGGAGGGCAGTGAGGTACTGCCACAGCACGGCCGGGTCACAGGAGGTCAGCTCTGATGGAGGAGGAAACAGAGGAGATGAAGAGGGATGCAGATGTCATGAAGACCTGGAGGACTCCTCTGAGGTGCTTCACCTGTGTGACTCCGTCTGGACAGCAGGACGGCGGTGCGACAGCTCTGGTCCCAGTTTCTCACCCAGTCCAGTCTGAGGTTCCTCCACAGCTCCCCGTCCTCCTGCTCCGACCTCCTCTGTCTCTGCAGCTCCCTCAGGACCTCCTCACCTCCTCCAGGCTCCACACACAGCATCTGGACACCACTGAGGAACAAGGAGGAGCAGGATTTAAGCTCCTGTGAGACAAAGTGAAGTCATCTCTCTACCTTTAAGGTCAGACTGAAAACATTCCTCTTTGATAAAGCTTTCAGTGAGGGACCAGCTCAGGCCTGGATCAGCTCAGGCCTGGACCAGCTCATAGCTCATAGTGAAGCTGCAGCAGACTTAGACTGCCAGGGATCTGGTACACTGAGATCCTCCCTCTCTATCTCTCTCTGTCTCTCTAACACTCTCTGTCTATATTTGCCTTTGCCCCTTTTTGTTTGCTCCTGTACTCGTCTCTGGTTTTTGTCTTGTAGACCACCTTGAATCCTTGGTGTAGACTGCCTTGGTGTAGACCGCCTGCTGCTGTGGACTTACAAATCTTCACTTACTACAGTTACAATTATGTGGCCTTTCCTTTAGCCCATTCCATCATCATTACAGTCCCTGATATTAACTTCAGAGAGATAAGCTAAATTAAATCCATGGTAGTTCCTGCAGACAGCACACATATCAGTGTGACCTTGACAAACAGTCATGGATGACCTCCTGCTGTGGACCTGCTCCACTCCATGTGCTCTATCCTGCATCAACCATCAACAGAAACATCATTTAATATAAATTCATACTTTTAGAGCAGTTAAACCATCCACATGAAAAAAACAGTCCATATAAGAAAGAACAGACAGGGTCATCATGGCAGACAAGACACCATGCACAGTTTGAAGGAAATACTGAAATGGGTTATAAGTTGTGAAATCCATAATCACAAAGGTTCAGAGTTCTCAATGGAGGAAGAAAACATATTCCAGAGTACGTTGTAGATGTCACTTCTGGTTAACGTAAGTAATCACCTTTTCCAGTTTTGTTTTAACCTTTTTTGGTCAAACGTTTCTGAGAAAAGGTCAATTGTTCCACAGTGTAATTTTCTTGGATTGTGTCCTTCCAGTCTGTGATAGTTGGTGATTCCTTGTTGTAAGTCTGCTGTAAATATTAATGTTAATATTAGACCAATCTCTCTATCCATGGTTGTACTGATTATTCATCCATTGTAACTATCTTTACAATCATACAGACATGAGGACCCCCTTGAAAATGATGCCACATCTCAAGGGGCTTACCTTTAATACATTTATATTCTGTGGTGCTAAACAGATAAATATGGATTGACTGATCAAATGTGATGAGGACAGATTTACCTTTTAGCCAAAGTTTGTTCAGAAGAGCGGGCTGCAGGCAGAGACCCCAGCGTCTCCATCTCTCTGATGAAGTCTACGCTCTGCATCTCATCTGCAGGGAAATGACTCCAGCCTGACAGCTCCTTCACCTGGAAAAATCAACCAATCAGAGGCTTTAGAGGATCACACAGATGGGCTGAGGCTGGATTTAGGAGAAATGAAAACTGACTGAACTGAGACTCACCACAAAGTCTCGCAGGTGTTTGTCGTTGGTGTACAGACAGATACTGTGGAGCTGCTTCTTCACACTGAAGCCCTGAAACAAACAAAACAACCTTAACATTCAAGGTCGTTCCCACACCTACAGGAGGGCATTTCCTGTATGGTTCAACTCTGTGAGCTTGTTTTGTGTTTATTTGACAGTGAACAGACAGTTTACTGTACAAAGACACGATTCCAGCTGTTAGAAAATGAGTTCAGTGCAGCTGTTTAATTACCTCCATCATACGAGAATAAGGTTGAATTTTGTATCTGATTAAACTTATCTTTTTCAAAATGAATAAAAGTCATTAAATAAGTAAATACGGTTTAGAACTGCACAGTGACAGATATTTAAAAACCAAATCAAAGGGATGCAGCAGAAAAATTATCGCAGTTATAGAAGCAAACAGAACAGCCCATTGATTATGCAGAAATGCTTTGGTTGTTTAATAACATAATAATAATGGTCCAAAAATGATCGCAGCAGTGATAATAATAAAAATAGATGTGATACTTCTGTCATGTTGCTGTAACTAACATGCTGATTTTAGTCATGAGTATCTTTGCTAACTTCATTTTACATCACTGATCTGTCCCACTTTGAAATACTGCTGATAAATATGAAAATATGACTTATTTTTATTTTTTTTTAAACTAAATTGCACAAAACAACCGAGCTGTAAGTGAAAAAACACCTGAGATACATCAGTGGGAAGAATTACCTCAACCTCTGTTCCATAATAACTGAGTTACTTATTTATTTTTATTTAACCAGATAATTCCCATTGAGATCAGGACCTCGTTCAGAAGGGCGACCTGGCCAAGAGGTCAGCAGCACACGTAAATACAAATAAAAACAAATTCAAGAAAAGATCACGGCAATAAATTATAAACAAAATATAGAAAAAAATCAACAATTTGACAGTGAAAGTGTGACAGTTTTCAGAACAGTAACAATTAATAACACAAAACTTAAAAACTTGTTTTGCAAAAATCAATAAAGCGCACTAATAATTTAATGATTATAACGAGTATGTAATGTCGATAGCAGCTATTAAGGCTATTTATTTATACCACACACTAATGAAATTCTACAATCTCTAAATTATTTTTAGATTGGTACTTTTCAAAGCTAAAGATCATTAAATTACCAGATATTTTGTCATAATTAGCCAAAAGCTGCAGAGACAGAGCGAGAAATACTCTAACTTTTCACTGGCATTATTCTGGTAAAGAAGCATTGCCAATGTATTTTTCATTGTAGAGACTGTGCACAAGTTTTCTTGCAATGTTTGTTTATAAATAAACTAAATAACTAAATTGATTTCCTCTGACTACCAGTTTTGCAGATGTGGCCTCAAATATTCAAAGAATTTGATTTTTCAAGCATTAGAGTCTTGTAAATCTGCTTTGCTGCAAACCCTGGTTGATACAAACACAAAAATAAAAGTATAAATGTTTAATCGACTGTGTTGCTGGATTCTGACCATGTTGGTGAGCAGTGTGCTGGCGGTCTGAAGGTCTCGTTGCTGCAGGCAGGAGAAGACCTGACGTAGACCCTCCATCCTCAGGGCGGCCAGACGCTGCTCCGGTCGGCCCCGCCTCCTCAGGACGGCCTGAGCTCTGGGGATCTGATTGGTCAGGATGGACTCACGGACGATTTCCTGCAGCACACACAAGAAAAAATCTCTCAGCAGTGTTAATTTTATTGACTAATTATTTTCCTCATAGTTTCGTCAACACCCTTTTTTCCCTGATGACAACTAGACAGTAATTAATAAAAACAAGTGCACATGGACAAAAACTCAAACTAAATTAACTGACGTTTTCATCAACAAATAAAAACTAGACTAAAATGTTTGACAGAGACTTAATCCAATCAGACCTAATTTGGTCATGTAGAAAGTAGAGACAAGTTAGGAATATATCCAATCACAGCTGCTTTGGTTGTGTGGAAAGGTTGGATGAGTTAAGAGGGACATCCAATCACAGCTGCCTAACTAAAACTAGACTAGAATTAAAACAATGTAGATGACTAAATTATGACTAAAACTAAAAGATATTTTAGACGAAAGACAACAACTTAAACTAAATTATAAAGTGCTGTCAGAATGAACAGTGTCTCTCAGGATGTTTAAAAACAGGGTTTTCCCACATGTTACAGACATAAGAACAAACTAAAGGACGATGATGTGCTGTGGCGTCACCTCTGTCTGCAGCTGCTCCCACTCGTCCTGCTGAGCCTCCTGAGCAGCGCTGGTGCTGCAGGTGTCGCCCCCTGCTGGCCGAGGGAACCTCTTCATGTAGCTCCTCAGCTCTGTGACGTATCGATCCAGGACATCCACACAGCTCTGCACGCCTGCATCCTCACCTGAAGGATATTACACAGGCACAGGTAAATATACATGCACTGGCCACTTTATTAGGTACACCTGGTAAACTGCTTATTAATGCAGACAGCTTATCAGCCGATCACATGGCAGCAACTCAGTGCATTTGGGCATGCAGACAAAGTTAAGATGCAGAGAGGGCCACTGTGAGTTTGCTTACAGTGTGTGCTGGTCAGGATGGAGCGGATCTGCGTGTTGACGAAGGTCATGGTGATGTTGAGCAGCTGTTCAGAGAACTGTCGGCTCTGAGCTTCACTGTGTGAGTCTTTGACGGCTGAACACAGGAGGTCCAACGCAGGACACAACTCCTGCACACCTGCACGCACACACACGAGTCAAAGGGCAGGGAAACGAATCCAACAAATTTTCAAATCAACAGAAGAATATTATGGGGAAAAATTAAAGTTAGGGTTAAATTTAAATCACCAGAAGGAGATGAAGCTTGTGAAAGACCTTAAATGTACTTTAGTTTGAATGTCAGGACACTCACAGTCACTCAGGCTGAGTGTGGAGGCTGCAGGCTGATCAGCTGCAGGGTTCAGGACGTTCTCTTTGCTCTTCAGGTAGAAATCCACCGTATCCAGCTGACGGTTCTTCAGTCCAGCCTGAGGGTCAAAACACAGCTTCAGCGTGTCATGCTTTGACATTTTAGTTTTTATTACTTACTTTTTATTGATCATTTCTACATTCAAACACCTACAAGACGTACAAGAACACAACAATCAAAACAATACAAATAAGAATAATATTTGTTTGGAGTTACATTCTAGCAGTTCATCCTCTGTCAACTTGTCTTCACCTAAACCAGTTGGTTCTGTCTGTAGTCTTCGTCGCTGTTTTTGTTTTTAAATAATGTCCATTTCTTCTTCCTTTCTACAGGATAATATATATAATATGTCTCTATCATCAAGGTAAATTTCATCTGGATCCGATCCAGACTGATGTAACAAAAAACACTGAAGTCTATAATGGGAAATCCCATTCATTTCTCCTCAGCTGCTGTGACGGTTTCGGCCCCTTTACGTCATCATGGGAACTGTAGTTTATTTGCAAACTGACGTCAACGTTTTTCAAGCCTATGTGACTTCATTTCCCAGCGTCCCTTGCAATGTCGGCGGAGGAGCTCTCCACATGCAGAGACATGAGCGGAGACTGGGCCGTCCAGTCGGAGCATGTGGTGATCCAGAATTGTGTCTTTTACAGGGGTTGTGGAAAAGCCACTGCTGTAACTGAGCTGCTTGGTGGAGGTCTGCGCTCTCTGAGGGCTTTTCTAGTATTCAGTCTGTTATGTTGTCATGTCAGACAAGTTGGCATGATTTTACAGCTCTGTGGACGCCTAATCTGACACAGAGACCGTCGTAACTGTGGTGGTAGCAAAGTCCCTAGGCACACTGGTGTGCCACTCCACAACATCTGAAACCACTGATCTAAAGACAAGTGACTGATGCACTCAGATTTTAATTTTAACCCGTAATTAAAAAAATACCCAGTTTACACTGCAAATACTTACATCATAGCAAGTTTGTCAAATTTTAAATATATGCACAATACTTGCTAAAATTACATATTCATTTGATTAGTCCAGATGGATATATTATTACAAGGAATAAAAACAAAAATAAAGCACTGAATAACTTGTAATTATCAGAAAATATCTGCTAATGAAGCAAGCAAAATTTTACTCCCTGTGGGTCTTAAAATCAGGTATAAAAACTACTTAAGCACATCTTACTTCCAAGATATTGTACAAGCAAAATTCATCTTGCCACATTGGCAGATATTTTAACTTATTACTAGTTATTCAGGGCTAATTTTTTGTTTTCAAAAACTGAATTGAGATGTGTCAGACCATTTTGGCTTACAATAAGTCTTGTGAGATTTTTAGAACTGAAATTGGATGAATAAGCTTCCTTAGATTTGAGCTGTTGCAGTGTATCATAATCTAAAGCAACAAAACTACACTACCCACAATCCTAGATTGTTACAGCAACGTCTCTGATTGGTAGAGACCCTTTAGTTTCACGAATACTTCTGCTGAAGCTGCTTCCACTAACTCTAACGGTCGATTCTGTACAACAGAGGACCCTGTTGGCTTTGCCAGTACTAGAGAGTGTGCTGTGTCCCACCTGCAGGGCGTGAACGGGGATGGAGCAGCGCCCCCAGCTGTTCAGGTGACAGACTGCGTCAACAGTTGCTGCACTGCCGAATAACATCAACCTGCTGAGCAAATCCTGCTGGGAGACGGAGAACAAGACCAGGTACACGCCGGACTCTGCAAACAGGCAAAGAGGAGGAGCACATCAGTGCATGAGGTTTGTGATGATGATGATGGTTTTACTCTTCCTCCTCGGTGAAAAGTTTCTCTCACTCTTCAGCAGCAGGACGCTCTGCCTCTCTCCGCATGCTTCCACCGGAGCCGCCTCGCCCTCCGCCTGGTGGCAGCTCACACTCCCCGACTCCAAGTCCCATAATGCCACTGTGGTCCCTCTGTTTCCAGGTGAGACGAAGGTGAGCTGGGCGGAGAACTCGGTGACAGCCAGGAGAGACGGCGTGGACGACTCCGCAACGGAGAAGTGAGCCGTCATCCCGCCAGGAGGCACCCTGCTGTGGGCCGAGGAGGAAGCCAGGTGGGACTCCAGGTGAGGGAGGGAGGAGGACCAGGAGGTCTGAGGGGGCTGGATGGAGGAGGAGGAGGAGGAGGAGGAGGTGACCTGCTGGGCTCTGCTGTACATGGAGGCCAGGCGAGTGTCCCAGGAGCTGTGGAGGGGTGAAAGGTCAAAGTCAGAAGAGCATCCAACAAACTGGGCAAATGGTTGGAAATGATCAACGACTCAGAAGAAGAGCAGAAATGGTCTCCACTGAGAGAGAGACAGGCCGGAGAATTTAGCAGGAAGATTTGAACATTACAAACATCTTCAGAGGCAAATCTGTGGAGAAATTTTGGGACAAACTGAAGGAAACCATGAGGTGAAACCTGGACTTTCAACACAATCCTGAGAGAAAAGAAACAGACACCAAGGATGATGAAAGCACGTCAGAGCAGGTCCAAACTCAAGACCATGCTGGAGGTTCTTTGACATTAAGGGGGTCATTTTGGAGGAATGGGCTCCAGAAGAAGACATCGGACAAATACTCTCACCTAGATCTGAGTTTTTGCAGTGCATACAAATACACATGACATATATAACACTTAAAGTACAATGAAATAATAAAGACAGTTAAGTGACAAGCTGGACTATTGAAGGAGACAAGATCATCTGTCAGGTGTCTTTTTGCAGCTCATTCAGAGCAAAAGGTACGTCAAACTTAAGGGCCTTTTTCTCTGCCCAGGTCAGGCCTTAAGAACAGACAAGAGGAGATTCTGGGACCGAAGACTATAAGATCCTGGACTCCTCTGACTGATGAAGGTCAGAAGGTATGAAGGGAGTAGAGCTAAAATCACCTTATAAATGAGAATATGCCAATGCTTAAGTCAACGTGTAGACAGAGAGAACCATCCAACATACGAGACGCAGAAGAGATTTTATGCTCCATGATACACAGAATCCAAGGTGAAGTATTAAATGCATGTTCTGGTTTCGATTTACCGATCAGCACCGAAGCCTGATCCCAGCTTTCTGAGGCTGCAGTCGGAGCTCAACAGGCTGTCCTCGTCCCATGGGTGCAGAGGTCGAAGAGGAGGGCGAGCCGGAGGGGCCGCACACAGTAGGTGGTCCGGATTCATCCTGAAATACAGAAAGATTCCATTAAAGTCTGTTTGTTTTTCTCTCTGGAGCATGATCGACTGTGGGAGACGATTACACGGCTGATCTGACGTGAAATTTTTGAGCAAATCTGTTTATTTTTCCTCCAGCAGAGTCGGGAGCAGTCACGGAAAATTAAATCAGCTGAGAGAAGAAATTAAATTGGCAGAAAGAGGCAAACAGGCAGGGCCGGTTTCTCCTCAGTCAGGAATCAGATTGTTCAGTGGGCAGAATAATCCACATCTCCCATTAAACACTGTGTGCAGGCTTCGTTTTAGTTCCTGTTAAGACTTAACCAACAGAGGGGAGACTTTTTATAGACACAAAGCATAAAAATGATGAAATTTGAGGTCTTTGTTGCACCTAAAGTAGTGGTCGAGGTCGACGGCGATGGCGGTGTGAGTCTTGGTGACGGCTACAGCTGTGCTGAGGTCAGCTGACACCTGAAGGAGGCAGAAAGAGGAAGAGGAGGACGAAGAGGAGGTGAGATCATCCTCTGCTGCGCTGGAGCTCAGGTAGGCGGGCAGGTCGACGGTGGCGAGCAGGCGTCCATCAGAGACGTTATACACGGCTGAGGACAGAGTTAAAGAACACACACCTCTGTCTGCCTGCTACAGGTGTTACGACTCATTTGGTTAAGGATACATATGATTCCCGTGTCGCTGAGGACGAACAGCGTCTCCCTGCGGAGACAGTGATGGACGACCGCGTGTCCGTCCCTGTCCGGCAGGATTCGGCAGCAAGACATGGTCTGAAGCTCCTCCTCCATGTGATGACACTGCAGCTGCAGGAGCCAATCAGAGTTCAGCAGGAGGAAGCAACGACCGGCGGAGAACGATAAAATCTGCAGCGAGTGCAGCTGGAGCACACCTGTGAATAAAAACAGGCAGACACACACCATAAACACAGAGACAGTGAGGGAGGGTTTGACTCCACCGTCTTTTTATGACACTTTTTTCTAAAATAATTTCAAGTTAATCAGAAGAATTAAAGAAAAGTAAAACCATAAACAAGTTTAAAAGAATATTCAAAACACAAATTTTAAAGAAATATAAGGATGAAGAAGAGGCAGTTTAACCCAGGACAGTAACGTAGAGTCTAGAAAAATATGGATATGTTGTCTTGTTTTGTATTGTCTTTTTTCTGTGTGATGTATTATATTTAAAGAAATGAAGTGTTATATATATATATGTATATATGTAATGGTATGTGCACATTTGTATAGTAGTAGCCAAAAATATATTTCAGTCTACGACCTACTACTACCTCAACGATAGACTACTTACTTGTTGATCTTTCTTGTACAACAAAGCCTCTTTGCGCTGCACTGACTCTGCTGTTCGGTGTACTGTGTGTAGATTAGGTTAGCGCTGTAAATAGTATCATTATTTTTTAATTTAGGTTTTATTTTAGGTTAATGCTTTAAGTATTATAGTTATATTTTACTTAGATTCCACTAGCCTTAGATTATGTAATTGTTGTAAATATTGTGAATTTTACTGCGATTCTATTTTCAGGTCAGTGATGTAAATATTATCCTTATTATTTTTGTTAGATTTTACTAGCCTTAGATTATGGTAGTGTTGTTGATACCCTTATTCTGTATTTTTACTGCCTATTTATTTATTTAATATTTCTTTATGACTAATACCAGGACCTCAGTAAGTAGTTTTGTTCTTTTCTTGAGTAAATGCAGACTGGAAGCACAAATAAAACTCCTTTAAATCTGAGTCAATATATAACAAAGACCATTGGTTCCTGAATAGATGATGAATATTGTAAATATTATAAATATGGAGAAATCAAAACACTTTACTGTAGTACGTGGTAATAAAAGGCGTCGGATCAAGTAAGTCTATACTCCTTCCTACTCCTTTTTGAGCGTGTAAACTTGCTTCACAAGCAAGATGCTGGCAACAGTTTACCTTCTTTGTTTTGTTGGTTTTGTTTTGGTATATCCATGTAATTTTTTATGGTGACCACACGTTTGTTTTGTTACATGTTTGAAGTAAAGAATTCAACTCAAGCTCAGAGTTTTAGGAGAGTCATTGTTCGGCTGCATGTCAAACGTGTGTTTTTAATATTTAATTAACCATTTTATTGATAAAAATGACCCCATTATGAGGTTTGATTGTTTTTGATAGAAGCCCCTGGGGGCACAGCATTTTAACACCATTTTACTCTACAGGAATAATCAGTGCAGGAAAATCAGATTTAACAGGTTTCAGTGTTCAAACACCTATTAAAAGAAAAATTCAAGCAATCACAAGCATAGTTGCCAGGTCTGCTTATTTTAAGCCACTTTGGGCTTCTTTTTTTGAGAAGTTGCTTGTAAATATTGGCAGTTGGGGGTTGCCCATTAGAAGTGCAGTCGCTCATTTGGACTTGTTGTGCCCCCAAACACAGGAGAGATCTGATGCTCACTCTACTACCATAAACTCAGTTCAGAAGTTACACAAACTATTTTATTCCACTTCAAACACAAATGTAAATTCGACTGTAAAAAGAGGCAAAAATGATGTTTCCACCAAAAAGAAATCCTTATAGCCAGAATGAAGTTTATTTTCTAATGTAGCTGTTACTGTTTTCACCTTAATAAAGCATTTAACTTAGATAAAAGCCTGACTATGTCTGTTTGGTTACAAAAATCAAGGTTAGACAGACTGTTTAGTTAAAACAGTTATAAATAACAGGAGCCCCTCTCTTCACTTCTGTATAAAGAAAATGATGTTCACCTCCAAACAAAAGGACGTTGAAGAAGTGAATTAAGAGACAAATAAGAAAAAGTGTCACTGAGGAATTGAAATGTAATGAAGATGAAAATCAAAACAGACTTTATGTAAATTTCTCTTTAAAAAAAAAAGGAATATATCATATTAGAAAAATAAAACAGCTGGAGACTGCTTGTTTTGGGCTTGTTTTTATGACCTGGTTGCTTATTTCAGTAGAAAAATCTGGCAACACTGCTCTCAAGGTGCCTTTCACCAATAAATCTACTCCATGGAAAAGTCTGCTGCTCCACCAGGCCGCCCTCATTGTTCATCGATCCAGAATGACCTCAACAGCTTGTGAATGACCTTCTGAAGGTCACAGGTGAGTCTCCGTGGAGGTGCACTCACCTGGGTCGTGCTCCCTGATGGTCTGCAGCAGGCGCTCTGCGGGACACTCACACACAGAGAGCAGAGAGACAGGAGACGGGCGATCACCTTCGACCTCCAGCAGCTTCAGGTCAAACTGAGCGCCGACCACGAGCAGCCTGAAGCTGCTGACGCCACGACTGAGAGCGAGGACTTCCTCCCAGGAAAAACTGGAGACAAGAGAATATTAGACAATCTGAATTCATTTTTACTTGATTTACTCAAAGCTTTCTGGGACAGTTCCTCTTTTATTCATTTATTTGATTAATATTTTATCTTTATGTGTTGCTTTAATCCATCTTTAAGCTTCCTCTTATCTAAACACCATCAATAATTCTGGCCTGGAATGTTGTGGTTAATATTTCTCTTGACTCTTACAACAATTTCATTACATTTTTTTCTCAGAGATTATGAAGTTATTACATGTTTTATCAATCTCAGAATATTTTAGAATATTTTTGACCATCTGCTTCAGGACTGGAGGTGTTGTCAGGTCAAAAATGATGAGTGACCGTTCTCTTCTGGCATCAACAAAGCATTTTCACCCAGAGACCTGCTGCTCACTGGATATTTTCTCTTTTTGGACCATCCTCTGTAAACCCTAGAGATGAGGCCATCTGGCTCCAACAGCCACGCTATGTTCAGAGTCACCTGTCTTCTCCATTCTGATGCTCACTTTGGGCTTCAGAAGGTCATCTTGATCATGTCTACACGCCTAAATGCTTTGAGTTTCTGCCACGTGATTGGCTAATCAGCTATTTGCATTAATGAGCAGTTGGGTGTGCCTAATGAAGTGGCCAGTGACTTTACATGTCATGCTTCATGATGGCTACCTCTACATCACTGCTCTAATGTTTACACCTTCTATGTCACTAAACAAGCACGCGCACATTTCCGTGACCATCACACTCACTCGGTGCAGCGGCCCTCCACTTCCGCCGGAGGAGCCTCCCTGTCGGCGGGGTCCCACACCACCAGCCGGCCCTGGAGCTCCAGACATCCGAGCAGAGAGCCTCCAGGAGCGGCCTGGGCTCTCCGAACGTCCGCTACATCGCCACAGTGCTGGTTCTCCGGGATCACGCACACCTGGATGGAGGTATCCCGCCGCTCCGGAGCCTCCAGCATGATTACTGCAGGGTGTGCGGGGGACTATTTACCCAGGCGGAGGGTTACAGAGACCGCTACGGAGACATTTTACACCAAAATAATCATTTTAACTCAAAGAAAGGCCAAAGAGGGGAAGCTGTCATGTAAACAGCAGCTGAGGCCCAGGAGTCACATGATCAGGACCTGTCAGCTGACCACACCTGACCAATAGGAAGACGGCACACAAGTCAAGCTTAATCAATAGTCGAGTGTGGACTTATCATATTCTACTTTATGCCTTTATTTTGCTTATTTCTCAATGTAAATTGAGCATATTACGGAACAGGTTTGGGGGCATTAGGGAGAAAAAACTGAAGAAAGGAAGAAAGTTTTTCTGATCATAAAGTACATAAATAAAGGTGACATGCCTGGAACCAAATGAAAATGTCAAAAATAAAAAATGTGGATACAGGGGAGTTTATTATCGAAATCTATTTTCGAACTTTATTTCAAACATTACGACTTTTAGGTTTTTTGTTGATGGTGTACGTTGACAAAAATCCTGAGATTAGAACTTAAATCTCAAAATTTAAATTTTTTTTTAGAAAGAGTATCAAGAGAAATATTTACAAAAGAGGATGAGGGCCAAAAAAAAAAAAAAAAAAACTTAGAGTTTGAAATTGTATCAATATACTTGAATTTCTGACTTCAATCTCAGGATTCAGACTTTTTTCCTGTCTTTAAAAGAAATAAAACAAAATGATCACTATATGATCCAAAGTCCGACTTTAATCCTGATAACTCTGACTTTAATGTTAGAATGATTTTTTTTTAAAAACTTAAACATCAATTAAAATAGAAATAATAATTATATGATAATGATCTCTGAAGTCTGACTTATTTCCTGATATCTCTGACTTCAGTCTGAGAATTGTGTCTTTTTCCTTGGACTTAAAATTAAAATACAGTTAATAATAAAATGAAAATAATCTCAGATGTCTGACTTATTTCCCGATAACACTGACGTCAGTCTTAAAATTCTGACTTCCTTCTCAGAATTCAGACTTTTTTCTCAGAATTCTGAATTTAATCTAAGAATCTTGACATTTTTTCTTGGACTTGAAAATGATGTCAAGTTCTAATTCTTTTCTTCTATAGCTCTAACTCTCTTAAAAAAATATTCCTTTGCTGCCTGAATATGTTTATTAATGTATATTCTTAGTTTTCATCTATATATTTGTTTGTCTATTTTGTCATTTTTGGTCTGATAATTAGTTAGATTTACTTACTTACGCATATACTTATTAAATTTTGCTGTTTAGTGAAATTTTGTCTGACTGACCTCAGTCGAATATCATGTAAATGTTTGAATTTCAATAGAATTTCAATAATAACTTAAATTCATATTTGTCTTTAAAAAATAACTATAAATTAGACGTACAAAAAAGTCAATCAACCCCCCCCCAAAAAAAAATAAAGAAAAAAAAAAAAAAAAAGACATTTTTTTGTCTCAGATTAAAATTTAACAGATCTTTCATCACGAAGAAAGAAGGAAAAATAAACTTCGATTAGTAAAAAATCATCGTGAGTCTGTGATTAGTTATCTGTTGCTTCTGCCTGTAACCGCTTCTCCATAGCGCTGATCTGTATACAGAATCATATCCAAAATGGCGGCTTCGCGCCGTTCCAGGTCGGTTACGGATCTACGTCCCCTCGCGCTCTTCCGCTAACATCAGCCTCGGAGTCTTCCTGTCAAAGTCAGTCTGCTCTCTACAATGGCGCTCCCGGGAACATGGAGGTAGTGTCCAGCCTCGTCTCGCTGACTGTCTCTAAGCTTCTGCAGTTTTCTGGACTCGTGGACTTCAGGAATGTCGTGAGGAGGAAGAAGATGGAGGAGAAAGCGTTGGAGGTGTACGGTGGGTTATTACAGGCCTGATACTGCTCTGGGTCAGGGGAGTGAGGGAAACATCATTTTATTTCATTTAAAACAAATTAAACGATTGAAACCCCTTTGTTTTTGGCCCAGTCCTCGACAAGGTTCCTAACATCTCTAAAAACAACTTTAACCAAACTCCATTAAATAAGTGTTTGTATTTGAGTAAACTTTCTTTTTGAAGTGAACTGTCTTCCTTACTTCTCCCCATAACCACCATACTGATAACTGAAACTGATAAACAAACAGCAAAACAGTTTAATAAAGTTCATTTACAAAGTGAAGTTACACATTGACAAGTCATTTACAGAACATATGCCATTTTGTCATTGACTAGTTAATTTCTAACTGTCCTATTATACAATTTTATCCCAGTTAATACATCTTTCTATTTTATTTTGCTATTAAAAAGTAATGTTGATTATTCCTGTTCATTTGTTCGAGTATGATCATTTTTGCAACATAGAAATCTAAGCTACAGTACTTGAAAATTATTATTATTACAGACTAGGGATGTACAATATTGGATATTTATGCCGACATTCCTGAATGCATTATTGCCGATACAAGAAAAACAAGAGAACAGCCATTTCCCTCTTGAAAAAAACGAAACTATTAACTCTTAAATGAACCCACGCAGTGATTATAAGGTGAGGAAATGTGGTGCATTTTCATATTTTGCTGATATATGGAAGATATGTATGGCCAATATATCACCTGTAAATATCAGCCAAAACTTAAATTTCAGCCGATACAGATATCATACCGATGCATCCTTAGTAAAGACCAAAGATCATGTCAGTATTGTAAAGTGAAATACAATCAAGCAGAAACTCCTGTGTTTAAGTTGGAGCCAGTGTTGGTGCCAGAAACTGCAGTTCCTCCACTGGCCACTGGAGGCTGTCTGTTGAAACAAGTCAAGTCACATACACACTCCATGTTAAACTGTCATTTTTACAGCCTTAAAAAACATGCTTACAGCCTGATTAGGGTCTGATCATTTTTTGAGTCTTGATCCTTGCAAAGTGCAACGTGTGAATATGTGTACCTTACCTAGGGATGGGAATCGCAAAAGGTTACGTAGGGGTGTATTGCATGTATAGAAATTTAAGTATTATATATTGGTGAAATATTACGTACATTTGTATAGAAGTACCTTATAATATATTATAGTCAATATATTATAGAAACCATTGGTTTCTGAATAGATGGTGAATGTTGTAAATATTATAAATATGGGGAAATAAAAAACTTGACTGTAGTACTTGGTAATAAAAGGGGTAGGATTAAATAAGTTAATACTTCTTCCTACTCCTTTTCGAGCATGTAAACTTGCAGCACATGCAAGATACAGTTCACCTTCTTTGTTGTTGTTTTTTTGGCATATGCATGTTTTTGTTTATGGTGACTACCCATGTTTGTTTTTTTACACATTCAAAATAAAGCATCCAGTACAATTCAATTCAATCAATTCCAGTTGAAAATCGATAACAAGTAGCTCAAAGAATTGATATCATTAGTCTTTTTGCTGAACAGTTCCCTTATCAGCTCCTCCCACTTTACCTTTCCAATGAAGAACTCACCTCTCATCAAAGGCAGTCAGCAGAAAAGATAACGAAGACGTAAAGTCAGGAGACAGAAGTGGTCGAAAAGTCGATACACCTGAAAGCTGCAGCACTACACACAGGGATGGGAATTAAAAGCCAAAAACAATTGGGTATTATATATATATATATATTTATATATATATACACACATATATATATATATATATATATATATATATATATATATATATACACATATATATTAGAAAACACAACCTCTGCTTCTCTGTCTTCTCTCAGATGTGATCCGATCGATCCGGGACCCGGAGAAGCCCAACACGCTGGAGGAGCTGGACGTGGTGTCGGAGAAATGTGTGGAGGTCCAGGAGCTGGGAGAGGACGAGTACCTCATCATCATCAAGTTTTCTCCCACCGTCCCTCACTGCTCGCTGGCCACGCTCATCGGTGAGTCCTCAGCAAACAGCAGACTTAAATGAAGGAGGCTCTGGGTGATAAAAACACAGCAGTTATGATTGAATGCATCATGGCATTTTACTAATTTCAATAATGACTCCCATTATCTGCAGCTGCGCTTGGTCAGAACAGTGCGGTGTTATGGTTGAATTACTCACCGTGTTATCTGGTGACTCAGCAGAATGGGCGATATTGTCTTACATAAAATAGTCCGGGTGATAAAAAGGTTATAGACTCCTGTCCTATTTCTCAGCTTAAAACTCATCAATAAAACCCAAGAATCATAATTTTTGTAGAATCTTTCAAAAAAAGATTCCTACCTTTGACTTGTGCGATGTGAATGGGAAGAGCTTGTTCCAACGCGTGTTCTGGGTAACAATAAATCACAACTGTCCATGAGGTGTCTTTGAGTACGATGACCCATTTATTTCATCCAAGATTGTCACCGGTGCGTTTCCAATAAACATCCATTTAACATCTTTGTCAAACACAAAGACATTTGAAAAACACATTGTCACGCTGACACGGTCAAAAAAAAAACTGCGTGTCCTCCCCTCCCCATGTGAGCTCATTACCTGGAGCTTATCTAAATGACTTTCTTCCGGTGCTAAGCACCACCCACTGGTCAAACACAGAACGGCATGAACACAGGTATAATCAACAATCTCTTAAAGAAGCAAAATAGAAATTAAAAAAATGAAACGTACAGAAAACTATATTATGGCTCCAACAATTTTGCTCAGTTTGATTTTTCTGCAGCTGTCTGACTCTCCCTCCTTCCTGACCGATCTCATCTTTGAGACATCAGGGTTCGTAGATCAGACTGCAGCTGTAATCTCTCCACAACGTTATGAAGAAAACGAATAACTCCCTAATATTCATAATTCAAATGTGCACGTCTGGTTTCCCCTCATCTCCTGTCTGAAATGTTTGTGGCTCAGTAGTTTTCAGCTGCATTGGAATAAGTCTAAAGAGGCTGAATGTGAAACACAAATGTGAAATGTATTAAAGAGTCCATTATGAGTGACAAAAACTGATCCTGGACTGAGTCCACCTCCTGAGTGATGGTCAGGTGGTTCCTGCTTTAGTCTCTGCTTTATCCTCTCACCCCACAGCTCGCTGACTCACACATTATGCTGCCATCAGGAGCTCCAACTCTCAGTTACAGACATTTTAACTCTTTTTAAAACCAACATACGCACCAGACACCGGACTCTAGCTGAGCCAGCAGGTCAGGACTTCAGACTAATGACTGGATTCATTGAGTCCCTGTGACAAATCCTGCCCTGAAAAAACCCTGATCCACTTCAGCTCCACGTGAGCCGCAAAAACTCTTTTTATGACGGGTTTTCTGGCAGATATTTGAGTTTGATTCACAAAGAAATGAAAAGAAAAGAGTGATTATCCAAGCATGGGGTGGGCAAACAGAAGCCGGGGGTCCACACGCGGCCCTCCTCCTTACTCAGTGTGGCCCATCAGTCAAATTTAGAAAACATTTCTACAATGGTCTTTAAAAACTGTCCTTCTTCATTATTTAAGGGAAAGTTGCACTTTTTATTTATAATTATTTTGATTATTTTATTTGACTGTTGTAAGAACTCCCTTGCCAAGTTACTAAAACAAAGGTCATATATCTAGAAATATATATATTAATAGCATTGATAATTACCAGAATCAGTGCTTAAAATGTTCTGCTTGATTTATTTTTGACTTCACAGAAAAGTCCAGTGAGGCTCAGATTTGGTATAAAGAGATGAATTCAGGTTTAATTCCTTTTTCCTGCTCAAAATGGTAAAACATGAAGCGCTCACTGAAAATGAAAGAGTGCATTATAGACTTCATAACGCTGGATGATTTTCTCATTTTTATGATAGATGGTCTCGAATATATTTGTTCCACACTAACTATATGTACATGGGTGTGTGTGTGTGTTTTAGGATTTTTGGTGAAATTAAAGTAAAACTGCTAAACTGATTTAAAAGGACACTGTAAATACTTGTTACTTGTAAGCAATACTTGCTTCACTGTTTGGTTTTCAGCGTTAAAATATGAATAGCAATTCTAATAAAAGATAAATATTTTTTGTTTTTATAATTAAAAGTATTTATGATATTTTTTAATGGCAGTTTTTTTTATTTACAAGAATTTTACTCCCTGAAACTGTTTCAGGATCTTTATGTCTGATTTCTGTTTTCTGTTGTTAAATGTCACTTCATCCTCATTATTTCTCTGCAGACACAGAATAATCTGATATAATCCGCTGTGAGCTGCTGTGTATTTGTTCATGCTGCTGTATTTTCAGTCTCGTTTCTTATTTCCTTGTTTTCAGGTCTGTGCCTACAAGTGAAGCTGCAGAGATGTCTTCCTTTCAAACACAAGGTGAGAGTCAGAGAAGGGATCAGTCCCTGAAAATACCCGTATATTTTACATGTGGATCCAGGACTTTTTTAAAGGACTTGTTAACAAGGCGAGTTGTCCACATTTTTTTGATAACTTGCCCGACGGTGTTGGAAATGCCTTGGCGAAGGTTTGAGGGTTTGAGTTTCTGCGTGTGGACAGTGAAAGAGTGAGACCTGGTGTTGTTGTTTCACAGGTGACCGTGTTAACTGGTGACCCATGGCTGCTTGTTCTGTGGTTGCTGTGGTTATAACAGAACCAACCCACGAAGCCTTTTAACGACAGGATGTGATCCCACTTATCGGATATGTTTCAAATATAAAGAAGAAATAATGACTCAATACTCCTGTTATCACCAGTTAACATAGCGTCAAGTTAAACCATAACACCAGGAACATGAATGAAAATAAAACAGCTTTAACAGAGAGAGTAAAGGTGCATTCATGGACACAGTTAACCCCACCCACCACATGGATCATGCGATTAGGGCTGGACGATATGGCCTACAAATAAAATCCCAATTTTTTATCACAAAACTCGGTTAACGATTTTAATTGATTTTTTCACTCTCAAGGAAAAAACCTCCAAGTGACACAAAAAAATGAGAATCAAGTTTTGCTTTTATTTTATAAAAATATATTCTGAAACTAAGCAGAATTCCCTCTAATCATTTAGTTGCATGCTGGTATTTTTTCATAAAATGTTGATAGTGTAGTTAGAACGTAGACAGGTTAGTCTACATGAACACTAAATTCTGAGCTATTCACAGTTTTTTTAACATGAAACTCTGATCAATATTTAATCTCATTTAAAAAAACAAATACAAGCCTGAACATGTGCTTGTGTAAAACCTGACAAGGCCTACCACAATGAAAACTGTAAAGTTTCAGTATTTGTATTTTCAAACATTGCAACAACTTACAATAAGAGAAAGTATAAGCCAAGAAACAAAATCTCGATTTTTTCAGTTTTTAAATCTTCTGCAAAAAATAATTCAAAATAATCCATTTTATTGCTGTAATGCCCAGCCCTACGTGCAATATATCTCACTATTCCATCTGGAAAGAGCCCAATTTTAATAAAGTGATTATTATTTGATGTTTGTTTGTTTATTTGTCTTTTATTACTCAGATTTAAGTTTTTTCTCTGTGAGTATAATCTGCATTTACTCTGAAGGTGAGGTGAATGAGCCCACATTGTGTTTCTACCTCAACTGCACATGTGACTTCATCTTATTCACTGTTTTATTTGACTTTTCTTTAAATTTGTGCAAAAAAATAAAAGAGGAAACCCACTGTTTTTAAAAGTACCATGATCTGACATTTTCACACACAATAATAAGTATTGACTCGTGTAGACTCATCCACAGTCCATTAATAAAGTACTATCTAATCTAATCTAATCTGAACTGACTGAAACTTTTCATCTAATATTTGTTTTTCTCTCTTTTCAGCTTGAAATCTACATTTCAGAAGGCACCCATTCCACAGAGGAAGACAGTGAGTCTGCTTTTGTTTATTTGTCTCTCTGAAGATCTACAAAGCTCAAAATGAAGCATTTTTAAGAACTCGAGAGTGCAGATTAAAGATGCACAGAATTACTGTCAGCCCTTCTCACAAACATCAGCCGTCTGCACGTGACTTTGGGACGAGCAGATGTCAGTTTCAGATGTTTGACTGTTGGGTCATATTGATGTAGAGCTAGCACTGAACCTGTAGGTCTACATGACAACTAAACCTAGACCCTGCCCAACATTAGGTGCCTGGAACTTCTGCTTGTGTTGCTTCTGTATTAATATAAGCATCTTACAAGATACAAGACAGTTTATTTGTCTTTGTGCAACAGGTTGAACAATGAAATTAAATTGTGGCTCCAAGACAAAAACAAAAAAAGAAAACAAAAGCAAAACCATTCGACCTGGAGGATTGGTGCACTGAGCAATCTCACAGCCTCTTTGAGTGATAAAAACGGCCTTTGTCGGCTTGTTTGTACCCTCTGTTTATAAATCAGAGTCTGACTCGAGTATTTTGTCTCCAGTTAACAAGCAGATCAACGATAAGGAGCGAGTTGCGGCCGCCATGGAGAACCCAAACCTGCGGGACATCGTGGAGCAGTGTGTGACCGAACCGGACGACTGATGAGGAAGCTTTAACTTTAACTGTCTGTCTGTCCGTCTCTGTGTGACCGTGTGTGTGTTTTTCTACTCCGTCTGAAGATATTTTTCAGAAGACTTCAGAGCGCTGTGCCGGCTCCAGGGAGTCGGCGGGTGTTTGGGGGATTTTTTTTCTTCTGTGGAGTCTGCAGTGATAGACAAAGACGAGTGTCGACTGTTCAATCATTCCCTGCTGGAAGGATTTTTGTTTTCATCAAACCAGCTGGATGCTGCAGAGAAAACAGGAAACATGTCCTGCCCCACTTCATCTCGCCGTCCTTCCTTTCCTTCTTCAGTGAAAGAGCTGAAGATCGACCACTGTGCGCTCTTTTAATGTAGGAAACCTGGAGAAATGCTCCTGTGGAGACTCTCTTAGAGGTCTGTCCTCTTGTAAATGCAGTCAAAGATGAAGACCTGGTTAGTCTGAGTCCACAAAGATTTGATTTTTATGAGGAGATTATTGTAAAAAGTTCTAATGTAAAAAATAATCAGGAATTAAAAACTATAGAAACAAGCTGATTCTGCATTTGATTTTTTTTCTTCTAAAGGCCCATTTAGAGAAGATTAGCTCAGACTGTGAACGTAAGTTAAGGTGTTTGGAGAAACATTTGATTGGCTACATGCTTACCCCTTTCTGTCTTTTTTTCTTTCTCTTTTTTTGAACATGAACAAATAATTAAACAGATTAAAAAATAAAAACAACAACCAAAGTGCAAAATAAATGTGTCACTTGCATGTGACACAGGAGTGGGAGGAAGTCGAAACTTATGTGGCCCTACCCCTTCACCTTACACAAGTAGTCAGTAATTAACCCACTTCCACAAAATAATGATAATAATAATAATAAAATAAACACACATAAAGAAAATAAACCAAATAGTAATAGTATAATAACACAAATAGCAGTCAGAGAAAAATTAATAACCAAAAGTAACCAGAGAAACTACATCAACCTTCAGGGACAATAAATAAATGATTCTGGAGTCAGAGGAGATTTAGACAGAGAAGGCAGAGATTTATTAATGATCAACTTTAAGATGTAGCACAACCTTTTCACAACGATTAAAGGCTTAGTTCAGGTTTTTGATGCCCATGGCACCATGCTAGCACCACTAGATGCTACAGTAAGATTCTTTACAGCATTTCACTTTTCCTCCACAAAGCCCCTGTGTTTGGAACTATTTTATGATGCCACCTTGGGCTTCGTATCCTTCCACCAGCAACACACGTTTCTCTTGTTTCATACGTCATGGAGGTCCAAGATTAACAGGTGGCAGCTCCTGCTAAAAGTTAGCGTTCATTTTAATTTTATTTACACTTTGGCTCTAATGTGTAGTTTTATGTTTTATTTCTCTTCAAGCTTAAGCCTTAAATAATTCACTCCTGAGAGAATTTGTTGTTTAGTGAGGATTGAGAAGATGTGGGACATATTTTGGAAAAAGGGCTTCATCTTAAAGTTTTACCAGAGATAGTATTGTGAGTTTTATGAATCAATATATTAAGATATCTGTCACCTCTGATGTAAAAACACTTGGATAAGGGGAAGCTCGATGCTGTATTATGTTAAAAGACCTTAAAGCTATAAATTGTGATATTCCAAGTGTATCTTTTTGTCAGATTCAACCCTTTAAGATGTATAAATCAACACTGTTTATATGGATGCTCCTTCAGGGGATTGCAGCTTTGACTGCTGTAATGACACAGCTTCACCTGTTGGAGGCGCTGTTGCTGTTTTGATTAAATATCCACAGGGGCACAAAAGACTATTCTAACAGAATAATGCTTGGACATGATGTAACAAGCTCGAAGCTGAAAACATCCTCCAGTGAAGACTGAATACAGCTCAACTTCTACAGTTTATATATTTTTATTAAAAATGCTTCTGAGCTTAAAAAGACTGATTTCTAACACACCAGGTGCTCATAATCTGGTGTATTATTTGTTTATTTCCAGAGAAAAGGGTACAAAAGGAGGGTTTGCCCCTTTTCTAAGTGAACAGCTTCATTATTTCTCTTTGTAGTCATCTGCTGTTTCTCTGACCAATCCGAGAGCTGCATTATTTTGTTTATTTACTCCTTCTGTTCCTAAAAAATCTACAGTGCAGAATCAAACCTGGCAGTAAATGGATGGATTATGAACAGAAGGATGATAGATGTGTATATTGGTTAAAGGTTATTGTGTGGTTGGATGGATGGATGATCGGAGAGATGGACGGCTGAAGTTGGGATGGTGTTAAAACCTGGCTCGATGGGGAAAATGGAAGTAACATAAATAAACCAGATTTTAAATGGTTTAAATGAAAGTTATTTATTATTAAAGAAAAAGGAAGCAAGTTTTAACAAAATGAGGTTGAAAAGGGCAAACTAAGAAATAGGCTACTAGTAAAAATAGAACACTCAAACTAAACTTCAATACCAAAGACGACAATAAACCTAAAAATCCACAAAGACAAAATGACCTAAAGTTAAACAGGGTGAAAAACAGAAATAAACGATTAACCTAACGCCCTTTTCTCACAGGACCTCTGAAGGTACCACTGATAGCACCAGAATTTCTTAACAAAGATTTTCTAATCTAACAGACGCAGGCTCTGTTGAGAAGCTCCATCTTCTCAGGCTTACTGGTCTTCTTATAAGAGTGAATGAGGTCGGCTCGCAGGGCGATTGGCTGACAGAGACCTGCGCAGCTGCTCCGAATCCGCCTGACGATCTCTGCTAATGCCACTCACTCACACAGCTCTCCACAAACAGGTGAGCGAGAGGAGGGGGCGTGGCGGCGGCCGTAACACCCCTCCCCTTAAAATACAGACCTATAAGACATTGGTTTGTAGCAATCCAAAATTTACACAAGTCACAAGTGCAAGAAATAAATCAAACTCTGGACAGAGCCCTCTTATGCCCAATGATCAGGTTGTTGTCCTGGACCATCAGCGCCCAGTGCTGAGCCTCTGATTGTGGTTACACATGGAGGAGAGGAGCACCAGTGGACTGTGATCAGTGAACACCTCCACCGGCAGAGGACTAGAACCCACATAGACCTTGAAGTGCTGCAGAGACAACAACAAAGCAAGGGTCTCCTTCTCTATGGTGGAGTACTTCACCTGGTGCCTGTTAATTTACGGGAGAAATAGGACACTGGGTGATCCACTCCATCTCCATCCTCCTGCAACAGGACAGCCCCGGCCCCGGCAGCGGAGGCGTCCACCTCCATTTTAAAGGCGCGGGAAAAGTCCAGCGCAGCAAGGACGGACATGTGGCTGAGGAGGGACTCTCGAAAGCATGCTGACATGCGGGAGTCCAGTTGAACTCCACTTTAGGCCTCATCAAGGAGGTTAAAGGCTGAACCATGGTGAAGAAGTTTCGGCAGAAACTCTGGTAATAGCCGCCATACCTAGAAATCTGCAGAGCACCTGCCTGGTGGTTGGAACAGGAAACTCCATCATAGCAGAGATCTTCGCATCCAGGGGTGGGACCATGCCCTGCCCCACCTGTCGCCCCAAATAGGTAACGGTGGCCTTACCGAACTCACACTTGGCCAAATTTAAAGTCAGAGACGCGTGTGCCGGATGAATGAACACCTGCTCTAATGTTTTGATGTGCTCTTCTCAGGTGTCTGTGTACACAACCAAGTCATCCAAATATGCGCTGCAGTTGGACAGACCAGACAGGACGGTGTTTATTAGCCTCTGAAAGGTGGATGCTGCGTTGCACAAACCAAAAGCCATAACAGTGTACAGGAGGAAGCAGTCTGGAGTTACAAAGGCAGAGATCTCAGACGCACGCTCTGTGAGTGGGGCTTGCCGGTAACCTTTTAGCAGATCTAACTTATTGACATATTTAGCAGTGCCCAGAGTGTCGATGCAAGGAAGTGGAAAAGAATCAGGGACAGTAGCTGAATTTACTTTTCAGAAGTCAGTGATAAACCGAGGAGAACCATCGGATTTGGCCTCCAACAAACAGGAGGAACTCCACGAGATGGAGCTTGGCACAGCGAGGCCGTTCTCGAGTAGATGCTCAGTTTCTTTTTTCATTAGACAGTAGTGCGGGTGGGAACATCACCAAAATGACAAAGAAAACTATTAACCAGCGCAATTATGTCACCTTGCTGCGCGCACTTAAGATGACCTAAGTGGGATGGCAGCGCTTTCATCATCTCTGAGTTTGGCAGCCTGGTGATTTGATGTGAGGAGTGACCTTTAAATCATCTGCATACTCTCATGTGTCAGATGGCTCAGCAGCGCACTGACGGCAGCAACGGCACCGGGCTTCTGCAAAACAGCAGGTGGAGCAAAAGTGGACTGAGTCTCGCCAACATAGAATGGCTTAAGCTTATTAATGTGGCACACGTGTGTTTTTCGCCGTCTCTCTGGTGTAGCTATGATATAATCTGTGTCACTCTGACAGTCATGGATCTCATATGGGCCAGAAAATTTGGCAGAGAGGTCTGAACCCGGAATCGGCAGTAAAGCCAAAACCCTGAAGCGGCGGAGAACAGCAGAGCGGTCACAACAACACTTCATCGCTAACTGAGAGGATTTAAGACACTCCCTGGCAAGAGAATTCGCACAATGCTCCCCCCGGCTCACAGTCCACCTCGTTCCCCTCTGAAAGAGCTGACACAAGAAAAATATCAGCAAGTGAGATTTCTTCATTTTTACGTGCTTGAGCACGTGCTTACGTGCTTACGTGCTTTGAGTCTGATTCACATCCATTACTCTGGTCTGTGCGCTGAGGGAAAATCTGATTTAATGTGTACAGGGTGCACAGGCCTGTTACGAAACAGTATATCTACAGACTCAGCAGCTCACCAAATACCATGAGTTTATATTCATGCAGCCTGCTACATACAGGTTTTGTTGTCTAATATCACATTTTGTGGGCTGGGAGGAAGGACAAAAACCAAAAATGTGTTCAAAAGCCTTAAAAAGTGTTTTTTGCATAATATGTTCCCTTTAAGAATGGATAATTGGATGGCTGGATCACTTAATGATGGCTGGACTGTAGATGATTGGCCTAAGATGAATGAATGGATAATTGGATGGATAAAATGCTCTAGGATGGATATATTGGTTGAGGATGGATAATTGGATGGATAAATTGCTCTAGGATGGATAGATCAGTTAAGGATGGATAATTGGATGGCTGGATCACTTAACGATGGCTGGACTGTAGATGATTGGCCTAGGATGAATGAATGGATGGATGGATGGCTTAAGGATGGATAATTGGATGGATTCACTCGTAGCTGTGCCTATAAAGGCTTGAGCCCTCATATTTCTTCTTGCAGCTCCATCTGTTGAAATGTTGGAGCTGTTTCTCGGGCTGCAGAGAGACTTGTGGACTTGTGTCACAGCTGAGCGAGGAAGCCTGCAGCTCCTCTCTCCTCTGGATTCGGTTGCTCTCAGAGCTAACAGTGAGACGGTGACGCAGGTTTTTCCTCTCGGCTCCAAACAGACCGCTCTGTCATTAAAGTCAGAGTGCAGGAGCTCAGTAACAGCACAGGCTGACACCGTGACACATGCAGAGGCTCAGGGCCACACAGAGACTGTTTGAGAGTTTGTGTGAGTGCAGGGCTGAATAACAGCAGAGAGACAGAGGGGCTTTATTTACTGTTTTAAACATCAGACTGTTAGCCCACAGTTTACATTCATACATCACTGAATTATCAACTCTGTAATTACTCCCATCATCTTACTGAGCCGACTGAGGTACCTGCTTATGTATGACCACACTCAGATATAATCTCACACTCCTCCTGTGTATTCATCCGTCCATTATCATCCATTTATCCTGCCGGGCTGCAGCGGTGTCAGGCTCAGGCTCTGGCCTCACGTAGGCCAGCATTTCTGAAGATACGTGAGAGTTTTTAACAAAATCCTGTCCACATGAAAAGGCATTAAAGCGCTGTTAAACCTTGTTATCACTATGGAACGACATCCACACGAAAATAAATTTGAATATCTATTCCAACCACAAGTCTGAGTGCTGTTACACTTAAACCTTGTAGCAGTGTTAACTAGGGCTGTCCCTTCTCCCAAAAATCAAAACGGATTGGACACACTGCATTTTAATCAGATCATTTTACTATTTCCCCGATCATATCCTTGCATATAACTATTGCAATTCTGTCCATGATGGCGTTTGTCCACTGAGGGCCTCCTGAGGAGGAGGCAGTGTTGGTGAAAGACTGCAGATTTGTCGTGGATGAGGAGTAGGCCAGCTGCTTTGCACATAATTAACACACAGCCCAGTCTTTGCTTTTATTTTTCCATCAGGCGTGGAAACCAAAGTGCTTTCCCATAGTGGCTTTGCCTTCTCCAATTTCTTGAGGTGTACTTCCTGTTTTTGAGGTCAGCAGAGCACGGATGGTTGGTTTGTGCAGGGAGCGCCCTCTCCTGGATCAGGTGGTTCACTGCTTCAGGCGCCCCAATGTGCTATTTTCAGTTCACGTACATTGACAGTTCAAGTATGGGTTTTTACCCCGGGGCTCGGATAGCTATTTGAGTATCAATATAAGGTGACAGCACTAGTGATGCCTGATGTCACAGGTCTACTGAGTAACTAACATGTTGTGTATATTTGAATTTAAGCCTTTTCTGATACTCCTGATGACATCCTGTTTTTAAAAACTTTACTTGTTTCTCAACGCGGCCACTTAGAAACAAGACCAGTCCAAAATGTTGTTGTATTTGTATTGTGGAGTGTTTTCAAAGCCACATCGCAGTGAGGGAGCAATAAAGTCTGTGTTAGTATGAAAATAGACCAATCAGCATCACTTAAAATAGCATCGTCCACAGTACATGGAAAAAACAGAGAGGATTTTGCATACTGTGATAACGCATAAGTAGTCTGCATAAGGTTGTAGGTTCAAGCCCAGTTCTGATTGTCACATGACTATGTGTCCTTGGGCAAGACACTTAACTCCAAGTTGCCCCCACCGCAGCGTCAGGGTGTGAATGTGTAGATGTGACCTGCAGTGAAAAGCTGAGAGCAGGCTGAAGCCATACTCTCCATTTTATAGATACACATATATGTATATTTACAAATACATATAATCAATATATTTGTATATACACATACACACATCCAGTGATGTATCCATCCAGGCAGAGACAAAGGGACTAAAAGATTTTGATGGTGATCCAAATCCAGATTCAGAAATTTTTACAGGATTTGTTGACGTAAAATTAGACAGTTTTTGACATTTTCACTCATAACTCAGAGAAATGCCTTGGTGGAGGTGTTAGTTATCTGAGCGCTTTTAGTTTAAAGTAATATCTCTATCTCCTTGTAATTTTCAGGGGGTTTTCCACTCTCTGCAGCATACACCCCACTAAAAGCTGTGGACTGATGACTGGTTTGAAGAGGCCCCCTCAGCACCTTTCTATTTCAAGAAATCTAAATACAAACAAACGTTTTTTATTAGCCAGATAATCCTGAATAAAAATGATTAAAATATAAACTCTTTGACTGCAGGGGTCAGTAGATTGTTGAAACAGCAGCTTATCATATCCACACCTGTTTCTGCAGATGATTAATCTTCAGGGAAAACTTGAATCACAAACAACTCAAAGAAGATGCATACGGTGTTACACAACTTTAAATTCTTTGAGGTAAAGTTGAGTGAAAAACAGGCAACCAAGCACGACCCTATATGCATATTATAATGACTCTCCTCCGTGCTGCATAGTTCTGCTGCCCAACTAACACCAACTGAGCAGGATCTCCTGCTGAGTCCCTGCTGCGATCTGAACCTCCAGATCAGACTTGAGCTGCAAGGCCTGAAATGTTTCTGCATACTGATTTGATTTAATGCAGGGAAAGAGCAGCAAGTTGGGGGAAGAACAAAAATAATCTAAAAAGTCAGAATGCATAAAGAACATGAAGGCAGAGGTGGATGAGAAAGGATTAATCAGAGTCTGGTTCAGCAAAAACCTGCAGGAAAACGACCACAGAGACGTAAAAACAGGTTTATTGTACAATTTGTCCACACTGGGACTCAGTGGTTAGTGCTAGCCTGCTTTTGCCTACAATCATCAGATAACTCTCCAGCAACTCTAAACAGTCCTGTGTGCTTGTTGTGACTCTTTTTTACTCCTTCATGTTACGATATCTTCTAATATCTTCATATTATCTTCTTCTACTCCTAATCAGAGGCTTGGTTTTGTTGACCTACTTCCGTTGTGGTTTGAGCTAGAGATGGGACATTTGCGAACGAGTCGAGTCTTTTGAACGACTCTATTAAGTGAACGATGAGAACCGATTCGCAGTTGTGAGTGAGCCTTTTCTTGTTGCAGGCAATTTGCATTTAAGAGTGGCTAGCAAACAAATGGCTCACTCATAACTGTGAATCAGTTCTCACTGTTCACTTAAAAGAGCTGTTCAAAAGACTTGACTCGTTCGCAAAGTCACATCCCTAGTGAAAACCACCACGGAAGTAGGTCAACAAAACAAAGCCTCTGTTTAGGAGTAGAAGAAGATAATACGATGATAGTAGAAAATAACGTGACATAAAGGAGTAAAAGACGAGTCACAACAAGCACACAGGACTGTTGCTGAAGAGTTGGTCTGATGACTGGAGGCAGAGGAAGGCTAACACTACCCATTGACTCCCAGTGTTTAAGCTAAAGCTAACTAGCGGGGGCGAGCTTTGCCTCTTCCTCGTTACTGCATGCACAGTCTAAAGATGGACTCAGGAGTGAGGAGAGACAGGAAAACAACAAAAATGTCGGAGTGTTCCTTTAAACTGTTTTAGAGATAAAGCAGGAAGAGGGTTAGCTGATGATGAGCAGCAGATTTTTGAGCTCCATCACGAGTCAGCAGCTCTGACAAGCTCAACGTTTCATCAGGCTTTTATAATCAGTTTGTTTTTGTAAACAGCAGGGAGTTGTCTCCTCCTAAACGATGAAAAACAAAGATTCTCTGCCCATGTTGAGTTAATTGTCTCCTGCTGTCCCTCGGGTTGTTCGGCTGGTTTATCTTCAGATGGAGCCTCTGAGAGCAGCATGTGGTGATGCTGGCTTCTGTTCTCCTGTCTGGACCAACGAATACAACTGAAATGTCACCCCACACACTCGAGCGGAGCTGTAAATATGAACAATCAGCCGTCTGTGGGTCAGACTCTTGGGTGTCTCGGTCGTTCTCTTGAATGGAGGTAAGCTGTGGGCGCTGTTCAGCCGTACAAATCAAACTTACATTCTGACCTTTCCTGATGAACAGCTGCTGACGTGAGGCAGAGAGAAACAGTGATATACTGATCAGACAGTGGGAACAAAAACATGGACGCCTCCTCACAGCTTCAGCTGACACTTCAATCTCTCAGAGAGACAAATGGGACAAAAAGTTTCAGGTCACCTCAAAAACAATCACGACCGCTGACGGGAACTTTTCTGGACTGAATTCAACACCCTGATTTATACCAACGTCCAGGTGTGAGGGAGAAGTCAGGCTGACTGTGAGACCAGTCTGTGAGATCGGCTCCTTTATGTCCAAACTCCAGTTCCAATGAAGTTGGGACGTTGTGTCAGATGTACATAAAAATAGATATTTAATGTTCAAACTAATAAACTTTATTGTTTTTCGTAAACATTCACTTGTTTTGAATTTGATGCCTGCAGCATGCTCCAGAAAAGCTTCACTAACTGTTGAATTCTTTCACATTCTTGCTTGATGTTCGACCTCAGTGCTCTACAGTCTGGGGTCTCTGTTGTTGTATTTTGTTCTTCATAATGCTCCTCACCTGTTCAGTGGAGACAGGTGAGGACTGCAGAAGGTCAGTCTAGACCTTGTTCAGTGGAGACAGGTGTGGACTGCAGCAGGTCAGTCTAGTCCCTGTTCAGTGGAGACAGGTGTGGACTGCAGCAGGTCAGTCTAGTCCCTGTTCAGGGAGACAGTTGTGGACTGCAGCAGATCAGTCTAGTCCCTGTTAAGTGGAGACAGGTGTTGACTGCAGCAGGTCAGTCTAGTCCCTGTTCAGGGAGACAGTTGTGGACTGCAGCAGATCAGTCTAGTCCCTGTTCAGTGGAGACAGGTGTTGACTGCAGCAGGTCAGTCTAGTCCCTGTTCAGTGGAGACAGGTGTTGACTGCAGCAGGTCAGTCTAGTCCCTGTTCAGTGGAGACAGGTGAGGACTGCAGCAGGTCAGTCTAGTCCCTGTTCAGTGGAGACAGGTGTGGACTGCAGCAGGTCAG
Organism: Cetoscarus ocellatus; assembly: GCA_037902135.1. NCBI lineage: Eukaryota > Metazoa > Chordata > Actinopteri > Labriformes > Labridae > Cetoscarus > Cetoscarus ocellatus. The sequence continues at coordinate 996,729 of JBAMNC010001495.1, forward strand.
TCTAGTCCCTGTTCAGTGGAGACAGGTGAGGACTGCAGCAGGTCAGTCTAGTCCCTGTTCAGTGGAGACAGGTGTGGACTGCAGCAGGTCAGTCAAGTCCCTGTTCAGTGGAGACAGGTGAGGACTGCAGCAGGTCAGCCTAGTCCCTGTTCAGTGGAGACAGGTGTGGACTGCAGCAGGTCAGTCTAGTCCCTGTGGAGACAGGTGAGGACTGCAGCAGGTCAGTCTAGTCCCTGTTCAGTGGAGACAGGTGTTGACTGCAGCAGGTCAGCCTAGTCCCTGTTCAGTGGAGACAGGTGAGGACTGCAGCAGGTCAGTCTAGTCCCTGTTCAGTGGAGACAGGTGAGGACTGCAGCAGGTCAGTCTAGTCCCTGTTCAGTGGAGACAGGTGTGGACTGCAGCAGATCAGTCTAGTCCCTGTTCAGTGGAGACAGGTGTGGACTGCAGCAGGTCAGTCTAGTCCCTGTTCAGGGAGACAGGTGTGGACTGCAGCAGGTCAGTCTAGTCCCTGTTCAGTGGAGACAGGTGTGGACTGCAGCAGGTCAGTCTAGTCCCTGTTCAGTGGAGACAGGTGTGGACTGCAGCAGGTCAGTCTAGTCCCTGTGGAGACAGGTGAGGACTGCAGAAGGTCAGTCTAGTCCCTGTTCAGTGGAGACAGGTGTGGACTGCAGCAGATCAGTCTAGTCCCTGTTCAGTGGAGACATTCAGTCTAGTCCCTGTTCAGTGGAGACAGGTGAGGACTGCAGCAGGTCAGCCTAGTCCCTGTTCAGTGGAGACAGGTGAGGACTGCAGCAGGTCAGTCTAGACCCTGTTCAGTGGAGACAGGTGTGGACTGCAGCAGGTCAGTCTAGTCCCTGCTGTTGTAACTCGAGCAGAATGTGTCTTCATCGTCTCTGAAATAAGCAGGGACGTCCCTAAAAAAGATGGATGGCAGCATGTTGCTCCTAAACCTGTATGTACCTTTCAGCATTAATGGAGCCTTCACAGATGTGCAGGTTACCCATGCCATGGGCACTAACACCCCCCCATACCATCACAGATGCTGTCTTTTGACCTTTGCTCTGATAACGGTCTGGATGGTCCTTTTCCTCTTTAGCCCATGATGCCCAAAAACAGTCTGAAATGTGGACTCGTGCTGATATCCTTTACAGAATGATGCTGCTTTATAATGCAGGGCTTCCTGAGGGATTGAAGGTCATGGGCATTCAGTGTTGGATTTCTCTAGATTCTCTGAATCTTTTGAAGATATTATGGACTGTAGATGATGAAATCTCCTAATGACTGAGCCTTTCAGGGATGCTTCTTTTATACCGGATTATGATACTCACCTGTTTAAAGTGAACCTGTTCACCTGTTAATGATCCAAACAGGTGTTCACCTGTTAATGATCCAAACAGGTGTTTTCCTCAGCTTCCTCAGCTTTCTCTGTCTTTTGTTGCTCCTGTCCCAGCTTGTTTTGAACAAGTTGCTGGCTTCAAATTTAAAATGAGTGAACATTTGCAAAAACAATGAAGTTGATCAGTTTGAACATTAAAATGTATTTTCTTTGTTGTGTTTTCAGTTGAATAAAAGGTCAAAGATTCTGAGATTTAAGTCACTATGTAGAAAAAAAAGACAGATTTAAAAAAAAACCAAAATCCTGACTCTTATCTCAGAATGTTGAATGCAGAATTTTGATCTCAGAAATCTGACATTTATCTCAGATTTTCTGTCTTTTTCACTGATAAACTTGTTGCAGTGGCCTTAATTCCTCCTTGTAGTATTTAAACATGCTCAGGGTCCTAAATTAACACCCACGGAGCCGCAGATGACAGGTGGATTATTGGCTTGGTGAGTAAATTCAGAGGGTTGTGTGCCAATTGGCAGATAACTGTACCATATCAGTTTATATAAAAGCATGCCATGCATTAAGGTCGGCAGGTGAAACTGCAGCACCTTTCTCCTGCTTCACTGCCTGTCAGAGTTATGGAGTTATTATAATAATTAATGAAATCCACCAAACCAAATGTATGTAGCTCAAAAATACTATTTGTTATTTTGGACGGAGGAAGATTGGCTTGGCCAGAGTGTCAGAAGGGTAATTCAGACCCTGAACGTGCTTCATCAAAAATGTTCTTGTCTGTGATGTCTTGTGATTAAAATAAGTCGCATACTGCTTTGAGTTTGATTGATAGAAGATCAGCCTCCAGGGATCGTCACGTCAGCCTCTGAGTGAAGAAAGTGATCGACGTCATCGCGGTTCGTGGCAAAGTCTAAAAATAAACCACCTTCAGTATATGTTCTCCATGAAAAACAGCCTGTTAGAAGAAAACAGGACTTCCATTTTAGCGTCTGTGCAGATTAAATTAAAAAAAAAAAAATCAAATGAAGGCAGAATGAGCATATCAGAGATTCTTCAGGGTTCAGACTCTCCAAAACCCCTGATATTCCCTCCAGGCCGCCTCCTATTCAGAGCAAAGTCACTCCTGTATTAGCTCAGACACTCCCAAACATCCCTCAGGAGAGTGTTTGTCTCACAGCTCTGTTCAGAGCCTGAGGGCACAGTCGTCTGAATATTCATCATATTCATTCAGACTTATAAAGTGCTGCAGCTTGATCTTTGACCTTTCATCCTGGGGTCCGCGGGCTCTTCCTCTGCTCAGGTGAACGCCGCTCGCCTCCTCGGGGCAGCTCCTCCCGGCTGGTCATAATCTGAGATGAATAGTGCGTCTGGTTTCCTGTCGCGTCCTGTAAGCCTCGCCCCCCTCGCTCTCCTGTACACAAACAAACAGACTCCGACGTCTTTCTTCTCCCTCTTCTCCCTCATATTCCACGTGAATGTGTGCAGTTTGATGCAGCTCCTGTCTGCTTTTTGTGTTTTGGTTGTTTTTCTCCGTCTCTGACGTCGACAAGAGGATAGAAGTTATTTCCCGCTCTGCCGTTTGTGTTTACTTTTCCATCTGCAGCCAAATCCATTTATTAATGCAATGTATTTATTCATGGGTTACCTGCAGGATCAGACTCACAAAAGCCCGTTTGTATTCCTAATATGAGTAAAAAAATAAGTTTGAACACGACCTTGTTCAAACTTTTCTCCTCCATCAATGACACACTGAGGCAGAGGACATCTTTTATCCAACAGGTCAAACTTAAGAAGTAAATAAACCAAAACAAGATTAAATTAAAGGAGCACAAACTTCTGCCAAGGCATTTCCAACATCTCATCTTTCCCTGGTGAAGGTCTGAGGTTGAAACATTGCAAATAAAGGAATTTCTTGCAAGCTGGACAGTCTGCAGGAGTTTATCTTTGAGTTTGGGATGTTTGAAAGCTGCCTGAGCGATAAACCAGGGTAAAAGATAAACTCTCTCCAGTGCTACATCATAGTTTTTTCTAATTTAAAATAGTTTTGCTGGATTTTAGTGAAGTAAGAGGTCTGCTTTTCACTTTATTCTACTTTTATTCCTTCATCTTTAAAACAGGACGACAGTAGCACCTCTGATATCCTTCAGACCAGCCATGTTCATGGAAAGCACTTCAAGAAAGAGGGGAAAACTTCAATCCAAAAAGCTTTGGTATAAATAATCCAGCTCCAGGCACTCAAGATGGATTCATATTTAAAACAGATATATCTGAGATTACACCTGACATTACGCTTGTGCTCAGGGAGTGAATCTTCAGTCTTCTCTCAGCCGCTCATAATCACAAAGAGGATCTTATCAGGAGCTGCAGAGAGAGGCTAAAATGTTCAGTCAGTCTTGACTGTGAAGGATTCTGTCAGAGTGTCTCAGCCCCAAACATCTACAGCTCAGTGTCATTTATGACTGAATCTGAATCACTTTACAGAAACGCTCATGTGAACTTGCAGTAATTTCCTCCTCCAGGGTTGTTAAGGTTTTGACAGCGTTTGTTGGTCCATTCGTCTTTCAGCAGGATAACTGAAAAAGCTGTGAACAAATTTTGATGTAAATTTCAGGGAATGTTGGTCATGGCAGAGAAGGAAGTGGAAAGATTTTAGTTGTGATCTGAACCTTGATCTCGGATTTATTTCAAGAAATTCTTACCATAGGAAGATCATGCAGTTTCTCACTTTAGTACTAAAACTCAGCAGGTTCTCTGTAGATATTCGTGACATTATCAGAGAATTTTGGTCATGGCTCAAGGAGGAAGTGATCAGATTTTAGTGGTGATCCAAATCAGTTTTTTGACAATAACTCGCTTGGCAGTGTTGGACATAGTGTTGTCTGAACAGTTCTAGCTTGAATGAAGTAAACTTTATAAACAAAGGCTGCACTCCATATGCCGTATTTAACACTCAGTAAAATACTGTTTTTAATCATATATCATCATATTGAACAAGAAAAGGGCATTGAATGTGATGATGCTCTGCTGTTGGTGCATCCAGAATGCTTGGCCAGTGGCTTGAAAGCTACAGCAGCTAAAGCAGATTTCTTCTTAAATATATTTAATTAATTCATTACACTAAAATCATGGATGACTGAAAAGTAAATAAGATAGATAGATACATACTTCCCCCTTTGGAAACTTCGGGTATCCAGTGGCTCACACACAGTATCCACATAGTAATATAAAGTTATGACATCATAAAATCATAAACATATTAATAGGTAGAAATATGAATCAGAAAATAGAAAATAAATACTCTTTAAAATATGAAAATGACTGATGAAAGGAGACATAAACATGCAGAGTATTGCCTGCAGGGGGCTTCACCCAAACCCAAAATTTCCTCATAGTCCACCTGTGGAGTGTAACGTCCATGCTGCATCTTGCTCCAACTGACAGCGTGTATTTTCACCACAGGAAGTGCATCAAAATCACTATGCAGCAAGTGCAGCCCTGATTAGCACGAATCAACATTATGTCCCCTATTTCAGCAGTATTTTGATATGACCTGGAAACTCTGAGCACTTGTTTTCCTGTGTTTGGGCGATGCGCTTGGTTGAGATTGGCAGAGCTGAAGAGGCTCCTGCTAAAAATAGACTCAACGTGTATTTCCAGCGAACCAGTGCGGAGCTACTTGCACACTGCCCTGATGGATCAAGGTGCAGGCTGTGGAACAGACTGAGTGTTCAGCGTGTACAGGCTATGCTGGCGGACTATGTGGAAAACGGGGTTAAGGGGGTAAATGATGAAGATAAGTGTTTCAAACATGTGGGTAGAGGACTGAAAGTGGACACCTGTAAAGAATAGAAGAATAGAATCGAATTCTTTATTGTCATTCAAAAAATACACCACAGGTGCACACATGAATGAAATTTTGTTGCAAATGGCTCAGATAGCAGCACATAAGGCAACAGTATTTAAAATTACATAAATGTTTAAAAACAAAAAGTATAAAAACAGGCGGTGTAAAAACAGGCAGTAAACATGTGTTAAGAGTATGAAACTAAAACAGTAACCAAATAAAGGGCCGGAATGCTTATAACAGGAATGAGAACGACTTGATTATTGCACTGAAATATTCCTGAAATTATTGCAGAATACCACTGGGTTACTGCATTAACTTATAGCACAGAAGTTATTTCATTGAATTATGAATTATTGCACCTGACTTCTCTTCATCCACCGACCTAGCAACAGACTGCAAAACTATACACTGTTGAGAAGTCTTATGGCCGCATTTCTTGGGCAGATTGTGCATGTGTTTTGTAAAGGTGGGTGATATTTAGGCTCTGAAAATCACCCTTTTCCTTGTTTGTTGTCCCATGCCTGCAGCAGATGAATCTGTCTTTCTAGAAATTCTTCAGGGGATTTTCTTTAAACTTAACCACATGGCCCTCGATTCAGGAATGAGCTGAATTTGGGGGGTAAGGTACACAGACGTGTCATTTTTTGAGTAACGGTTCAGTATGTTTTTGGTTTGGAGCATTTTCTGTACGTGTTTCAGAACTTTCTCTCCATCTTATCCAATATATATCTAAAAAATACACATTTTCTGTCAGTTCCTTTCATACAAACACACATGTTTTTTAGACTTTAGTTTGGTAGTTTGTCTCTCTGCAGCAACAACATTTGAACGTGAAGATGAAGCCGCAGAGAGGATCAGGGACTGAGGTTTGTGCAGATAGTTTCTTTAATCTACATGAGCAGAGGCATTAACACGTACAGTCAGACAGAAACAAGGAGGCTTTTAATCAGCTCTGGGACATGTGCAAATGTAGAAAATCAACTCTGCGTATGTGAAGACAGATTAGCTGAGGAGCTGATACATGTTTGAGATCATCATATGCATGAGCTTTATTCATCATGTCCTCCTGAGCATGCAGATATGAACACTGAGTTAAATCTGAGGGATGGGAACTGGAACATGATTTCATGCACCCCTGCACAGGGGAATCTCAGAGTGAGGTGTCTGCACAGCTGTACTTATCTGTAGTAATTGTAAAGTGGTCCAACAAAATACATATTTCATTATATTTATCTATCAGTGATGCGGTTATGGTTATTGGCTGTGTTGGCAGGGCTCTCTAGATATGACCGTTGGTGCAGCATCAGGTGTTCCCGCCCCTGACGGTCACTGGATTTATGACTTCTTGCTCCAGCAGGTGAAAAGCTGTGAAGGGAATCTCCCAACTGTCCACATAACGGCTTGTGTTTCGTGTTTAATCGTTTCTTTATGGGTTATGGTCAAGGTCAGGTTTGGGAGCACACGCTTGGTTGGCACTTCGCAATTCATCGTTTCTGGCGCCCTGTTTGCTCCACCTGCTGCGTTAACTCCAACCCTTCATTTATAGGTGCAATGAAGTTTAAGAAAGCAGACCCTACACCCTGGTTGGTTAGTTACAGGTGATTTAGTCGCTCTGAGGTGGCTTTTGATACTGTTCTCAGCTTCAATCAATCAATCAATCAAACAATCAAACTTTATTTGTATAGCACTTCTCATACCAGATATGTAGCACACAGTGTTTTATATAAACAGGGAACAAATAGGAGGAAGTAACTTAAATAACAACTAGAAAAGCACTCAGAGAGCGCAGACCTCCACCAAGCAGCTCAGTTGTGCCGATCTTCCAGGCTACTGTTAGCCATTGTGTTAGCAGAAGTCCTCCGCTGGCATTGCAAGGGAAGCTGGGAAATGTAGTGAGGCTTGAAAAACCTAACCTCGATTCGGGAACATTGGCTAACTACAGGCCTATATCAAACCTTCCATTTACTTCAAAGATCCTGGAGAAAGTAGTGGCTACTCAGCTATGTGACTTCCTTCAAGACAACAGCCTTTTTGAGGCCTTTCAGTCAGGATTTAGAGCTCATCACAGCACAGAGACTGCTCTAGTTAAAGTAACTAACGACCTACTCTCAGCTTCAGATGAGGGACTTCTCTCAGTACTTGTTTTATTAGATCTTAGTGCGGCTTTTGACACCATTGATCATGATGTTCTTATACAGAGATTAGAGGTATTACTCGGGTTTACAGGGACTGCCTTAAATTGGTTTAAGTCCTACTTATCTGATAGATACCAGTTTGTACACGTGAACAACAAGTCCTCTGTGTACACTAAAGTAAGTTACGGAGTTCCTCAAGGCTCTGTGCTAGGTCCAATTCTCTTCTCCATTTATATGCTTCCCCTCGGTGATATCATGAGGAAATACTCCGTTAATTTTCATTGCTATGCTGATGATACTCAGCTGTATGTATCGATGAAGCCAGGTGAGACAAATCAGTTATCTAAACTAGATGCGTGTCTAAAGGACATTAGGACATGGATGGCCCAAAATTTTCTTCTCCTTAACTCAGACAAGACAGAGATCATTGTGCTGGGTCCTCGACACCTTAGAGAAACCTTTTCTAATGATTTAACTGCCCTAGATGGCATAAGCCTGACGCCAAGCACAACTGTTAGAAATCTTGGGGTTCTATTCGATCAGGATCTATCCTTTAACTGTCACATAAAGCAAATTTCAAAAACAGCCTTTTTTCATCTTCGTAACATCGCTAAAATTAGGCCTATCCTGTCCCAGAGCGATGCTGAAAAGCTTGTCCATGCTTTTGTTACCTCTAGACTGGACTACTGTAATTCTCTTCTTTCAGGCTGTCCCAGTAAGTCGCTTAAGACGCTTCAGCTGGTTCAAAATGCTGCAGCACGTGTGCTGACTAGAACTAGGAGAAGAGACCACATTACTCCGGTATTAGCCTCTCTGCACTGGCTTCCCATTAAATATAGAATAGAATTCAAGATTCTTCTTCTCACCTATAAAGCTCTCAGTGGACAGGCACCAGTTTACCTCAAAGAGCTTGTAGTGCCGTACAACCCCTCTAGAACATTACGCTCCCAAAATGCTGGCCTGCTCGTGGTTCCATCAATCTCTAGAAGTAGTCTGGGAGGTAGAGCCTTCAGTTATCAGGCTCCTCTTCTCTGGAACCATTTACCGACCACGGTTCAGGAGGAGACACCCTCTCTACCTTTAAGGTTAGACTTAAAACATTCCTCTTTGATAAAGCTTTCAGTTAGGGACCAGCTCATAGTCCATAGTTTAGACATATAGTTAAGATGCAATAGGCTTAGACTGCCGGGGGGATCTGGCACACTGGGCTCTATCCCTCTCTCTCTCACACTCTCTCTCCATATCTGCCTCGGCCCCTTTCTGTTTGCTCCTGTACTCGTCTCTGGCTCTGGTCTTTTAGGTTGTCTGGGATCCTTGGTGTAGACTGCCTGCTGCTGTGGAGTCACGAAGCCTCAATAACTACAATTACAGACATAACACATATTTGGCCATCTCATTCCAGTTCATAATCATTATAGCTGTTAATGTTGATATTAACATGATCTTTCTATCCATGGTTGATACATCTATAGTAACTATCTCTAGCTCCACATGGACATGAGATCCCTCCTGAGAATGAGGTGTCACATCTCAAGAGGTCTACCATTAATACATTTATACTTAACGGAGACAAATATGGTAGGGATGCACTTGTGGTCTGGGCACCCATGAGTTCATCACTACCATAAATTCTTACTTCCAGTAAGACTTTTATTGATTATACTTCTATAAAATTTTCACCACAACCACACAGACATGAGGACCCTCCTCTAATAAATTTGTTTGCAGCAGAAACAAATTTGACGACGACAGGTCTATGATTGGTCCATTGATCTGTCACTAGCTTTAGTTCTTACTTTAGTCCACTTGTCTCCACTTACCTCCCTCCCTTTGCCCACACACCCAACACAGCATGGTGTGGATTTGCTGTTCATCATGAGACTGGGGTCCACATTCAAGATTTCCTGCTGCTTAACAGAAGGTTTTTTCTTGCCGCCATGATGGAGGGATTCATGATTGGCTATATGGATTCATGTTGGGTGTTGGATGTATATATTTGTATATATATGTATATGTGTATTTTTATATGTATATATGTATCTATGCATATATGTGTATCCATAATATGAAGAGCTTTGTGCTCTATTGTAAAGTGTCTTGAGATAACACTTGTTATGAATTGGCGCTATACAAATAAAGATTGATTGATTGATTGATTGATTGAAAAACGTTGATGTCAGTTTGCAAATAAACTACAATTCCCATAATGATGTAAATGAATGGGATTTGCTGTTATAAACATTAATGTTTTTTACAACTCTGATTAAATTTTAATGTAAATCCATCCAGTAGTTTTTGTGTAATCTTGCTAACAGGCAGACAAACAAACAGACAGACCTTGGCGAAAACATAACCTCCTTGGTGGAGGTAATAATAAGAACAAACAAACCTGAATTAAGCAAAATAAATAAATAAATAAAATAAAAAATAATAGTAATAATACTCAAAGACCTTGATTTAACAGAACTGTGTGTGAGCGAGGAACTATGGAAACGCCATCATGAGTTCAGAATGAGAAAACGCAAGAAATAAATAAATAGATTGAGCTTAATAATAAAATACTGTTTGATTTGAATGATATAACAAAAAAAAGCTTAAATATATGATTTAATAAAACATGTAAAAATGGGGAAGAAATTAGTTGAACGTGAGATTAAAAAGTTCGGTCGTGAGTTTGTTCTTAGAAATGCTGTCCGTCTGAGCTGCCCTGAGGTCTGCAGGCAGGCTGTCCCACAGAAACAGGCTCATATGATAAAAACAAACCAGATAAATAGCCTGGACCAAGACCTTTAAGAGACTTAAAAACCAATAAAAGAAGGTTAAAATCCAAGACGCTGAAATCCAAAGCAGAGCCTTGGTCTTTGTCAGCATCCATGTCGCTGAAGCTATGAAATTCTTTTTAAGAAGACCAGAAAGAAGAGCGTTACAATAATCAATCCTGCAGGTAATAAAAGCATGAACAAGAGTCTCTGTGTTGGCTTGAGGTTGTAAATATCTTTATTATAATTGAATCATGCTGGTCCTCAGGTTTAAACATTTGTTGTCTCCAGTGGCTGATGGGAATTTGGTAGATTTGGCTTTTAATGTTGCCTCTTGGCCTCACCGAGACAGGAAGAACCATCAGTTTGCCTCACAGATGCTTGGTCAGAGAGACCGAGGTGGAGCCCAGTCTGATATCTTTCTGACTCTTTCTCAAGGATAGACTCACTACATTTCAGTTTTATATGTCATGATCAGTCCGACCTCAAATCCTGGTACAAAACGATCCTCAGCATCAAAGAATGAGACCTCTTCTGCCACAGCAACGTCCCTCGGCTGTCTTCTTGACCCACCGCTGTACTCGCACAGAGATTTAGGCAGAAAAAGGGAACCAGCAGCAGCACCAAACACTGGAATGAAAAGGATAAAGTAAAGATCAGAGTGAATATGAGAGGGAGATTAAAAAGAAATGACGACAGAGGAGAGCTGATCAGAGAGTGAGAAGGTGGGACGATCAATCAGAGTCTGTCGGCTGATTTTCCTCCTCTCTTTAAAAACTTCACACCACCGCAGAGAAAACTCCATCTTTTTGTGGCCTTTTGAACGACGTGTACAGAGAGAGGAGGCCTTTCTGAGTAAAATCTGCCAACGGGAAATAGGCTTGAGCTTATATGACGACTCAAAGCACTTTAACACTGCAGGTCACATCACTCACTCACTGATGGGGGAAGTTTCTGTCCAAGTCGTCCATCAGTATCAGCGAACAAATTCTCCCCCCGTCATGCACGCCACTGACGCAGCAGGGGGATCAACCCGGGGTTTGTTGACTAATTATTTTTGTCATAGTTTTCTTCAACAACCTATTTCCCCTGATAAAAAGTTAGGAATACATCCAATCACAGCTGCCTTAGCTTGGTGGTGGTGGGATAAGTTGTGGAGCGATCCAATCAGAGCTCCTCTCTTTATGAATTGATATATTCATGTAGAGCAGGTTCACTGTTTGTTGTCAGTTCTGGTATTGTAACTGAGATGCTCTGCCAGGTAGCCTAAATAAAGGTGACTGCATTTCACACAAAAGTTCAATTTGTTTCTGTTCATTTATACATTCAGACTTTACTAGCATTCAATAAAGGGTTAATAGATGTTTGATTTTATCCAAGTGTAAAACATGACTTCAGAAATTCAAGGAAACATTAAAAATGCCTTACCCTTTACACTTCATATTTTAGTCTAACTAAAATATGAAACTAGACTAAAATTAAAACAATTTAGATGACTATATTATGACTAAAACAGAAAGATATTTTAGGCAAAGGATTAAAACTAAATTAAAAAGTGCTGTCAAAACTAACAGGTTTATACTTCTTGGGGTTTATGATGTCATAGCCATACAGCCTCCACCCACATGTGTGTAACCCCTCCTCCCATCAGACAATCAGCTCAGCTTTTGTAAAAATGGAATTAAAATGTGATAAATTACTTATTTATATTTTAAAATTTATAGTCATGATAACCAAAGATTTTCCCTCCAAAACTGTCTAACTTATTTCTTTGTGGTTTTGCCATATTCATAACAGCAGGATTTGGCGAGGAGGACCTGAATCTGTCTCTGACTGGGGACGCCTGTTTGTCTCGTGTGTTGGACAGATAAGGGACGACTGCAGAGGACGACTGAGCTGTAATGTGTCCACAGAGCTTATTTTATTTTAAGTGAGGAGTCTGAGGCGCAGCAGCAGTGGTATTAAAGTCAGTCAGCGTGTGTTTGGTGAAACATGTTTTTAAATTAAAGTCCTGCAGCTCTAATCTGTCCTCACACTCACACACTGAGACTGAGACAAATAATCGGAGCTGCTGCCATTCATCAAACTGACGGCTTGGCAGGTTTTTAAAGTCCATGTTTTCTTTAAGCCCTCAGTTCACAGGATCCTGTTTGTTTGCTCGAAGGCTGTTTGATAAAATCCTGTTTCTTTGGCTTTTTATATGTTTTTGCTCTCAGTTAATTATTTGTTGGCAGAGGCTGCCCGCTGCAGAGCCACAGCGCTGTAACACGAGCACAGCGTCTTCACTGTCTCTGAAAGAAGCAGGGACGTCCCCGAAAAGATCGATGTCACCATGTTGAAATATCCAAACGTTGAAATCACGTTTTAAATTAATAACATTTAAGGCACAATAACAAAAAGCTGAGGTTTAAAGCCTAATTTTTAATCCAAATATTGAAATCAAACATTTATATAGTGAGATATGTTAAAGCATCAAAGTTGAGATCAAAGTTTAAAGTATCGAGGTTAAAGGTTAAAATCAAAATGTTAAGATCAAAATTTGAAGTATTTGGATTAATTAAAATGTTGAAATACTGAGGTTCAAGTTTAACATTTTAAAATAACAACCTACAACTAAAATGTTTAGATAAAATAAAAATATTGAAATTAAAATCAAAAATATCAAACTGTTGATGTAGAAGCTTAAAACATCAAAATAAAAGTGAAAATGTAAAGATCAAAGTGTTAAATACTGAAATTTAAGATAAAATATACACATGCTTTGAAAAAAATAAAAATTTTAAAATCAAAGTTCAATTTAAGTAAATATATCAGAATGTTGCAATCAAAGTTCAACTAACTGAAATTAAAGTGAAACATAAAGATATTTAGTTCAAATTAAAAGAAAAGCAAGTTTAAAATCAAGATATCAAAATGTTAAAATCAATGTTTTACACATTGAGATTCAAGTAGAACTATCAAAATGTTGAAATCAGATTTTTAAATAAAGGATTTGAGTTAGAATATCACAAAGTTGAGGGTTTAAAGCCTACATATTTTAGATTTGAATGAAAAACCAAAATGTTGAAATCAAAGGTTTAAATGCTAAGATATGTACAAGCACCAACGCTGAGAATAAAATTAAAGTATCGAGATTAAAGTTTAATTTTAAGGTGTTAAGTTAAACATTTAAAGCATTGGGATTAAAGTGAAATTGTTTAAATGCTAAGTGCAAAGTTGACATCAAAATGTTTAGATCAAGTTCAAAATAATGGAAATTGAAATCAAAATATCAAATTGTTGATATAATAGTTTAAAATATCACAATGTTGAGATCAAAGTTTCAATTTTAAAGATCCAAGTCAAAATATAAAAATGTCGAGAAAATGTCAAAATGTTGAGATTTAAGTTGCAACGCTGATCTTTATGAACTTTTACTTTTGTCAGAGTTCATTAGTTTTGTATTTTAACAGTGTGTTGTTGAGTTGATTTGCTCTTGTTTCTTTATTTTCAGCATTAAAATTTCATCCATTGATTTTATCTCTCTGTCTTCTCTTGGTTTGGCCGATCGTTACACCTGATTAAACTCTTTCTTGTCGACATCACAATAATTGATTGATGGAGCACATCTCCATCTGACTTGTCGTCCAATCAGCAGGCTCCTGTGTTTGATGGGTTTGGATCAGAGACAGGCTGGAGGACGTGCTGTGCTGTCTCACTGTTATGGAGACCAATCAAAGTCCAACAGAGACGCCTCCATCAGCTCTGTCTCACTGTGTCTTCATCTTCTTCACTGTTTGTGTTTGCATCTTCTGAGGAGAACAGAGGCAGACAGCTCCACCTGAGGGATCCTGTGGTGGAGTAATGATGGAGAGAATAACCGTTACTTTCCGTCTCATTCTCTCTGCACGCTCGACGACTCTTTGAGGCTGCGAGTGATTTCACACTCTGTAAAAATAAACCGAGGGTCATTTCCTGCAGCGAGGAGCGAGCGTGGGGACAGCACCATTCCTGTGAGGCCCACTCACAATAATAGGAGGAGATAAAGTGGGGGGGCTGGTGGAGGTCTGTTTGATGTGAGCGTGTGGGCGTCTGTGCAGGAGGCGCGCTGTTGTTCGTTATCACGGCCGCCGTGCGGAGAAGTAATTAAAGTCTGTGTCGATTTTAAACCGTGTCAAAGATAATTTGTCGTCCATATGTTGAAAAATAATTACAATCAGAGCCCAGCGTGTTCGACCTTTGATGTGAGCGTGCATTAATCCTCTCATGGCTCCTCATTAAAGAACCTAAAGATGTCCTACTTACACAGCCCTGGTCCTTCAGTCTGTCCCTTTGACAAAGTTTGACTCGTTCCTACAACGGGACTCTGTTCTACAGCTCCGCATGAGGAACAAGCCTGAAAGCCGGACATTTCCAACAATGACTCAAGAGCGTCACATGGCTCAGTAATGCTCTAAGCACGGACAGACGGCCATCATGATGCAGAAACTTTTGCAGTGTTTATGCTCCGTGTCGCTCTCACATTACTGCAAACAGATATTCTCCCAAACTGTAGGGGGCAGTGTCCCTAAAGAGTCACATCTTCAGCATGGTTTACAGGAAATTCAGAGAAGAAAGTTTGTTTTTACCGGCTACACCAAAAGAAGAAGAATTAGAAGAAAATACGCCAGTTGAAGGATAACAAGAAGAAGTAATGGAAGAAGGTTTGTTGTTACCGGCTATGCCAAAAACAGAAGAAGAAGAAAGTTTGTTGTTGCCACATAATGCCAAAGAAGAATGTTTGTTGGTACCGGCTACCCTAAAGAAAAAGAAAGAGAAGAAGAATTAATGGAAGAAAGTCTGTTGGTACTGGCTAGCCCAAAGACAAAGAATACAAAAAAAGAAGAAGAAGAATTGGAAAAGGTTTGTTGGTACTGGCTGGAGAAATAAAAGTAATGAAGGAAAGTTGGTGGTTACCTGCTATGCCAAAGAAGAAGAAGAATTGGAAAAAGTTTTTTGTGACTGATTACACCAAAGAAGGAGAAGAAGAAATTGAAAAACCACAAAGAAGAGCTGCTGTGTTCACTCATGTTCTTTCGTTGAAGAGTCCTAAATCAGCAGCGTGGACCTCTATAGCAGGGGTTTGTCCAAACACATGATGTCCCCCTCGCCGTGTGGACACTTGCCGATGCATCAAAGATGATACAGGCTTTAGACAGGACTGGAGGGGGGAGGGACAAGCCACGCCCACTCGCCCCATCATGCTCTCTGCATCAGGTACATGGTACAGTCAACCATTGGACCTGTCCTCTGTTCTCGGTCAAACATGCTCATTAGGTTGATTGGTGACTCCAAATCGCCCTTAGGTATGACTGTGAGCATGAATGGTTGTCTGTCTCTCTATGCGGCCCTGCAATTGGCTGACGACCAGTTCAGGGTGGACCCCGCCTCTCGGCTAATGTCAGCAGGGATAGGCTCCAGCCCCTGCATCCCCGGGGATAAGCACTGTAGATGATGGATGGACAACCACGAAAAAATCTGAATTGAAAATGAAGAATGTGAGTGTAGACTAAGATTCAGCCCCTTTAAGCAGGATGGACCACCTTAGGGCCACATCGGAGTCTCTTTCATTACAAATTCACTACAAACTCATTTTAAACAGAAATATTTCCCCTTGTTTTTATTCTCACTTGATGATGATGTGTGCACTCCCCATACTGTTGGATGATTTCTATGCATATGATGTTCTACATTTAATCTTCCTTCATTTACTCAAAGCAGCACATGTACCAGCGCTGATTAATGCTGTGCTTTGTTTCTATATGGCTCTATACATGTTAATGCCCCTCGTTCACAGGAAGCCTAATGTATGCACTGGCTTCATTAACTGAGTCTGAGGATCCGTGCAGCTGCCAGATAAAGCTGGAGGCAGAGAATCAGCTGCAGGCCTGTTTTTTATATAAAGTTTGCTCTGAAATTAAATAACTTTCCCACAAAGAGACAGCGTTTTGTTGCTGTTATTGATTTTTGAAATGTGCCAAATTGCTTTCCATGGTGAATACAGAGCTCCTGGCCTGATATAACATCCTCTCCTCCCTCCTCCGCTGCTCCGTTACAAAACGATTGTATAACCAGTGAATTATGTGTTATAGGACATTAACATTTCCTCAGATGAAGGACTGTTACATAAAGTTACAAATTCAAACCTAATATCCATCTTTTCAAAGTAAAAGCAAACAAATATCGAAGAAATGTGGACTCATTCAAGGAAACAAACATGACAGCCTTTACTTATCATTTATTATTTATGTTACTTAAATTCAGACTGATGTGAAGGAGAGAAGGAGAAAAACACAGTGTCACAGGGTGGCTGAAAACTAAACCAAAAAGCTCTTTAATACTAACAGCAGAAGTTCAACAGAAGCTCAACCTGAGCATCAGGACAGAGAAGAAAGTCAGTTAAGTGATTTTGGTGGTATGGTTGTTTGTGCCAGACGAGGATTTTCAAAAACAAACCATCTCTAGGTTTTAAGAGAATGGTCTGGAAAACAGAAAATATCCAGTGAGCTGCAGGTCTCTGGGTGAAAATTCCATTAGGTCAGAGGAGAATGGTCAGAGTGGTTGGAGATGACAGAAAGGCAAGAAGATGTTTCAGCTCCTTGATGAACTAAAGAGCTCTGAAGGTGAAGGAGGTCCAAACTGGGAAAACAGGGTGAAATTAATGAAGTGGAGGGTCACCTTAAAGAGGTCATATCATGCCTTTTTTGTAGTTTCCTAACATGTCTCCTCCATGTGATTGCAAACAACACACAAAGTCTGCAGCTTGCAATGTCTCGACCTACCAGTGTGATGTCATACCATTGTTTCACAGTCAATTTTAGCCCATTGGCTAACAGTAGCAAGCCCTACAAATGTAGTTGTTGGCTCCAGCTGTAAGGTATTACCTCATGACTGATCTGTTTTAAATCTACCTGTCAGTCATTATGAGCCAACAGTCAGGCAGGAGAAGGAGTTTAGTGGCAACAGAAAATATTTCAGCCCAAAAACGAGGCCGCTAAGATGTAACGACTGCCTCAAGCAGGTGGCAGCAGCATGTGTGATAGGGACTGATCTCATTTTTAAGGCGAAAAAATACATACCACTTAGAAAAATAAAATAAAAACTATAAAAACTATAAACTATTCTTTTTAAAAAGTTTTTCTAACATTTTGGTATTTAGATTTTAGTTTTTATATTTTTTGATTTGATCAAAATATTTTGTTTTACTGTCACTTCAATACGTTCAAACCATTTTAATAATTACTTAATTGGTTAATGATAATAACTTCAATCCGAGTAGTTTTAAATGTTGCTCTTAACCTTTTAATATTAAACTTAGGTCTCATTGATCCTTTGATTTTAGCATGTTAGTCTAAATAAGCTGAAATGACCTTCCAAAAGCTATTGAAGGTCATTTAAGAGAATATTTAAATGATCATAACTGTGTAGGATGTAGTCAGCTTTGTATTTTAGGAGCTGAAGATGGAGTGACAGGAAAAAAGGAGACAAACTTAGAGATCATAAATCTCCAGTTTGAGCCTGCAGAACATATTATCATGTTTACATCTCTACAGTAGAGTTAATGTGAAATTCTGCTGCAGTCGCCTGAAAAACAACAACAATCACCTCCATCAAGAGTTCAAACTTTCTGATGAAACCATGAGAGAGAAACTGCCTCATACTCCAGCAATCAAACTCCTTCACAACATTTCAAGTCCTTTTTTAGATTAATTTCTCTTGACATCAGGGCACAGGAAGAAATAATTAAAGCCGACGTTCACCCACACATCATCCTCAGAAGAGCTCGACTGAAGCTTCAGTATCACAGAAGAATCATCTCCAGTTATGATGTGATCACTGCAACCATAACAAACAAAGTGCTGAGATTTAATGTAAAAATGCGGAGCATACAGGTGGATTTAACTCAGATAGGTAGTGTTGAAACATAAGTCCCTGCTCACCTGACCAATGGCTGAAGGGAAATAAGATTTGCTCTGCTCAATTATTAAATTCCTTGCGAATATATGTGAAGAAATGTTCTTAAACTGTTGGACTACTTGCTCACCGGATTGTTCACAAAATGGTGAACCTCACCCCATCCTTTCAGGCAGAGCCGGCTGGTAATACAGGCAAATGCTACTCGTGATGTGGCCTTTAGGGGGCGCCACAAAGTTGGGAAAAATTCACCTAAAATATAATTATATTAAAACTAGTCATTACTATTAGCTCTGAAAATGCAAAAACTCATATTGATTGAAATGTAGAGTAATGCCCCATAAATATCACTACAAATGATCATACACTTGTTAACAGGACGTCTGTTCTGTGGTGAGGATTTTATATTGTCCTTCAGATTTGTATGTACTCATTTGTAATATGTTGTAAATTTGGTGACATGTTATTTAATTCTGTTTGATTTCTTCAGTGAGTGTATGTAAATTGCAGATGGACCGGGCAGGACCGGCTCTTCTGTACCCAATCATGATGCTCACCTGTTTCCAATTCACCTGTTCACCTGTGAATGAATGGTGTATTTTTTTTTAGCATTCCTCAACTTCCCTAGGTTTTTGTCGCCCCTGTCCCAGTTTTTTTGGAGCATGTTGAATGAGTGAATATTTGCATTAAAACAATAAAGTTGATCAGTTTAATTATCTTGTCTTTGTAGAGTATTAAATTGAATAAAAGCCAAAAAGGATTTCAGATCATTGAATTCTGTTTTTATTCATGTTTTAGTAAATGTCTGAACTTCATTGGAGTTTTGTTGTGTAATTGGAGTCGGATCATTTCACATTTTTTCCTCGAGTTTGGGAGAATCTGACATCATTTTATGACACAAAGTTTGACTCTGAAACTGTAAAGTAAAGCTGTAAATCTGACAGATTTTTAACAAAGCTTCTGGATAAATGTGGGGAAAAGGATGGAAAGGAATATTCCATATAAAATCACAGTTTATATCAGATGAGGTCACCCGATGGTTTGAAGAAATCGAAGAATCTCACCGCTCAGATTTACAGTTTCCCTAATCTGCCTTAAGAAATCCCTAAATTCAACTGTAAATTTATAAATGTTCTTAAACTGCTGCAGTATTTGCTGACACTGTTGTTCACAAAGTTTTAAACCTCACCCAATCCTTTCTGTGATGCTCCTTTTATACCCAATAATGATGCTCACCTGTTTCCAATTAACCTGTTCACCTGTTGAATCTTCCAAACAGGTGTTCTTTGAGCATTCTCAACTTTCCCAGTCTTTTGTCGCCCCTGTCCCAGCTTCTTTAGAAATGTAGGAGGCATTAAGCCCAAACTGATTTAATATTTTCATAAAAACATTAAATTTTATCAGTTTGAACGTTAACTCTCTTGTCTTTGTGGTGAATTTAATGAAATATAGGTCAAAAATTTGATGTTTTACGCAACGTCCCAACTTTATTGGACTCCTGTCAGCATATCAAATGAATCTTTTCAGCCTCTGTAAAGACACTGAGTTCTCACATCCAGCTCTCTAAATGGTTGTTTGTGCTGCTCTTCCCTTCATTTCTCCTCAGCTGATGTTTTTTAAACATCTGCAGCCGTCTGATCTCAACCTGCATGAGCCGCCGTTCCTCCTTCATGTCTGATCCATGACGGGGACGTGCTGTTCAGTGTTTTCTTCTCCCTGAAACACAGTCTCAGGCTTTCATCAGAGAGGCTTTGACTACATGATGCAAGTGTCCTTCAGAGAGAAAGGCGGTCTGAGTCTTTTTATCTTAATAACCCTCTGAGGAGGAGGAGGAGGAGATGAAGAAGGTGACTCTTGCACAACAACGTCTTCACAGCATTGACCTGCAGTTCACAAACCATCTGTCAGAGCGGCTCCGTCCTCATCATTCTGCTCACTTTGAGATGCTGTTAGGGAGATTGTGGAAGTCATTAATTTTTACTGTTGCCCGATGCTGCAGCTCTGTCATCCTCACAAACTTAATGCAAAGAGAATGAGACAGAAGAAGACAGACTGCAGCAATGTCCTGGATATCGATGAAGAAAGTGGGTAGATTGTTTCTGAACTGGGTCATGGTTAAAACTGTAGATCTAAGATTTCTTTAAACCAGCAGGAGGCCTCGCCTCGTACTAACTGTGATCTTATATGAAGCATTCCTTTACATCCATTTCCTCACATTCATCCAGAAGCTTCTGTAACCTTCTACATTTATTGTAAAGACTGTCAGATTTATAACTTTTCTTTACAGCTTCAGAGTCAAACTTTGTGTCAAAGAGAAGATGTCAGATTCTCCCAAACTCTGAGGGACATTGTGGTAAGGTTTTTGTCACACGGTAAATGATAGATCAACTCCAACACCTTCAAATACACGGCCTATTAAAATGCAGAACTTCGAACCAGGACACGAATGCGAGATACCAGTTAAAAGGCATAAAGAGTTTTATCAGTTTCGGAAAAAGGTCGGTACACAGTAGAGGAAACAGATCAGACAAAAGTGTAAAAAAAAACAAAGGCTATGGTCAAGACAAGACAAAAGAATACTGGAACGAGACTTGGAGGTACTACGAACTGGCAGCAAGACAGGGGAAGACATGAGGTTAAAATATATGAGGTGACTGGGGTGATTAGACACAGCTGGGAAGAACAGTCAGTGAACAGGTGTGACAGAGCCAGACAGGAAGAAAAACCTACGGGAACAAAGAAATACAGGTGAATTTTCAAAATAAAACAGGAAGAATGAGACAAACATGAAACAAGGAAATATAAAAGAGAACTTAAATAAAACAGGATCATAACAGAACCAAATTCTAATGAATTTGGGACATTGTTTAAAATATAAAATAAATTCAGATAACAATGATTGGTAAATTCTTGTAGGCCTAAATTCAATTGAACAAAACTACAAAGGCATGATATTTAATGTTAGAACTGTTAAAATGTATTGTTTTTCTGCTAATATTTACAAATATTTAGACAGAGGCAACAAAAGACTCGGAGTACAGGAAAGCTCAAAAACACTTGTTAAAAATATTTGATGGGGCTTCTGCACTTTTTGAACAAAAGTTTAAGATTTCAACGTTCAGTTGCAAGTAACTTAGGGATTTTATCATCTACAGTCTAAAATGCCATCAAAATATTCAGAAAAAAATCTTTAGAAATAAGCTGCAAGGATGAAAACTAGCACTGAGTGCCCATGACCTTTGATCCCTCAGGCAGCACTGCATTATAAAGCAGCATCATTCAGTAAAGGATATCAGCACGTGGGCTCAGGAACACTTCAGAAAACCATTGTCAGTTAACACAGTTCATCTCTACATCTACAAGGTCAAGGTCAAACTCTACCATGCAAAGACAAAGACAAATATCAACAACACCCAGAAACACCGCCGGCTTCTCTGGGCCGAGCTCATCTGAGATGGACTGAGGCAAAGTGGAAAAGTCTGCTGTGGTCTGAGTCCACATTTCAGACTGTTTTTGGACATCATGGACGTGGTGTCCTCCGGGCTAAAGAGGAAAAGGACCATCCAGACTGTTATCAGAGCAAAGGTCAAAAGACAGCATCTGTGATGTATGGGGGGGTGTTAGTGCCCATGGCATGGGTAACCTGCACATCTGTGAAGGCTCCATTAATGCTGAAAGGTACATACAGGTTTAGTCCCTGCTTATTTCAGAGAAGATGTTACAACAGCGTGGCTTCAGAGTAAAAGAGTGCAGGGACTAGACTGACCTGCTGCAGTCCAGACCTGTCTCCATGTCTGGACCATTATGAAGCACAAATATGACATTAGAGACCGCCGACTGTGAGACACTGAAGTCAAACGTCCACAAGAATGTGTAAGAATTTCACCCCTGAAGCTTCAACAGTTAATGAAGGAAAGTTTGAACATTAAATGCCTTTGTGTTGTACTCGATTGAATACAGGCGGGGAAATGATTTGCAAATTACTGAGTCACTTCCTCTTTATGTTTATTTCAATGTCCAAACATAATTGGAATTAAGCTTTGTAGTTTTAATGTCTTTCAAATTCAGCTCTTTAGTTTCTGGGCTGAGTCTCTGTCAGCTCTGTCTGCCTCACTTATTCACTTTATGCCAAATTTACAGAGTCGTCATCAGATATCCGGCTGATAGAGTCTGACCAGATTACTGCTCTCTTAAGAACCTCATCAGTATTCTTCCTCTGGCTGCTGTCCTTCAAACTTATCTGGCAAAGGCATAGTGGTGTGATGTGGGACTGAAGGGACACTTAACAACAGCAGAGGAGGGAGGCTGAGGCCAACATGGAGCCTGGACTTTTTCAATAGTTGATCAGTTTTGGTTTGTGGAAGCAGCTGGAAATATTCTTCACAATCTCTGTTTGCAAAGTCCAGCTGAGGGTTAGAAACAGACAATACTGGTGAAAGTCCTCACACTCTCAGGTGAAGTTTGACTCTCAGCAGTTTGTCTGAGGTTACCAGGCAGGGGAAGGCTAAAGACGATCTCTGCTGGTTTTTATTTAGAGGATATATCAACCATTAAAATCTCACACCAGAGCTCCTGCAGAGCTTTCTCCTCACGGTGATCACTAATGCTTGCTTAAAGATGTCTTTTTATTGATAATCTCTGCAGGTGGTTTTATAATGGAGCACCACTCTGCTTGATTTAGTCAAGGCTTGCTCATTTTCTTTTTGGGATGGTCACACAGGAACAAACCAGCCCTGATATTTAATACCAAAGAGCTGATGAATCAGTTTGAGTCGAATTCATTACAGCGTGGAGATGCAGCCATAACAAAGCACACACTCTCTCCTGGTATGAAATTCATTTTGTTGTGAGCTGACGCTGGCACACACATCAGCCAAACACATCCAGAGTGGATCAGCGACCATGATGGCGGTGCAGAGACGTCCTCCACAGCCGAGAGCAGGCTGATGCCAGCAGCTGCTGACAATGGCATACTCACTCAGTGCATTAGCTGCACTGAATCATCAGTCACAGTCCCTCTGTGGTCTTCTTTTCAGGAGGAGTATGGAAGAATTTTACAAACCCCAGTGACAATGAAGTTTGGATGTTGTGTAAAAATGTAAAGAAAAACAGAGTACAATGGATTTAAATCCTTTTTCAATCAATATTCAGTTTAATACACCACAAAGACAAGATAATTAATATTCAAACTAATGCACATAGCTGTTTTTTTTTTGCAAATACTCACAAATTTTGACATAAATGTCTGCAACAGGTTCAGAAAAGCAGTGACAGGAGCATGTTTACCACCATGTTACATCACCCTCCCTTCACTAACTGTTGAAGCTTTGTAGGTGAATTCTTTCTCAGTCTTGCTTGATGTTCGACTTCAGTGTCTCAACAGTCTGGGTCTCTGTTTTTGTATTTTGAGAAAGGTCTGGACTGCAGCAGGTCAGTCCAGTACCTGCACTCTTTCACTCTGAAGCCACGCTGTTGTAACACGAGCTGAATGGGTCTTCATTGTCTCTGAAATAAGCCAGGACGTCCTAAACCTGTATGTACCTTTCAGCATTAATGGAGCCTTCACAGATGTGCAGGTTACCCATGCCATGGGCACTAACACCCCCCCATACCATCACAGATGCTGTCTTTTAACCTTTGCTCTGATAACACTCTGGATGATCCTTTTCCTCTTCAGCCCGGAGGACACCACGTCCATGATGTCCAAAAACAGTCTGAAATGTGGACTCAGACCACAGCAGACTTTTCCACTTTGCCTCAGTCCATCTCAGATGAGCTCGGCCCAGAGAAGCCGGCGTTGGTGCTCTGTTTTCTATTTCTTTCTCCAGAGAGGAGAGGGATTTCTTTGGTTTTCTTTGACTTCCCTCACTCCGAAGAGCCTTTGAGACCACCTGTCCTCAAAACAAAGCCCTTCAGCGTTTCTCCAGCTGCACAGTTAAAGCACTTGGTGTTGTGTTTAAGAGGGAAATATCGGGCATGGAAATACATGTTTAACAGATGCAGTGTGGACAACAGGCGTGCGATGCTGCACAATGCACTGCGACATCCAACTCTCATGCACAGCTCTTTGTAATTCAGAGCCACAAACATAAGCTTCCCCATGAGGAACGAATAAAGGATGTCTTTCTTTCTTTTCTTTTCTCTCTGAGTTGGACGTGAGGATTGAACTGGATCATCCACAGAGGGAGTGTGTGTGTTTGTGTCTCACTGTCGCCTCGTGCAGCTGCAGGCTTCAGCTGGATGTGCAGATGTGCTGCTCTGTGTCCAAAACATAAAGAACATCAGAGGAATATACTTGACTCTCATCCTAGCGCTGAGATGGAGTTTATTTTCAGCCTCATCCTCGTCTCTGCCCTCGCTCTCACTAAAGACTGTCTTCAAATCTCATTTCTGATTATATTGAACATCATCTGTGTCCCGTGAGAGGCCGAATGCTGACAGACGAGCTGATCTACAGCAGGAGAGACAGACGAGAATGTGGGAACTAGAACCACGACCTAACTGTAGGAATTTAATGACCTGAGACCTCTGAAACCACATCATTCAACCCTCAGGTCTTAGGGCGTGCTCAGTAGATACTGGGCATCATCTCAGCTGAACTACATGGATGTGCAGCCATGCTAATTAAGTCCTCTTATCTAAAACCAGAAACATTCAACAAAATAAAAATATGCACATACAAGATAATATTAAACCGAAGAATGTTTTGACTCAGGCTGTAAAGATGCTTAAAATTATGTTTAAAGCTCATAGGAAAACTTAACCAACAAACAAACAGAAAAGATTGAAAAAGCAGAGAGTCAATCTAGCTGAAAGGGAACAGAGATCTTTAAAAAGCAGAGGTGTAGAACCAAACTGATGAACGATGCATCTCTGAGAGAGGAGTTTATGGATCAGTCTTGACAGAGACCAAAAAATCTAAATTTATATTTAAAATTAGAGAAAGTCCATCATGTTAAGGAGATATGATGAGACCTGAAAGCTAAGTTTTATCTGTCTGTGTAGTCTTTCTGGGTTCATTTTTTCCCCTTCTTTTTCAGATAAAGTGTGAATTAAATCCATGTATCTTATAGAGAACTGTGAGGGACTCTGTGGCCATTGATGGCCAGCCATTTGATTTAAAGTTTTTGTGTTTTATTATCTGCATTGTTAATTAGTGTCTCGTTAAAAGGGGGCAGATCATATAAGATTATTCTTCTTTCTGCTCCCTTTCATTTCATTTCTTATTGCTTGCTGTATTGAAGTGCTTTCAGTTATTAATAAATGAAATAAACATTGAAAATGAAAATGAAATGACATGAAGTGGACACTCGTGGATCTGCAGCTTTTCGCATTTCAGTACGAGCCTCCTTTTTAAGAGCCCGAGGAGGAGGTTACAGTTTGGCCCACACTCAGGCCATCTTTGCCTGAATCACATTTCAGCTTGATAACGCCACACAAGCACGCAGAACACAAAACTCACACTCACAGCCCTCACAAACATGGGCCATATTTGAGTCATTTTGATTAAGCACAACCCTCCAACAATCTAACAATATGAGATTGTTGCTTTGGGGAGCGGTCCCAGCTGAGCAGCTGTAGCCTGAGCAGAGAAAAGAAGGAGGTTCTGTTTCATCTGAACTTCTAAATCAGTCATGAATTACGTTTCTGCAGCTGATGCTGTTGGTGTTATATTCTTGTCCTTCTTGAATGTTGTGTTTTTGCATCAGCAATAGTAGGTCACTTTTCCCAAAAATCAAACTCAATCCATTGATCAAGCATCCTAATAACCAAAGACACTCAGGTGGAGGCCACACCCATGGGCTGCACGTCATCGCTAATTAAAATTGTGGTCTTGCCCGTGATGGCCTTTCCTCACCCCTCTGACCTGAAGCCTGTCTGGACACTTGCATGAAAGGCCGACGAATGGGTGGATGCCCTGGATGAGGAGGGGTCGTGCTGCCTTGCACATGATCGACACACAGCCCTGTCTTTGTTTATGTTGGTGTGGAGCCCAAAGTGCTTCCATGTGGCGTCCCTCAGATGTTCTGATTGTTGACTAAGATTGCAGTTGTCTGTCCATGATTGTACTTCCACAGGTCACTGCTCCTGGCAGTGTATGAGTTCCAGTACAGAGTTTTACCTCAAAGCTCGAACAGATGCTTAAATACAAGGTGACAGCTCTTGGAAACGCGCTACATGCCTATGCTAGCGTGAGTGCGGCCTGAGGTAAGTTGGTGCCAAATTGGACAAAAATTCTTTGATTCATTTTGAGATTCATCAGCAGCAGGGGTCGAGCATGAGAGGCAATGACCTCGATCTTTGACCTTTCAAATCAAATCAGGCCATCCTTGAGTCTGCGTGGACATTCATGCCAGGTTTGAAGAAAGACCCTCAGAGCATTCCCTTCTTCAGGTATATCCTGGACAGACAGATGGACGTGTGAAAGACAGCCTGAAGTATAAAGCCCCTGCTTTGGCTGCTGTTGGTGTGAAGGAATAAAAAGTGGTCGCACTCCTCCTCCTCCTCCTCTTCCTCGCCTCTCTCTCCTCTTCCGAAGCTGCCAGCCGTGCTCGCTGCATCCTGCAGGTGTGGATTTCTCGTCCTCCGCAGACGCCCCAACAGGGAGCCCAGAAACCTTTCTGTGAGTGCCAGAGGAAAAGACAAACAAGGGGAGTTATGTAAATGCTATTATAGCAGCTGTATGAGCGATGAAAACCCTGCTTTAAAAATGTTCTTGGAGAAAAGAAACAGCTTCTCGAACAGCTGCTAATCTCACTTAATGACTGCTCTCTGCCTCCGCTTGACTCACGTGAAACTTCTAAACTGAAACTCCCAAAAGCAAAGTTTACCAAGAGCACATCTAAACAAGAACCAACGGACAGAGCTGATCTTCGGCACAGCCGTCAGTCTTAAAAGATCTCAGTCTGTTTCATATTTAAGACTGAAAAAGAAGAATAAGTGTTCAACACAAAGCCTGGATGGAGTATAATCCATACGTACGAGCTGCACAAATCCATTAATCCTGCGCCTACAGACCCACACAAACAGATATATGTTTGAACGTAAAGCCATCATGACCTTTGACCTTCAGAGCCTCTAAGACAACAAACCATCTGAGGGTACACCCACAGTGAGCTTAAATAACATGAGAAAAGTCCCATTTTATGGTAATTTATTCAGTAACACTGCATCCTCTTTAGTGAAATCATAAACAAGCTTCCTCTTTATTATTCAAACCCAGATTCCAATAAGGTTGGTAAGATGTGTATAAAAACAGAAAATAATGATTTGCAAATCCTTTGCAACCTTATGTTCCACTAAATTCACTACAGAGACCAGGCATTCATGTTCTAACTGATAAACTTTATTGTTTTGTTGCAAATATCCACAATTCTTTCACATTCTTCCTTGATGTTCAACTTCAGTGTCTCAACAGTCTGGGCTCTCTGTGTCGTATTTTGTTCTTCATAATGATCCTCACCTGTTCAGTGGAGACAGGTGTGGACTGCAGCAGGTCAGTCTAGTCCCTGCTGTTGTAACTCGAGCAGAATGTGTCTTCGTTGTCTCTGATGTGCAGGTTACCCATGCCATGGGCACTAACACCCCCCCATACATCACAGATGCTGTCTTTTGACCTTTGCTCTGATAACAGTCTGGATGGTCCTTTTCCTCTTTAGCCCAGAGGACACCACGTCCATGATGTCCAAAAACAGTCTGAAATGTGGACTCAGACCACAGCAGACTTTTCCACGTTGCCTCAGTCCATCTCAGATGAGCTCGGCTCAGAGAAGCTGGCGGTGTTTCTGGGTGTTGTTGATATTTGTCTTTGTCTTTGCATGGTAGAGTTTGACCTTGACCTTGTAGATGTAGAGATGAACTGTGTTAACTGACAATGGTTTTCTGAAGTGCTCCTGAGCCCATGTGCTGATATCCTTTACAGGATGATGCTGCTTTATAATGCAGTGCTGCCTGAGGGATCAAAGGTCACGGGCATTCAGTGTTCATTTTCAGCCTGGCGACTTATGTGCAGAGATTTCTTTGGATTCTCTGAATCGTTTGATGATATTAAGGATTGTAGATGATGAAGTCTCTGAATTCATAGCAACTGTATGTTGAGACATCTTCCTCAAATGAAGAACAGTTGTTCACAAAGTGGTGAAACTCCCCGTCCTTTCAGTCAGACTCCTTTTATATCCAATCATGACACTCACCTGTTTCCAGTTAACCTGTTCACCTGTGGAAGTCCCAAAGTGTTTTTGAGCATTCCTCAACTTTCCCAGTCTTTGTCGCCCAGTCCCAGTTTTTTTGGAACAAGTTTCAGGCATCAAACTGAAATTAAGTGAATATTTGAAAAAAACAAAACAAAAAAACCAAAAAAACAATGAAGGTCATCAGTGTGAACACTAAATATCTTGTCTTTGTAGAGTATTCAATTCAATATACATTGAAAAGGATAAGCAAATTGTTGTACCCTGTTTTAATTTTCTTAGTCTCAAGTTTTAAAACAGAATTTAAAACAGTTTTTGCCACTCTGATAACCAGTAAATTCTCTGTTACTTGCATCAACAAAAGATATTTAACTTAAATTTTTATTTTTTATTTAAAAAATGCCAATAAAAGGGTTCGAAAGGAACAATCAGATTCAATTATGGCCTTATTGTCTTGGAAAATAATAATATTTTATGGGTTTTAACAACAGGATCTTATCATGAATATACATTTATTTATTTTTCAAACTGACTGGTGGGCTGCAGTGCTGGAGTAGGGGGACCAAATGTGGCCCCTGAGATGCCAGTTGCCCACCCCTGGTTTAAATGGACTGCAATCGTCCTGGAGTCACACAGTCTTAAAGGATCAAATATTTAATAAAAAAAGGCAATATTAAGGAAAATCTTTGACAGTGAGTGAAGTTTGAGTTTCATTTCCACGGATGATTTAGTTTGAGTTTATTCAGTGTTAAAGGTAAAACATGAAGCAGCACCTCTGAAGAGCCAAATAAGGAAACTGTCCTGGGACACCTTAGGCCGTTTTAACTCCACATCAGGCACGTGCAAAGAGAGGGGCGGAGGGTGCTGGAGCCCCTGCCCCTTTGCCCCTTGATGACCAAAGTGCCCTTTTGTCAAGTTGATATTTTCAATTTTATTTTTGTAAGTGTGTGTGAGAAGGTCTGTCTGTGTGGCCCCAAAATAAAATAAAATAAAATAAAATAAAATAAAATAAAAATAATTTAGATTTAGCTTGGTCGGTCACATGATCCACGACCTGCCCTGACGTGCCCTGACCATTTAGCTAAGCACCGCGCTAGCTGTAACTGCCGCTACCGAGTGCCGACCGACGGAGGAATCAGCTGGTCCGGTGAGGAGGTTTTGCAGCGGTATTGTTTGTGCACGGTGTATTCTTACAAGATGACTGGAGTGAAGTGAGCAGTAAGCATCCTCTAGTCTGTCTCATGTCGTGTGTGTGTGCAGAGTCAGACGAGTGAGTGAGTTGAGTAAAGTAAGTTACTGAGAACAGCGCCGCCCCTCCCTATACGCAAAACAGCTGTGCATAGGGCCCCACGATCCATGGGGGCCCCATTTTGCGGAAGTGGGTGCATTCTCCGCTGTCCGATGCAGCCACGATCTGCTCTGTGGACTACAGGCCTGATATTTTCCATTTAAAGTGTGGCTGTTACCGTTGTTGTCTGTCAGTAATGCCATTTTGCAGTGCAGCCGATGCACGTGAACATTTGATCTAAATGCCTCCTGAACCGCTCAGCGTCTTTCGGTGCGCGCTCTTCCGTGTGCCAGAGAGCGTAAGACGCAGATAGACGATCATCACAGGGACAGTGAGGGATCATCAGTTACTTCGTGTGATTTTATAATTCATACTGTGTCTTGGCTCATGTGCACAGTTAAAGTGAACACAGACTTAAAAATGACGAGTCAGCCTTTTGATGAATCTAAGCTCAACATTCTTCATCAGTCCAGCTCTGACCCTCTGTTTCACTCACTCACTGTTTTCTTAATAATAAATTCATCCTGAGGTTTCCTGCATCACTTATTGTCCATGATATAAAAACAATCTTTGAAGGATCAAGCTTCAAACACAGTCTACTAGTGCAGCGGCTCTCAACCTGCGGGTGGAGGCCAGAAGTGGGTCGCAGAGCTGTTTTCAGTGGACGGTGAATAAATCAGGTGAAAATGTGGCAAAAATGTCTTCAGTGTATGGAGGCCCTAAGAGGACAAACATCCATCAGAGTATGCCAGAGTATACTCCAAAATTTCCATAAAATTTAACATATATATATTTTTTGTATCTCGTTTGATATGTTAGATGTTGTTTGCAACTGATAATTCACTTAAGGACATTTTCATCATTTATCTCATTGTACTCAGACTTTTTTTAAGTAATTTGTTGATCATATTGATTAGATAAAGGTATCATAAAAGTATGTATCAAATATGATACACCAGGCCTTAAGGGGTTAATTGTGTATAGGTTTGTGCATTTTTAAGTTTTTTGACATAATCAGATTTTGTTTTGTTGCTGCTTGTTGACAGTTTGATTAAAAAGAAAACATTGATAAAAACATGAAGTATAGTTTGATTTAGTTTGGTTATTCATTAAAGTATTTCTTCTTGTTTTAGAACTAGTATTGAGCTTTCAGTTCGTGTAAAGCTGCTGTAGTGTTGATCAGCCTGGTGTTGGTGAACAAAATACTGGTCTTGGAATTGCTGGTTGTGCATAAACAGACCTGTAGACGGGTAGGATATAGACTTATAAGAAGCAATGACATGATTACAGTTATTGTTTAATATCACTATGTAGGACATTTGAGGAAGTGTCAGACAGCAAAATGTGTAGCATTTGTTTTTATCGTATTTTTTTTACCTGTACCTGAGTTAATTGCACTTGCACCATTTTGTTACTTCTAAGTGCTATATAGTATGACCAAACCTACACAAAGTGAGACATTCTGTGTTGAATGTTGTCCTGCTGTGTATGCGGCAACATTTTGGTTGACTCCACAAAATCTCACTCCAAGGTTTTTTGAAAAGTTGGCAGCCCTGTGAGGTGTTGGACAGTGATATGGTATGTTGTGATTCTGGTACATTCTTTATGAATATGGGTTTCTACAATTCAACCGGTTATATTGTAAGGTATGTACTTTCTGTATGGCGTTTCAAATTTGTGCTCCATGTGCCCCCTTTTTCACTTTGAGCACCTGCCCCTCCTAACGTCTTTGCACGTCCCTGCTCCACATTTTCATGTCTGAATCAGTGAAGTTACATCACACAGCAGTGATGTGTTAGTCTCCTTTTCTGACAGGCATCGAGCTAATCTTCGTCACCTCAGGGTGCCCGGGGAGCGTCCGGGTGCCGCTAAGTCAGACTTTGAGCTCTCCTGGATGCAGAGAGAATCAAAGTGGGGGTGAATAATTTCTGAGACTTCTGATCCTTCAGTGTTACATCAGCCTGCCTATCGCCCCCCGCTGAGGACCCATGTTCCTCCATCAGCTGTCTGTATGAATCAGAGAGGTGACTCAGAAATGACAGGTGCACAGCAAGGTGAAGCTGTTATTCTTCTGTCTGCCTGTCAGCCTGCGATGTGACAGGGCCTCTTGGACTTAATCTGATCTGTCCCACAGATTACATGCTGTCCATAGTCTCAGCCTTAGGAAAGTGGTACCTTTCTTCAGCTAAAACCTGCCACAGCTTCAAAATCGAGCGTTGGAGTCTTGCTAAAAGGCTGAAAGAAGCATGAGAGTCACTTTAATGGCTTGAGCTTTCAGTCTGCACGGTCCACATCTTATCAAAAGTTCCTACAAGGTCTACTGAAGGTCGCATGTCCTACAGCAACACTCTGGACCGAGTGGTGACGTGGGCGAAACTCCAACAAACTATCAGGTCTTTATTCTGTTCAGCAGTAGCATCAGGTGAGGTTGATTCTTCACGACTGTTCTTATCTGTTTAACATTGAAGTTCAGTTTCCTTCCTTTGGCTCTTAGTTGGTGACCTGTGTCTGCACTGTAGCCTTCCTCACTGCAACAAAGATCTTTAATGCCCCAGTCACACATTCCCGTTTCTCATGGCGATTGTGCACGACTGTACAGGATTGGCAAGGCTGGTTTTATCAGCATGATACGGGAAGAAATGACTCTTTTCCCCGGACACACCCCGTACATACACCGTCAGTAACGCTTCTACAGCGCTTCTACAGCGCTTCAGGGGCGTTCGTCCCACTTCAATTAGGTCAATACAACGATACGACGAGGATTTCATGAATTTCCGCTGACACGACATCAGCCCTGTTCGAGCCCAGTTTGCTTCACGTAAGCCCCGATTGAGCCCCGCTGCTTGCGTCGCCTTGAACGGGACACAGTCGGGGCACAAACGGTCAATCGTCCTCAGAAAGCTTTCTGGATTTAGCCACGATCAGCCCGATTGAGCCCCGTACATGCTACGCTGATACTGTTCGCCTTAGGACTGCATTAGGCTTCCTCCACGACAGTTTTGAACAGTTCAAAACAATTGGGAACCTTCCCTGTTCCCCGGCGTTCGTCCATGACTATACAACCCTGATCCAGATCAAGTAGCGCATGCACCACAACCAAAGCACGTTTCATCAGGATTATGGGCTTAACATAGAGGGAGACAAACAGACCAACAGACAAACACCGGCAAAAACAACCTGCTTGTTGGTAAAGCGGGGTCCACACATAAGGATTTTCTAAATCCGAAGAGATGTTTTATCTGTCAGAGACCCCACACATGAAGATAAAAATCATTTATTGATCAATTTGGATCAACACAACACACACATAACAATCCTGTCCCACCACCGATCTAGAATCTAGCCCTCCCAGACAGAAATCTGATCAAACTTGATCTAACAAAAACAAAGAAGAAGAAACATAGCAACATGGTAGAGGACATATGAGAAGAGGGAGTGATGGTGGTCTTGGGACTATTTTGAACTGAAAAAAAGAAAAGACTGTGGAAAAAATCCTGGAGACAGCGTGAACATGTGAGCTGGTCCTCCATTTCTGAGGTCAACCAAACTTTATGGGCTCTAATTTCGTAGACCAGGCACAGGCACGGCGCACCTGCCCTGCGCTGTGCCTGCGCCGTACCAACAGGGTGTGTCCAGGGCATTTTGGAAGTTTCGTGGACGGCGCAGTCCGGTGCAGTGAGGCGCACCCGAGCCTCCGTCCCCTCAAGAGTGTAATCTTCACCAATCAAATGAACGCCACTCCTCGCCTTTAAATGCGCCACGGGCGAGGCGCAATGACAGTTTCACCTCGGTGGCAAAGAAGGTCAGAGCCGCTGTCACTTTTACAGCAACTGGGAGAGCACAGGGGCCACCGGGCTGCACATCGTGGCATCCGATGTGCGTCACCGTGTGGACCACCTCATGGGACAGATGTAATCTGTTCCTGTGTTGTGAATAGGAGTACAAAATTAAGTGATAATTTAACACTGCAGCAGGCTAATCCATTCATTATGCTTGTGATCCACCTGCATTCCTGGTCTGTCATCGCCATTTGCAGAAACTTTGGTGAAATACTCTCTCCCGGTATCTCCTCCTCATCCTCCTTGCAATAATGGACTCCATCTTTTTAGATCACGTTAAGAATGAAGATTTACATTTATTCAGCGAGCGCCTCTCTCGTTTTACTTTTCTTTTGAATTTCATGAGATGAGAGAAGCCGGATACTCTGTATCGGATGATGTGGCTGTTTGTGGTTGGCTGAGAGATGTGAACTCGTTAGTTTGCGTCACTCTTCCAGCTGCTGTCAGGTTGAGTTTCCATTATGACAAACATCTCTGATCTGACATCAGATGTGACGGGACAATTAATATAGATTCAAATGTTTGTGCTGGTTCAGATGGTTACATTAAATAGTGGTTGCTGTGATTGTTTATTGCGTTGAAATGTGCCTGACACTGTGGACACCTGCCTGTGAGGTTTTGGTGACGTGTGCGCACTGTGCGCTGTCAGCCAAATTACTATTGCACCTGGCGCGCTTCGCCTGCGCCGAGAATAGACCAGGTTGGAGCTGGCAAGCTGTCAGCGCACCTTCTGCGCAGTTTTTGGCATGAAATTGTCATTGCGCCAAATTGAATCTGTCAACACCTCCCCCTGGTGCGCCGACACACCCATCTCGGCGCAGCCGGTCTACCAAATGTGCCAAATTGGCTGCGCACGGCGGTGCACCTGACGAAACTACCACTGCACGGGGTGCGCCAGGCTGCTCCACCCTGCGGCACCCTGCGCTGCACCAGGAAATTAGGGCCCTATGTTTCAGGTCGGCCATGCTTGTTCCTCAGTCAGCTTGCTTCTTGATTGGCTACATTCACGTCACAATTCATGGAGTCATGACTCGGAAGTCGTCAGCTTTCCCCACACATAAAGAGAGTTTTGGGATTGTTGGCCCCAACCCATGTCAGAGCCGATTATCGGGACAAACTCACTCTTAACACACCTCAGACCACAGGATAATCTTATAAGACAGAAGAAAATCTGGAGTTTGCTGTCCTTGGTTAGGAAGGGGGAAAGTTGGGACAGAAACAGCCCGATAATATTTACACTGCAAAACTCAGATCTTAGCAAGTTAATTTGTCTAATCTCAAGTCAAAAATACCCACAATACCTCCTAAAATTTCAGGTTGATTGTAGAAGTCCAGATGGATATCTTATTACAAGGAATGAAAAACAAAAATAAAGCACTGAATAACTTGTAATTATCAGAAAATATCTGCCAATGAAACAAGCTAAATTTACTCCTGGAGGATCTTAAAATCAGGTATAGAAACTACTTAAGGTAGCACATCATAGGCACATAGGCTACTTCCAAGACATTGTACAAGCTAATTTGTCTTGCCACATTGGCAGATATTTCAACTTATTACAAGCAATCCAGGGTTTATTTTTTGTTTTTAAGTTTTGAAATAAGAAGTGTAGCTGGACATGTCAGACTGTTTTGGCTTGTAAACAATAAGTGTTATGAGATTTTTAGAATTGAAATTGGGTGAATAAACTTCCTTAGATTTGAGTTTTTGCAGTGCATGTGTGTACCCTGCTTAATTCAGTCAGGCTCTGAAAATTTTTTCATGTATTTGCAGCTTTACTTTGAGCCAGCCTTGTGCACCGCCTACCCCATCAGGTTGAACGTGCTGCATCAGCGCCATGCCCTCCAGACCCTGACCTTTAAATTAGTAATTAAACTGCACTAGATGTTGGTTTTCCATCAGATCCTGGCCCTTTTGCTTCATCACATTTTCACGAATCACAGCACCAGTCATGTGTATGAAGCCTGAGAGGCGAGTTGAGTCCTCTGAGCTTAATCAGAGCAGAAGGTGAGAAGTTAAAGTGATGTTAATGAGCGGAGATATGGTGGCATGAATTCTCTCATTATAGGAAAATTACACTTTCAGCGCTGCTCACAGGTTCATCTCTTTAACCCTGCACCGTTCACCAGCAGATAAACTCCTGATGCTTTTCTTGAAGCACCTGCCAACAACAGATTCTGATTTTGAGTTCATTCACATCCAGACCACGTCTCTGTGCAGGAAAAACATCTCAGATGGTTTTCCTGCCACCATGAGTGATTCCTGATGAAGCTCATCTGATGTCTTTATGAGCATGCAGCTGTGGAGGCACTGAGGGTAATTAGCCAGCACGTGTTTCATCTCAGCAGGACGTGGAGGTCTTCCTGTTCCTCACATTCGACATGTTTAAAAAACAGGCACGCTGGACGTACAATCAGAGCGAGTGGCATCTCACGCTGAACGATTTTCACTTGAGTGAAAAGTGAGTCACTAATAAACCACAGTGACTCATGCCTAACCAGCTAATTGGCTGAGGCTCTGGCATGTGAATATGGCCGCCTCGGTGGTTGCTGTCAATCATCCTGCAGGAGTAGTGATTTCCTCTGAAAGCTTTGTGAGATGTAAAAAGGTCGACTGTGTGAGATGAGAGGAGATACATGAGCTGACACTGCAGAGATCATCTGTAATCTTCTCTGGAAATGGCTTTCTGCTTTCCTGGAATCACACACATCAATGTAGATGAGGGTTAACAGGCTTGTGACCTGAAAGTGGTTTACTCTGCATTTTGATTGGCTGTCAATCAGCTTTACTGCAGTGGGAGAGATGCTCTCATTATGTGCAACGGGTGACGGTGTGAAAGGATGTGTGTGCTGGGAAAATGTAGACATACAAGCACGACATCTCGATCTGACTGAATTTTTCATTTTCCATAATATCATGAATCACCTCATATAGCTTGAACTCACAGAGTGAGAGCTCTCAGCCGAAACAACAGTAAGAAGAGAGCAGTGATGGAAGGACCGTCTCTGCAAACAGCATCATTAGGAGCCTGACCCCCAGTTTCCACACAGTCCACCTACGCAGCCCTCTGAGGGCGTCCTGCACCCTGCAGCAGATCACCCCCAGTCCCCTTGATCAGCTGTAATCCACAGCCTGCGCCTCGAAGTGTACAGACGCAGCAGCTTCAAGTTTCCCCTCCCAGCCAAATGCCAGCAAGATCCATGCAGCTACCAGCCAACTTCCAGCCACTGGGAGTCTCAAAAAGGGATATTTTTTTGGGGGTTGTTTTTGTTCTAATTTCTTTCTATAGGGTCTGTTTGTTTGTTTGTCTGTTTGTTTGTCTGTTAGCAAGCTAACGCAAAAACTACTGGATAGATTTACATGAAAATTTTACCAGAGGTGTGGTTTGGTCCAAGGAAGAAGCCATTACACTTTGGTGCTGATCCGATCCAGATTGACGTCACAAAAAAACACTTAAATTTATAATGGCAAATCCCATTTATTTGCGTCATTATGGGAATTGTAGGTTATTTGTAAACTGACATAATCACTACATTTCCCAGCTTCCCTTGCAATGCCAGCAGAGGACTTCTGCTAACACAACGGCTAACAACAGCCTGGTAGATCAGCACGTTTTTCCGACTTTGTAACTGGAATGCTGATGACTCGGAGATCACGTCATTCACGCTCCCCTCTTCCCAGCTCTCATGTAAATAGCACGCAGCATTGTCCACATGGACAGACATGAGCGGGGACTCGACTGTCCAACCGGAGCAGAGAAGCCACTGCTGTAACACGGTGGATGTCTGCGCTCTCGGGGTGCTTTTCTAGTTTTGTACATACATTTGGCCTTTGTTTTGTAATAAATATTCTCATTTTAGATTTCTGGTCTAACAGCTAGACACATATAGCTTTACTTCCTCCTCCTCCATAACTGCCATGTTTGTTTACATTAAAGTTGATCTGAGAGAGCCGGCATGGTGGTTTATCATTTTTTCTGCATGAAGGCGGTGCTGTTTGTCCTGATTTGGGACAGCCCCATCCCTTTTTTAACTAATTGATATGAAATCCCAAAACATTTCAGCATGCTTGCATCACTGATTTGTCTGCATATGCTGTGTGTAGATCAGTGTTGTTGCCAGATCTGCTGCAGATTTAAGCAATAAAAACTGAGAGCTCCCTCCTGAATTGCGTTAACATTTCTTTTGCTTGCCAAGCCTATCCTTCGGCAACATTTAAGCATCCCTATCTGAAGGTCTGAAAATCTGGTCACCACAGCACACATGCATGTTTCCATTTCAGGGAGCATGTAATCCCATCAGCCTGCATGAAAAAGTCATTTACTGTGGGTCCCCTGAAATCTATTTATATATAAGAGGCTCACCTTTTTCTTTAACCATGAGCCAAACATGCTTCTAAACCAAGTCGACCAGATATTAAACACCAGTGAGTATGTGCTAAAGTCCAAAACACCATGCGCACATTGCAAAAACTCAGATCTTAGCAAGTGTGTTTGTCTAATTTCAGGTCAAAAAGATCTAAAGCACTTATTTTAATTCATATTGCCTCAACAAGTCCAGATAACCATCTTACTACAAGGAATAAAAGGCAACAAATAAGGTACTGAATTGCTTGTAATGATAAGAAAATATCTCCTAATGAAACAAGTAAAGTTTTATTGAGTTACATTCAGCTTTAATATCTACTCTGGATTGAATATTTCACCCTTAAAGTTAAATTTGACTCATTGGCTGATAATTTTTACTTATTTCAAGCAGCTCTGATATCTGCAGATAAGATGTTAATCCAGGGAAACGTGCCTTAGAGTAAGTCTACTGAGATTTTTGGACAAGAAATCGGACAAATACTCTCACCTAGATCTGAGTTTTTGCAGTGCAGACTGCCAATTATATGACCCATCAGGATATAACACTGCAAAACTCAGATCTTTGCAAGTTTATTTATCGAATTTCAAGTCAAAAATATCCACAACAATACTTACTAAAATTTCAAATTCATTTGATGAGTCCAGATGGATATCTTATCACATGGAATGAAAAACAAAAATAAAGCACTGAATAACTTGTAATTATCAGAAAATATGTGCCAATGAAACTCCTTGAGGGTCTTAAAATTAGGTAGAGGAACTTCTTTCTGAAAGGACTTGGGTTGGGGACTGACCGGGTGGCCGCTTCATGTCCTGACTTAACCATATTTGGAAGTTGGTTTGGTAGCTGCAGAGGCCCCAGCTGACTTCCTAGGCACTGCTGAATTGCCCTTAAGCAAGGCACTTAACCCCAAAGCTTCTCGGTAGCACTTCTTCAGGAGCAGCAAGCCATCACTCTGACATCTCTCCATTAACGTATGATCGTAGGACCTGTTTGTGCATGTAAATGTGTATTACAGTGCATGTTTGTGTAGGATGTTTCAACAACAGAGTGTAAAGAATTGAATTTCCCCATGAGAGACGAATAAAGGATGTCTTTCTTTCTTTCTTCTTTTTAAGATAGCACATTTTTCTTCCAAGACATCGTACAAACAAAATTTGTCTTGCCAAACTGGCAGATATTTTAACTAATTACAAGCAATTCATGGTTTATTTTTTGTTTTTAAGTTCTGAAATAAGATGTGTAGCTGGACATGTCAGGCAATTTTGGCTCACAATAAGCCTTGTGAGATTTTTAGAATTA
Source organism: Cetoscarus ocellatus (assembly GCA_037902135.1). Taxonomy (NCBI): domain Eukaryota; kingdom Metazoa; phylum Chordata; class Actinopteri; order Labriformes; family Labridae; genus Cetoscarus; species Cetoscarus ocellatus. The sequence continues at coordinate 1,035,730 of JBAMNC010001495.1, forward strand.
AAATTGGATGAAGAAACTTCTTTAGATTTGAGTTTTACAGTCAAACTCAGATGCAAACAAACTGCTGACAGAAAAAAAGGAAGATTCCAGCTCATAAATCAAACTATTTTTCATCAATAACCAGAACAATCAGTGACAGGTGCAGCACTGCGGGACAACAGGACAACCCTGTAATGATGATATGACACTGAGGATGATCTTTAAGGATGTGATGGATCAGTCCGTCAGTCAATCTTTATTTTTTAGATCAAAATCTTGACGGATGTGATTTTACGACGCTTATAAAAGCAGGTCAGAGCTGACTTTGGCTGCTCCGGAGGTGTCAGCGTGTTAATAGCCTGTTTGTGTTTCCTCTCACTGACAGATAAACGCCTCTGTGAGCGAGTCTCTCTGCTCCGAGGACGACGGCGGTTTGATGACGGAGGACAGGCCGTGTTTATGTCCTCTGTGGGTCCACAGTAATATGGAGGTAATTATGAACATGGCAGACGAGTGGGATGTGAAACATTAAACTGTTTATTTCTATCTCTGCAGAGATGGAGGAGGTGGTCTTTGCTGCAGGCCTGTCTGTTGGTTTAACATTTGAGACCTCACTGAGATGCAGCGATAAAAACACAATAGCTGCAGAGTGGGTGAAGTGCTCATGAGAGTTTGTCTGCATTTATGTTCCTGCTTTTATCCACAAACATGTTCCTGTGCTGATTTGTCATTAGATTAGATTAGATTAGATAGATCTTTATTAATCCCTTGGAAAGACTCCTTCAGGGAAAGACTCCAGCAGCATTGAATCGTAGTAAACAGGTAAAAAAGAACTCACGATATCAAAAATATATTTTTGTGATTTTTTTTTTTAATTATTCATCTTAATTATTTACAATAGTGAATACATTGTCTTATGGGTGAAACAACAGAAAAGAAGACATATAGGGCTAAGGATCCAGTGGCTTATAGTTTCACTGAAAATATGAACATTTGGGTAATAAAAATAAAAATAAAAAGTAAACTGAGATAAACTTGTTGTCCTTCCCTGAATAACCTAAGCAAAAGAAATAAGCAAACAGCAGAGATTCGGCAATGGATGGAGGAAACAAAATTATCACATTAACAACTACAAAAGCACTCAGAGCAGCTTCGGTCCACTTTGGCGAAAATGGTCCTATCTGGCAATGTTAAAGAATCCTTTAAAAAATTCCTGGATCCAGACGGTGATCCGAATCAGTCCCAAAATTGAATCACTTCTTCCATATTCCATTTCCGACAATTCCTGAAAATTTCATCCAAATCCATTCAGAACTTTTCAAGTTATTTTGAACACAGACAGACAGACAGACAGACAGACAGACGGATGAACGCTGGCAAAAACATAACCTCCTTGGTGGAGGTAATGAAACCAAGTTCACCCCCTTTAAACCGAGACCCTTCCCGCCCCACTAACAACACCCCCCCCCAAACAAAAAAAGAAGTAAAAACAACTTGGATGTTAAAATAAATAGATAAAAAAATAAAAATAAATAAATAAAAATGCACGTATACAGGCTACAGCTCCCGTATAGAGGGCTGGTGTCTGTAATCAGAGCCGTCTTGCCAAACTCCAATCTACAACAATGCGGGTGTCCCAAAGCAGGACGGCCAATCAGCGTCCTTTGAAGCAGGAGGAGGCGGAGCTACGAGAGAGATGACAGCAGGAGGGGACTACATGGACAGGGATTAGCATCGATGCTAACAGCTTCAGTAGCAGTTTTATCAGATCTGGACCAAATTTCTTTATCAAATGAAAAATAAATAACACAACAAACTTCTCAACAGGAAGGAAGTTTTGCTCCACCTCTGACATTTTTGGGGAGTTTGTTTCTGTCCTGCCCGCCTATGACATTATCTGATTGGTCTGTGATCAATGTGATTGACTGATCGATTATCCAATCACCTCTGAAAGGTTCTGCCCTCCTCAAACACTCTCTGTGGGCTCTTTCACAGATGGACTGGTGAGATATTGAGCAGTGTGTCAGGTTGTAGAGGGACAATAGTGGAGCATTGTGAAGAACATTTCAGCTTTTCAGAGAAGATGGAGAGACTTAGAAGATCCTCACAGGGTCAAAGTCTGTAGGCTCTGAATCATCTGTGCTCCCAGGATGATGAAGAAACCTCTGCAGACTCAGACCCTCACGCTCTGACCTTTCACTAAACGTTCTCTCTGATTTTCTGTGAAGACGCTCTGATCTGCTCCCTGTAATCTTCACAGGAGGTCTCCTCTCCTCTTCCTCTGCTGCTCCCTCCTTCACGACACGGTTTCCTTTATCACACTGAAAAAACTCAGATGTAGGTGAAACTATCTGTCCAGTTTCAAGTCAAAAATAACTCCTTAAGCCACAATTTCCTACATGTCTTGATTAAGATAATTGAAGATAGCCCTCACTGAGTCAAACTTGCTTGTTTCATTCGCGGATGTTTTCTCATCAGCTTATCAGCTCAGTGTCTTATTTTGCCTTTTATTCCTTGTAGTTAGATATTTATCTGGACTTGTGAAGTGCATGTGGATTAGAATCAGTGTTTTAGATATTTCTGACTTGAAAATAGACAAACACATTTGCAGAGATCTGAGTTTTTGCAGTGTAACATCACTGTCCTTGAAGAGTTTTCTGAGGAATTCCCTCCAGCCTGTTCACATCCCATCATCACTTGTGGACCGTCCACCACCAACAGAGATTTGGACTTCACCTTTGAGTCCCCAAACTCACTCTGAAAGGTTAACATTTGAAGAGTTCACGACCCCAGCGTCCTGTCTGAACGTTTCAGTCAGATACTCGTGAAGTAGACTCAGTCTTTAGGCGGGGTACAGATGGGCCGTGACCTTCTCCCAGCAGGTGGACTGGAGGTTGTGTGACATGTTCACTGTGACTCGAGCAGCTCCGAGTGACTCGACCCCTTCGAGGAGCTCTGCTGTCAGTCTGAGTCGATCGGCGTTTCTCCGATCGCCCGCGGGGACTCCTTAAACCGTCCGTGTGATGTGGCTGGATGTGAATCAGCTGGGGGGGTGGGAGCACCCACTGAGAGCCACTTAGAGTTTGTAAATGAAACCTAAAATCTGCTTCAAATCGGAGCCTCCTGTTCAGGCAGACGCTCTGCAGCTCCTCGCACCGCGCCGGGAGATTACAATGTGAAGTGAGAGCTCGACAAACAGGCTGTTTCCTCGTCTCCGCTCCCTCAGGCCGTCTGCTGACTCATGAATAAACATTCAGTCTTAAGAGCAACTAAGTGAGAATTAATTAGAGTAATTAGCTAAATGGAGGCTGCTCGGGACGCACTTTCCAGGATGGAGAATTTTAGGGGCTTCCTGCAGAAACACAGCACAGACTTAATGAATCAAACACTCACTTAATTTTATGATGTTACAGCTTAAATCCTCTTAAATTAGTTTCAGACTCTCTCAGTTTGCAGGTGGAAGGTTTTTAATAATAATAATAATAATACATAAATGTATTTGCATGATTCTTTGAGAAACAGAGGTTTGCAAAGAACTCTGACAGCAGACTGAAAAAGTAAAGACAAAGAAGCTGAACTGCAACAAGGGGCCACAGATAAATGCAGAAAATGAGGATACACAATATTACCGATATCAGTATCAGCAGATAATTGCTTTAAAGCTAAATATCTGAAATGTATCTTTTTAGCCTAACATACTAGCATTAGTTTTGTATGTTTTTGCTTATTATCCTAAATTGCAAGTCGAGTCTCACAACAAAAGGTAGATTTTATGTCAACAGATTGATAAATCAGTGTTTGCAACTCTTAAAGGGGCAGATAAAGCATGATTTTACTGTTACTGTTTAAAATAGATTTTCATCAAACAGCTGTAATAAAAAAACTACTTTGAGTTATAATCTGCATGGATATTGCCATTAGTCAGGATCTGAGTGAGGACCACATGTGAAAGTGGTCTGGGTCTGATTTGTGCCGTTCAGACTGTCAGAAAAAGATCAGATTTGGGCCATTTTGTCCTGTGAATGCAGCCTAATTCCCAGCTTTGGTGCAGGCAGGAGCGGTCGGTTAGAAAACTGCAGGTCACGGATTAAACTAACACAAACATTTTCCTTTTTATTGATTTAATATAAAGAGCAGAAAACCAAAAGGAACGTTAATATAGTGCAGGTTTCTCCTCTCTCCAAATTCATGAGGTTTGTTTTAATAAACCAGGCTTCAGAGCTCATTTTTACTCCTGTTTGGATTATTTTTTATTTAAAAATTACTCAGAAAAGGTACATTCATATTTTGAGCTATTTTTAAACCTGTAATTGGTCTCTAAAACATATACCTGACAGTCATGCCATGCAGTGATAGGCTTGATTTAAAAGATATATCTCCCTAGTGAATATGTATTTAATGTTTTTCCATTCTTATTCCATCACATTTAGACCAGTGATCATCACCCACAAAACTTTTCATCCAGCCCCCAGAGTATCAATAAATTCAGAAAATGTGCGAGGTGAGAGTTTGAAGGTGACTTTTTTTTATCATTAAATACATAAAACTGTTTCTGCAGCTCCCAATAACACTGTGACTAAAACAGTTTTAAAGGGAGGGACTTCATATTTGATCTGTTCACAGAAATCCACCTGTCTGTCATTATAACACCAAACTATGAAAACAATGCTGGAGTCAAAGCCAGAAAAGAAAAACATGGAAATCGCTGAAGATCTGGTTGGGTGACAGGGACTGATCTCACTTGAAGATGTGAAGGAACAGGTGATACAAGTTCAAGAAAAAAAAATCTAAATAATTTGCTCAAATTTAGGATTAGAGGTGGCACAGTGCTCATGCCTCACAGTGAGACGGTTGGTGTTTCGATCCTTGTGTCAGTCTGGGCCTTTCTGTGTTCTCCCTGTGCATGAGTGGGTTATCTCCAGCTTCCTCCCACAGACAAAAAGCATGCTGCTTAGGTTGATTGTTGACTCTGAATTGCCCTTAGGTATGAGTGTGAATGGTTGTCTGTCTCTCTGTGCTATCTGAAAAAGGATAAGTGGTATAGATAATGGATGGATTTCTAATATTACTGTTTATTGATCATCTCTTTTATTTTGTTTTAATTCGGCCCTGTTGCATACGACAATAAAAAACTGGCCCTTGTGCAGATGCAGTGGATGATCCTGATTTAGACCTTGATGAAAGGTCATGCAGTTAATGTATTTCATGGGGTGAGAAGCTTTTTGGTTTATTTAAGCCTTATTATGTTTTACAACTCCAGTTTTGATTGGAGATAGAATCTGTTACTCTCAGCATTTTACGGTCAGAAGTGCTTAGACAGAATGTTAATTTCCAGTTTTCTAAAATAAAGCCATAATAAGGATCCACACTTGACCCTCTCCTCTTTTAGCCCTCTCTCATGGCACTAATGCTGGGCTTCATGCTCACTTGGTCTGATTCATCTGACCAGAGCAGAAGCGTTATAGTTACTGCATTTAAAGTTGAGTTTCAGAGGACAGGATCTGATTTTATCCACAGAGTCCGGCTGCTCTGTCTTTTATTGGAGTTTCTTGGACCAGAGGGCGACTTTGACGCCCTGCAGAAAACCACAGAGGCTTATCGGATTTTCAATTTAAAGTCTGCTCTGTAATGAGGGAAAGTTCAGAGTGGTTAATGAACTTTAAATGGTGACCGTGAAGCTGAAACAAACTCCAGGAGCTGCAGAAGAAGAGTTTCTGTGGTTCAGAACGCACCCTTTGGATGGTGTCACGTATTAGGATATTAGATATTTTTCTGTTTAATCTTGTAATTATGTAATATTTTGGGATGATGGAGATTTTTCTGTAAGAGTTTCTGACTTTGAAACTTTGGCATCCAGGCCTCTTTTAAAAACTCACTTTTACAGACGTGATGCGGTCTCCATGTTATTTCTGTTTGACTGTCACTTTAGCTGTCTGTCTTTTTTATTTCTCTGATGGTTTCAGGCTCACTTGTACCTTCAGCTCCATCCTCTTTTGTTGGCTTTTATATTTCCTTTTCACAAAAATAATTTTTATTCTCATTTCGGATGATTTTACGCTGCATTGCTTCCTCTCACTGCTTGTGTTTTTTTTTATTTCTTTATCCATGAACCTTTTGCTTCAGTGCTCTTTTATACTTATTCTGAATTTTATTTCATTTTTGGCCAGTTTTTTTATTTCATAGTTTTTCCTGTCTTATTGCTATTATTATTGCTTTCTGTCTCAGTGTCTTTATTTTCTTGTCTATTGCTTCCACCTGTTTTATTATAATTTTTTCACTCCTTATTCTTTGTCTCGGTCTTCATGGTCATATTTTATGTCTCTACATTCTTGTA